>VZRR01000834.1:0-25346 GCA_013398015.1 Oreocharis arfaki
AAAGGAGAGGGCTGGTCCTGGAACCAAGTTGAGTTCAGCAAGTTTTCTAACGCTGTCCCAGTACTGAAGTGGGACTTCAAAATCAGGTGCCTCCCTGTCTGGAGCCAAGACACAGAGTGGAGACAGAGGAGGTAGGGCACTGGTCTGCAACTTCTCGAGAAGCATCTCGCTTGCCATGCACACACAGCACTGCCCACCTGGCCCTGCCAGAGGGAGGGATGCTGGAGGCGGGCAGGTGATGGGGGAAATGCAGCCTGTTCCTGGCCCCACTTCCCACTGGCTTCTGCCTGCCCTGTGCACCACCACTGCATGGAACAGCTCTGTGCTGGCACTGTGGGTGAAGGAACAGCTCCTAGCACTGTGCTCCAAGCAGCCACAGTTTGCTGTCACAGGCCTAGCCAGCTGAGAGGCAGCTGTTGGAGAAAAGATTTCTGCTGGGGGTGGAATAGGGCAATGACGAAGTAGACGTTTTGCTAGTGTCTTGTGCCTGCTTAGCCTTACTGCCCTTTTTATTGCTGTCTCGTGAAGCACTAGCAAGTTCTCAGAAGGGCTGGCAAGAACATACACGAGGGGACACAGCAACTGTGGTTCCCCTTGCTTGGACAACTACCCGCCTCTGCAGCCCCTGCAGTGGATAAGCCCACAACAGGGCTGAACCCACAGCCACATGATGGTTTGGCACCGCAACTGGGACCTGAACTGCAGTGCAGGGATGCTCTGCAGTTCCCCAGGCTGACCAAACTGGAATAACTCAGCTCCTCTGACACAGGGGGTCTTTGGCCTCCTTTTTAACACCCTTCTGTTTCTGCCCTCCAGTAAAGAAAAACCCTCCCATAACAGACTGGATTGTATTTCCCTTTCCTGGCAGCACTCTCAGGACATGGAAGGCAGCTGGCCTGGCTGGCTGGTTTACTTGGTCTGTCCCCTCTCCTTAAGTGCAGGAATTCTTCCCTCTGCCCCAAGGATCAGACAACACAAAAAGCCCATACCTTACAACAAAGCTGGGTGAGAGCTGGTCAGATCAGGCTTCCTAAAGAGTAGACAGAGGTATGGAAAAGACTTGCAAAACATCTGAGACGTGGGCCTTTCAGAAACTTTTTCCTGGAAGCAGATGCACATGCAGGGCAAGAGAGAGGGCAAAACACACCTCTGTACTGAGGCACTGAGGAGGCCCTTGGCCACACAGCATCAGTGCAGCATCAGTACAACAGCAAAGCTGCAGTGGGTTTGTAGGCCAAGCAGGGCTCTGTGTCAAGAGGACGTATTGCTGTTACTTCTTTGCTTCTAAAAAGCCATCAAATTCAGACTATATACAACATATATAGAAATAACTTTTAATTAAAAAACCAACCTTGCATCAAAGATTATTGTATCAGACATTGAGGCAAGATTCAAGTTTAAGACAAACCAGTGTTAAAAAAGTGTTTAAAAAAATAATCAGAATGTGCAATAAACTACAATGTAGCAATAGGTTGTAGTGTTGAAACTTTACTGAACTGTTTTCATATGCCCAGTGTGTATTTCATGTCATTTAGAGCAAAAAAAAGAAACTGACACTAAAACTGGGTCATCTGTCCAGTGCCATTCCAGATATTACACATGGAAGAAAACTGCACAAAAAATGGAGACTCCTATTAAATTGCCTTCAACTGTCCTACACAGAAAAACTGCCTGTTGATGGATTATACCTACATTCAATGTTTAATCTTTGTTAATACCTCTTGGAATTGCAGATACATTCCAAACTATGCTATTTAGATGCAAGTTTAAACAACTTGTCTTTGTTTTCTCACTGTGAATACACTGGGAAATGAAAAATCTATCCAGAATCACAATGGAAAGCTTTGGGGCTTTTTTTTTAATTGCTCTTCTAGACATCAATCATCTTTTCCTTTCCAGCTAGTCACCAAATGTTGGCATACTTACGAGACTCTTACAAGGCACTGTACAAAAACTGGAACAAGACTTTAACACATTAAAGCAAAGTATTATGAGCCTCAGTAGCTGCTGAAGGACTAAGGAAGTAAGATGATCCAAACCACAATATTCAGGCTGTGTCACTGATTTGACTTGACCCCTCTTTCCTGCTGTCTCTCCCTCCCCACAGGCCCGAAGCAGAGACACTGCTTTCCGCGTGTCAGATATACTGACTATGGCAATGCAGTGGGCTACTTCTACCTTATTGCTTGAGGACATCAATATGAAACATGCCCTGGCACTGCTGAGAGCTGACGACATGACTTAAGCTAGATGCAAGGCTTCCAGATCCCCTGGTTTGAACTGCTAGTTCTCACCTACCCTTACCTTATACATACAGTTACACAGGTTTTTGCCCCATGGTCATGCCACACAGGAAAATAATCTGAGGCTATTGCTTATCCCCACTATTTTCAAGTAGTTTTTCTGTGTTCAACTGAAGTTGTTGGATAAGGTAGGCAGCATCTTCTGCTGCACCAGAGTCCACTAGAACCAGGTATGATTTGAAAACAAACAGAAAAGGATGATTATTGACAAATGTGGCAATATGACAACAGAAAGTGAATGGTGCCGGCAATTTATGTGCGCCCACTCCCGACACTGGGAATATTAGACTTCCAGCTTGAAATAATTACTTTCTCTTGGGGTTCAGGAAGAAGAAAGTGTTGTCTTTGGGGTTTATCCTGCCTGTTACAAAGCAAGAAAGAAAATATATTATATGCAGCTAACATAAAGGTTTTGAATTGTGCTGTCATATGCTGTGTGAACGAGAGATTTTACCTTACACTTCTCTCCACCTTAACTGGCTTTCTTAATGAACCACATTATTCCCTGTCACCTTTGTTTTCTTGTACTGTTGCTTCCCAGGCAAATGCTTTTGCAGTCTTCTGACTCTTGGGTAGATTGTTTTCTTGGTGAATAGCCATTGTCTGGCAAAGCAGTGGGTGTGCCTGGAGTGCATGGAGAGTCACTGGGGAAAGCTGCACTTGACTCTTCAGTCTGATTCGTTACTTGATCTCGGCACAGTAAAGCTTCTACCTCTTCATCTTTTAGTGGAAAAACTCGAAGTTCCCACAGCCCAGACTAAAAGGAAGCAGAAGAGTAGGAGTGAGGGTGGAAAAAGAGTATAGAGGATAAAAAGGGATTTGAGTTGAGTCTGAACTGATTAACTTTGTACAGAATCATCTGCTATCAAGTAACAAACAAGTGTCTTTCTTTACAATGTTTGCAGGGCTCTTCAGATAAAGACTACAACACTGCTAGGCACCAACATGTAAGCTGGCTACATAAGGTTTTACACTAATAATAGACCTACCACTGAACAGGCAAGGAAACTCTTTTCCACAATGCCAGACCATCAGGATACCTGACCCCTAATGACCAGGCCTGTCTGGAACCTTGGTCAACACTCCTGAAAATACCCCAGCCTGAACCCACGTCCTTCCATACTCACCTCAAAAACATGTGCCGTGTGTACTGAGCAATGAAATTTTACCTGTTCACAGATCTGGAGTTAATTTACAAAGCACAGCAATGTAGTTCTAAACAGGAGCACTATGTTCAGTGCACATGAACTAGGGTGACAGCCTGAGATTCTGATCAGTGAAACAGGAGAATGTCTTCAGGTTTCTTTGTTGTCACTGAAGAACTGACCTGACCTGAAAGCTATTGGAAGCACCCACCTTCTCCTCCTGGCTCTCCTTGCAGAGTGGTGCCATCCCTGAACAAACAGAGCTGTGGGCTTCCAACGTCAGGTCAGGAGCAAGGTCAGCAGCGCAATGATCTTTCTGCACCGAGTCCTGGCTGTGTCGACCATCAGCATTTTTGCTGTAAGATCTAGTGCAGAATTAGAAATGAGTTTTAAGAGCTACTCCCTGCCCTTTCACATTGCCATGAGCAGTTCACGTTTTCTTTTCAAAGTGTTCAGTTTCTCCTTACACACTACCTCCATTCTGCTTGCTTAAACCAAAAGAGCAGAGGAAAACTGGTGTGGTTTTTGACAACCTTGTTGGCTGGAGCCAAAGCAAAGCACTATGTGGAGGAACTAAGTGGATAAAACAGGTGGGACAGGCACACTCTGGCTGCAGACAGCTAGTAACTGGTCCCACTCCTACATCTTGCTCCACATGCTCACCAGAACTGTGATTTTGGACAAGAGAAACCAGTGAGCCATAGGCTGTTCCACTTCGGAGAGCGGCATCATGCACAGGAGCCAGCGGGGTCCAAACTGCACTGTCAGCACTGTGCCAATGCAACTTGAGAGACAAGTCCTTGGGCTCCCCCTTACCACTTCTGCTCTGAACTCAAGTCCAAAGCAATCAAAAATGTAGTATGATTAAAAATTTTGATCTCGCTTCTAATACAAATTTAAACTAGATATAAAATAGTGGCATGCATCTGAAATGCCAGGTCAAAGCCTCACCTTGCTCATGTCAGTGAGCAGTTTACTTCTGAATTCAAGCAGCACTAAGATTTTACCAAGGAGTTCAGAGTTTCAAAATTAAGGTACATACAGAACTTTTCATTTTTCAGTACACTTTCTGAAGTTGTGAGGTTTTATGTTCAAAATTGCTTAAAACAGAATTCCTCAATATGGCTTAGCTCTATTTTTATCCTGCATTAAAAAAGCGCTATCTTTGACTCTTTTTTCCTTGTGTCATGGTTCACCTTCAGACAAGAGTAGACACAAACATATGATAAATAGCAGAAAAAGTTATCCCCAACATTTACAGGCTACTCTTTGTCCAGGCAGATTGTGAAGTGATTTATGGGAATCATTTTCTCAGGGCCAAACTGCAAATGCAGCTTTATGACGTTTGTTCTGATATACACTACTTTTTGCAAGACTTTTAGTGGTTCTATTTAAATCTGATGAGTTCTGCACCAGATGGCAAGCCTGTGATAATGAACCATTCACACAATGACTTTCTAAGTGTAAGGCCCCTGGCACAGCCCAGGACCCTTCAGTAACACATCTCTGAACACCGTGGAGTTTCATCTGAGTCAGGTGAGTGAAGAAGGACTCATGATACACTGGGTGGCTAAAGTCATAGCAACTGGGAATGGCACAGTCTAGCAGAGCTCTGTGTTCAGTGAGGGAGGAAGCTATTTGTTTAGTAATGCCAGGTCACTAACATGCCCAATTTCTGTAAGTATGCATGCCTCAGCACTGCCTTCCTTTTCCAGCCACGAAGTCAAACATACCTGGTACTGTACCTGATGAGTTAATTAATGAATGGTGCCCTCATTTTCAAACTTCTCTGTGACAGCATTACTGACACTGCTGTACCACAACCCACACCAGGTTCAATAGGAAGGCTCTTATCAAGGCCAATACACCTGCCTGCTGTTCCTTCTGGGCCAGCGGCTCTGCTCCCACAGCGACCACCTCGCACGCTCTCTTTCTTCGTACTTCATGTGACGCGAAGAAAAAGCTTTGTCTGACAGGTCTTCTACCTGTAACGAGACACAGGGAGAGCTGTGCTGTCATTATGAACATCACTAAAAACAACACCAGCCAGTATTATATATAATTCTGCAAAGGTCTACTCAACAAACAAGAAGAGGTAACGCAATGCGTGCTTGCACTACAAAGGCGTACTTACATGCATTCAGTTTACGAGAGCTCTGGTGCATGGAATGCTGTCATTTTAGTTTTATTTCTTTACACATCTGTGGTTAATCTGAATGGATATAGAAATTATACCCCCTCCATGTAACTGACACATTTTGCTCTATGGTGAGAGGCAGAAAATCAAGAGAACAAGTATTCACTTGCAAATCAAGGCAGTGTTAAAAGTACATAATAAAGACAAGCAAAAATTCCAACAGTTTCCAAAGATTGCTTTAGGAAGCTGGGAGGCAGCAGGATTTGCCAGGTGCTCTTTAAGCACTAATAGGTTTGAGATCACCAAGGACTTTGATAACTCCACGGAGAGGAAGTAGGCAAACCTGAGGTACCACATTCCTGCTGCGAAACCAAGCAGAAAATGGCTTTTGCTTTGAAGAGACTTACCCAACCATTTCTTACCCAATGGTTTCCTTGACTCCTAGTACAGCTTAAACCAGCCTTAATGCAAGTACTTTACCTGCTCGTAGTAAAACAAGAGCCAGCTTTTTAGGTAAAAGATGTAACTATTGCACTCGACCTTCACTGCGAAAGTACCATCTGTGTTTCTCCGATGACAACTGTCCTGGGTTGCAGTATATTCTATTACCATCTTCATGAGCTGTGAAACCAGGTGGGGCAGTGCTTCTTTGCCTCCTCCCTCCGGGCTCGGTTCTGTTAATGGGAGCATTTGTGCCTTGCCAAAGGACTCATAGATAACGGACTCCAAACCATCTCCTGTTAATGGGCCCATCAGTGCCTCACCACTCCATTGTGAGATGCTCCGCCTGGGAGGGGGCACTGAACATTTCCCACTTGGATATAATCAGAGGTTTTTCAGGCAGAAGGGGCTTTCTCTCCGCTGGACTTCCAGAGGACGAGAGGCTGCATCACTGGACCTTCAGGTGAGGACCAGGCCCTTTTCCACGGGACCGCTGTTTTCACCGGAGCTGCTGCACCCACCCTGCTCACTGGGAGCCACCAGCGCTGCTGCCGGCTGTGATCAACACTGCTTCGGGAGGAGAAGCTGCCGGCTGTGACCAGCATTGCTCCAGGAGGAGAAGCTGCCGGCTGTGACCAGCGCTGCTCCAGGAGGAGAAGCTGCCTGGCAGTCGAGAAGGCTGCACTGGGTGACTGTGCTGTTTTGTAATAACTGCTATAGTCATTGCTGTTTATTGTTTTGTTTTGTTTTATATATATATAAATTAGTAAAGAACTGTTATTCCTATTTCTCATATCCTTGCCTGAAAGCCCCTTAATTTCAAAGTCATAATAATCCGGAGGGAAGGGGGTTACATTTCCCATTTCAAAGGGGGTTTCTGCCTCACTTAAACAGACGCCTGTCTTTCAAACTAAGACAACAACACACCAGGAAATTTGTTCCTTAGCCAGGGCTGGCCGAGGATCTTTTTGCTGCCCCTCCCTCTCACTCCACTGATGGCAGGGGGAGCTCCTGGCTGGACCCCTCCAGTACAGCTCGCAGTTGTCTCAAAGTGCTCCAAACCATTCAAAGTTCACCTAAAAAGCTGAGGCTGGCAGGAGCATTTGAGTGCTGCAGCCATGGATTTTATGCCAGCTAGTCCCAACTCAAAAGCTGAGCAATTCTTGGTAAGAACAATTCCTGGTCACAGGAGCTGTGAAGCTGCACTGCCAGATCAGTCCTAGACAAGAATCATACTAATAATTGGGGGGTCATGGAAAATAAACTGCATTTTTTTTTCTAAAGCAAAAATCCTCAGTGGTGTTGTACAAGTAACACCATTTATCTTCCAACTGAGCCTGCAAAATAGAGAACCAAATGCACAGTCCTCGCTGCAGTGCCAGTTGGTACCACAGTGACACTGGCACTGCTCCACTTTGTCATGTTTCTGTGGAAGCCATCTCCATATCAAGTCTCTCAGCACTGAGGTGGTTCACAGCCATTAGGGGTACAATGGCAAAGTATCACAACCAATTAGTATGATCCCAAAGGCTTCATTTTGATTGGAATCAGACACAGGACCCATTTGAGGAACTGCGGCTGCCCAGTTCCTCCTCAGCCCAGCACTTGACAAGAACCTCAAGAACCTTCAGACCAACAGACTGTTTTGTTTGCTCATCTCATCACTCCTTGCCGAAGGCTCCTTCACTGCTTTTATTTTTTATGTTAAATAAAAGCTTTGTTAGCTGCTGGTTTCCTTTCATGCAAATGAACTTAATGAGCTTCCTCCTCTCTCTGAAATTCACCAGCTCTGTCACTTGGAGAGCATCCAAACAGGGCTACATCTCAATTCACATTTTGGCTTTCCAAGGTCAATGATGTATATAGCATGAAAGTGAGAATTTTATGAACTACAAAAGTGTTATTCCCTTGGGGAAAATTCAGGATTTTTCTGTGCTCAGATTTCCTTTGAATTGGAAACAAAAGATAATTTAGAAAGAAATACATAAGAATTTTTAAATACTTTTCTTAGCAAATTGCCACAACTTTTCATGCTGGGAAGAAATTTCATTTTTAACAAGCTTCCATTCAAAATCAAAGTCCACATTCCTCTCCAAGTGAAGAGTTTTGAAAAACAGAGATATAAGACTTGTTTGTTTTCCATAGCGGGTGACAGGAGATTTAACCACTGGTTTATTTAAAATGAGTTCTACCCTATTCTTTTGAACACTAAATTTTCTTATTTAAAAATTATTCTCTGTTCTATGGATAAAAATTTCATGACATCAGAATAAAAGGCCTCTCTGCTTGGTTCAGTACAGCCTCTGCCCCTCCCCAGCTTTGTAATGCTTTATGTAGTTCTTCTAACAATTTTAGGTTAATCGAAAGTTCTGTAACAGGAGAAATTTGGTGTTTTTTCCTCATTAAGGTTAGTTTGAAAAAGGACAAAGAAAGTGTCATTCCTCAGTGGATGGATCTGGCAGTGATGTTGAGAGAAAAGACTATGGGGAAGGCCTGTTTGTGAGGCATGTCTAATGATTTCACTCAAAGAAAACTAAGCTTTGGATCCCCCCACGCCACTACAACACACTGTGCATTAATGTTGAATAGCACCAGGAATATTTCTGAAAGGTTCTCAAAACAACAAAATCTGTGTTTCACTCTTTGGCTCCACAGGAAACTCTGAGTCATAGGCCATGAAAACACTTATGCAAAACTAATTGCACAAGGAATTACTCCAAAGAATTTGTCATTACTAAAACAACTACAAAATAAGCTTGAATGTTACAACTATGCCTTTCCAGAAGCTTTAACCTGGACAAAACAAATCAAAACAAAACAGGAAAACCTGTACCACACCCTCCCATGCCTTAAAGCAATAAGATGCCAAATTCATACATTCCAGGAAACTCGAATGTTCTATTTCCAGAAAGTATTTTTAGAGCAAGTATAGAGCGGACATAGATGGTAGATTAACTTTTGCATTGCCAATTTTGTTACAAGGCAAAATTTCCAGAAACAAAACTGCACCCATAAAAGGTAAGCTTTTTGCTCTCAAAGATAGAATGAATGGGCCTGATTCCCAGCAAGTGCTGAGATCTCATCCTTGGAAGTGTGGCTCACATGGAACATGACAATTTGGGGATCCCGCATTTTTGTGTAACTCAGTAAATGTTGAGTGCATGTCTATTGCATGGGTACAGGTTGTTGCACTGAAAGCCTCTAAATGAAGAAGACAGAGAAGAAGGAGGAGGAAGAGAAGAAGGAGGACGAGGAGGAGGATGAGGATGAGGCCGAGGAGGATGAGGCCGAGGAGGATGAGGAGGAGGACAAGGAGGATGAGGCCGAGGAGGATGAGGAGGAGGACAAGGAGGAGGAGGAGCGGAAGCAGAAGCAGCAGCAGAAGCAGCAGCAGAAGCAGCAAAAGAAGGAGCTTATCCAGTGGCAGACATTCCTGACTACTGTTTGACACAAGGACAACTCTGAAGTTTTAAATTTAGCTATGCAGAAGACAGAGAAGTAAAGAAACTATTATGTAGTACCACAAAAAAAGTTTTAAAGTAGTATGATTTCCAACACCACCATAGGCTACTATGCAGTGAAATAAAGAAAAAGAGCATTTTATATAAAAGCAGAAAGCATATTTTGCCTTCCCTTATGTTACATGAATGACCTACTGAAACTTCCCTTGATTTTAGCCCATGGAACAATTTCAAGAGTGTCTGCATGAGTGCAGAAAATGCCAACAGGTAATGGTGCTGTTTCCTCATGTCTTTTTACAAGCTAACTCAGTAGCAAATGTAACTTGGCTCAAAGCTAAAGGAAGCTGAAGAATTATGATCAATCACCTATTCTCAGTACTCTGAAAAACATCCAAACTAATTAACACGATCCCAAAAGAAAGGGGGAAATTGGCAAAGGATGATTTACACAAACAAAATCTTTAGCATTTTTCTCTTGTCCGACGTCTCTCCTCCTCATTCTACCCAGTAAGTGACAGATGATACAGAAGCAGTGGGCCACAGTGGGAGGCAAAGCTGCTGTTTTGTTAACTCAAGTTATTTCCTGGCCAGAGGATGAACCATACAGGATTGAGAGTCATGCCAAACACAAATGTACTGAGAGGGCTACTAATTTAGACATTAGCCCATGAGCTTCAGAGAGAGACCTTGAAGTCCCTTCAGCAAAATACATTAAAAGCACGAGACAAGTCATCTTTACAGGATCTGAAATCTAAACAAGAAATCCACTGAGTTCAAGCAGTTCCTCGAAGCCCTGAATGCAAATCACTGTTGAAATTCTTCACTCCCCCCAGATACCAGGACAAAGAGGGCAATGAACAGTAGATGCTCAAGGGACAGTGTGCCCTAGCTGTATCTATTAGTTATTCTCCAAATGGTTTAATTAAATATCCTTGCAGGAGAGTTCTCCTGTGTGTGGAATTTGACCTTCTCGATACAAAGGAAGAACAGGCATGCTTCTTGCTAGCTGGGATGGTACTAACCCAGAAGTCGGTGGGAGGAAGTGACATAAATTTGACCACGGATTTCACAAGAATTTCTCAATTGCACTGGAAAAGGCAGGGACAGAGAAAGCTTTTCTCTTCCTTCCAACCCAAGAGTATGCTGGCAAATAAATGCAACTACACCAGGTAAGGTGCCGAGACCATGATGCTCTCCTAAAGGAAAGGTTATGGAGCAGGTAGCTACAGACCTAGTAAACCTCTGAGGAAGTTCGTGCCTTTGTGGAGAGCGTATTTTCCACCCTAAGGGAGTGACATAATGATTTGTTTACTGAGTTTAACGTAACCTTCTGAACTGCTACCTAAATGCCATCTTTTTCTACTGCTATGGCAACTAAACCCCTGCTGAAGAGATTCAAGAACAGCTGAAGAACAGATATTATGGATAAAGGCAGGAATACAAGTCCTACAGTTACAATTGGTGATACTGGCAGAGACTGGAGGGAGATTAGAGATGTCCAAAGGACATCTGACAAGTTTCTGGAAAAGAAGCTGCAAAAAGATTGGAAGGACAGAAAATCAGCCTAGGGACCAGACCTGCTGGTACATTCACCCAGAGGTTAGGAAATGCCTCAAACCCCTGATTAGGGGAGAAATTGATTAGGGCCCCCAGCTGCAAAGTCCATGGACATTCCCTGAAGAAACAGGTAGATTCTTATGTCTGGAGGAAGCAAAAGTAGCCCATGATGTGCAAACCTAGCTCAACAGGCAGGCAGGAAATGCTGAAGGTTATGTTGCTCCTGACAATGCAGAAAAGTTTGCTCCCAACAGGAGGCTTGCAAGAAAACAAATACTGAAAAGAAAAATGAGGAAACTTGCTGGACCCATAGGCAAGATGCCTAATTACCGTTTGAAGAGCAACATGCCATGGGAACCGGCCATGGAAGGAGAGGATGAGTGGGAAGGACAGCACTGTAGCAGGTGGCCCCAGAAGACAAGTCACACAGAGAAGCAGCATTACAATACTCAGGAGCATGGTGGCAGAGCCTGACCCAAGGGACCCTTTGGGAGTGCTGACTGCGCAGCACCAAGGGACAGAAGAGCCAGACAAACAATGAACAAGGAATATTAATGGTATACCTGCATTTCTATCTTCCACTGTAGGGATAAGACACATTTTCACAATCTCATACTTAATACTTTATTTTTGAAACTTGAAACTTACCAGGATTTGTATGAAGTCAGTGATTTCAGAAAGTATGTACCAATTACCCCAATTATATATTGTATCTACTTTAAATAAACATTGTGGTTTATTTAAAATACAGCCTACCTCTTCTTCATCTGTTTGAGATTTTTCTAAAGGCTGAAGTTCAACAACTCTCCAGCTAGAAATAAAACAAGGAAAATCAAATTAAGTTTAAGGTGCTGATAACAGATGGCTGAAATTTATATTTTTCTTTCCCAACTTGGTATCTAACCTTTCCTTTTCCCAACGCAGTCTTTAAGATATCCAATACAGTTGTAATAATATTTTTCAACTTAAAAGACAATAAAATATAAAAATAAATACATATTATGGATTTAAAGTACAGAACAAGTACATTTAACACTTCAGGCAATGTACTACTAAGACACTGAAGTAAGCAGAGGAGACCAATTACCCTGTTTTTGAAATCTAAAGATGTTCTCCTTCTAAAGTAAAGGAGAAAAAAGGTCTCTAGAATCATGGATTATAGGCCTACACTGTATGGAAAGAAATAAGCTTATTCTACTGTATCAGAATGGCTAAATTAAAAAAAAATATGCTAAATCCATTTCTGTTTAATTCACTGAAAATAGTTTACTACTGTCTTATGAACACACAAAAAAAGACAGCAATCTCCAAATAACCGTTCAGAGCTTGTCAGCCTTATGGTATATTAAAGGCCAAAACTACAATTAAGATTATATAAATCCACTTCTAATTTTAGCCAGTCTGTGCATCTGCCACACCCCTGTGTATATCAGACTATTTCTCCTGTGCTATCAGCTGTCCATGAGCTGAAGTGCACAGATAAAAACTTGAGTGCATGAAAAGATCATCTTAATATTATAACATTTTCTAACTCCATGTTAATCGTATTCTTAGTTAATGTTCTCATGTTCATTTTCATGTCTGCAATTAAGGAGGTTGTGAACAAACCTCGGAGTAAGGATTTCTTTGTACTGTAGTTTCTCCAACTTTGATGGTGCCACCAGCGACATGGGAATAACAATGTTGTCTATATCATAGGAGCTCTC
This sequence comes from Oreocharis arfaki, assembly GCA_013398015.1. Lineage (NCBI taxonomy): Eukaryota > Metazoa > Chordata > Aves > Passeriformes > Paramythiidae > Oreocharis > Oreocharis arfaki. The sequence goes on from VZRR01000834.1 coordinate 12,751, forward strand.
ACTTCTCAATCTCCTCCTGGAGTTATGCTGAAAGGTAGAATCAACACATGAGGACATCAGCTCAAATCACAGGAAATACATGTCAGCAGAGAAACATTAGAAATGCACAAGGAGAAAGCCTGAACTTTAATGGACACAGACTATTCTAAAGTGCTCATTTACGTGTTCTTTGACAATGGTCAACTCAAGGGAATAAAGAAGTGTGTGTTGTCTCAACTATGTGGGATGCATATTTAAACTCAACTCTGCATAAAAGCATGACAACTTACAGAACACCAGTATACCACTGGGCTTAGCAAAACCACGGGACCTAAACCTGAATATTGTTGTGAATTTTCCATGAATTTCAGTAAAACAGTGTGTTCTGCAGGGACTTCACTGAGCCACAGTTCTGCTGCTCCTCAGCAAAGTTATATACCAGGGACTTTGCCTGTATTTCTCCACAAAGAGTTTTAAATAGGGAAACTGAGAGTTAACAAATTTTGTAACTCTGCACCATGAGGCCATTTTATATAGCTGCACCAAGAGAAAGGGTCATAAGAGCCCTAGTGTAAAACTGGGAACATAAATCATGGTGTATTTAATGAAATTTAGGGGAAAAAAAAGAAAAAGAAAGGCACAATGCCAATAAATCAAACTTACACTCCAGTTATATGACCTGCAAAATTCTTTTACAAGAAAGTATCTGTTTTAGAAACACCATATACTCAATCTGGAATCAATTAGTTAATGTAATCCACTTAATTCACTGTAAAAATGCTCTGCACTGTCAGATGACACTAAATCACATGTAAAAGGTGTATGGCTTTGGATTATTAATTTCCACAACTCTCTGTTAATGTTTCAGTTGAGACACTGACACATCTTTGGTTTACCTGTGATGAAGTGCTGTGAGTGGGCCGAGACATGGCACTGACACTGCTTGTGGGAGCAAAACTACTGTGGGACTCGGGCTCTGCATGTTGGAAGGAGAATGTCTCAAACCGAGTGCTACTTTCGCCTGTCATAAAAAATAGCAATAAACAAGACATACCAGCTGTTGGCTATTAGACTGCAGATATTTTTCCATACAGTAATAGTAAAGTCATTTCTAGAAGCCCACAGTGAGACACTTACAATCCACTGGATACCAAAAAAAGTTACCTAAATAAACACTTGCTATTCATCCTGTCACTCTTGTTCCACAAAACTTATCCCTCTTGTTCTATGAAGGATTTCTTCTTGTGGAACCAGCTTCATATGGGCAAATCCTGACTCTTTTTCATGAGCTGTCAGACTACACACAGAGCAAATGCAATCTGACTTAGATGCCCCCTGTTCCCCAGCAGCACTTCTCTAGTTGGGGTGCATCTTACAAGTTTTCCCTGTTTCTTCCTTAATAAATGATAAAGCTGGCAGCAAGAGCAACAAACAAAATCCATTTAGATCTCCAAACCAATAGCGGTTTCTTCTGATTCACTAATCCAGGGAAATTGTAATTCCTGTTTACTCCCATTCAGTCCCAATATAAGCAGCATTTAGGGGGATTCAGAATTTAGCCATCTGTTCTGCTTTCCTTCTACCTTAATTTCCAGTAAGAAAGTAGAACTCAGATTTAATATACCAACAAACGAAAAAATGAGTGTATTCCAACATGGAAAAAGAGGTAAGACTGATCCTAAAGACTGTATTGCAGAGGCTGGGTCAAGGTCATGAACTCCCATCTCCCAAGCAGCCCTGGCACACAGCTTTTATTTTTGGCCTTGTTCATTAGGCTGACCTTCCTCATGGATAATTTCTCCTAGACAGAGTCCAAATTAGGAATAAATATGTAGCACTACACCCCATAGGACTAATAAGCTAGAACTTGTGCTCCTACTCATGAACGCACCACAGAACAGCTTTCTGGCATTGGGAGACTATGATCCTCATGATAAAAGATTGCTTTCTTGGTTCCATTTATTAAAAAACTAAATACTATTGTCAGAAGACTAACGGTAACTTCAAAAGGTTTATAGCAAGATGTCTTCTCTCTTACTAGTGCTCCCAAGTAACTCCAGGTGCTGATGTCAGTGTTCATGACTACACTTAGGGAAACTGAGAAACACTGTGTCAGCATCCACCTCTTGGGGACCAGCAAGTGGTCGGGGAACTGGTGGCATGGAAAACAGGATCACTGGTGGTGAAAGGGGATATGGCACAGCCCCCCATTGGAGACAGGCACAGAGTGTGAGAGAAGGCTGTACAGCAAAGGGAGGGCTGTACCGCACAAGGGGAAGGATTCAAAGGACAACCCTCATCTAAATCCAAGGCAGTTCTCAGTGTGCCGCCAAACAGCTTTTATTCTCTCCTAAAACTTTCTAATTAATTGGGTGGTCTTAGTTTGGGGTTGTGGATTGTGTGTTTTGGGGTTTGTTTTAATCCTAGATCATAATTTTTTACTGATTCATCTCTGCAGTAATTCCTGTATCTCCACCTCTAGTGTAAGATTACACTATCAGTTTTGCCTGAATATGTACCAGCAATTTATTTTTCCACAATGTTAACTGGTCATTTATACCTTTTAATTCTTTTCTAAGAAATAATTAAAAGGAAATTTTAAACTAATATGGTTTCCCCTCCTGCTCAGTGACTTATTTTCTTCAAATGTCTTGCGAAGAATTTTGCCAAAAGTTTTCCAAAAGTTACATAAATGAATCTGTAACAGCATCTGTTAGGCTTTACATTCTAACAGCCTGGAGAGGTAAGATGCCATTTATTTTTACAATGGTACGCTAAATTTTTTATTCCTACATTATCACATTATTCTACAGAACTTTCAGGGCACTTCCTATTAATTTACCAAGTACTGAAGTAGAGTGGCTTAAAATAGAAAGGTAACAAGGGTAAAAACCCAGTAATAACTGGCTATCCACAAGTCCTCTTACCAGTCTGGAAGGGATCCAGAACCACAAATGACAGTACACAATGAATGAACTATAGTGGACCAAAGATGCCAGGAACAGTAAATGTTTCATTGGGCACATGACTTAACAGATAACTTTGCAATTCAGTCTATTTCACTGACTACTATAAAAAAAACCCCTTTTGTATTAAGAATGACACCCAGTATTAGAAGAACACAGTTGAACTGCTGAGCAGTTTCCTTTAAGAGTACTCCAAAAATAAAATACAAGAAGCTTGTCTCATTCTGTATGTACACTTAAAAAGAAAGATGATTACTATGCTTTAAAATAGCAAATTATTTTCATGGTGTTCTAAGTCCATTTCTTCCTAGGTTTTGTAACAGTATTCTTTTTGGAGACAACTTAAAATTAATTCTCAGAGCCCACTGATATTCATACAGTACATATTTTAAAATATGTAGTGCCCTCTTACAATGCTATTTTTCTCTTACCTACTGCTGTCTCACTTAGATGCCTTTTCTTTCTTCCTTCTGACAGCTGGTCAGGTGCTCCTAACACTGACTGAGATTTGGAATTAGACAAACAGCCACTGCTCCACTGTTTGACAGAAATATGTGGATTATAGTCTGTAACAAAAAGCACATATCAAATTGAGAAATTACTTTTCATCAGTACAGTTTACAGGAAATCTCAACTGCTGAACTATTTACAACGGAAAAAACCCCAACCTTCTAACAGGAATCCAAATAGTAATAGGACTCAGTCAGGCACCTGGTCCAAACTCCCCCCACCTGTAGTGTCCTAGAGCTCTGGTGTGATCATCTCAGTGCAATAAAGGCGAACCTGACACTGTGGTCTGAGAAGAGATTCCTCTTCCACCTAAAGGGACCTTCTCTGATAACCTGCTTTGTGACAAGTTCATAAACTGAACCTGTTCATGGCAGAAAATAGTGACGAATGAAAAACGGCCTCGCAAATACTAAAATATTTTGCTTTACATACCACTGTCAGCAGATACTTTAAACTCCCTTCCCAAAGATGAAGTATCAGCAGGTTCTCCTTTGATGTCATCCTTCCTTAATAATGTTTCAAAGTATATGTGAAGAGGAATATCTAATAAAAAAAACAGAAATCCAAAGGAATAGAGGGTCTCTATTAAAAAGATGGCAACCTCTGAGCCAATGAATTATGCATCATCACTAGAGGTCACTGATTCACTCAACACATTCAATATCATCTGTGAGCAATATTGCTAAGGACTGTAACACACTTTGGAGGGTACTGAGTGAGAATAAGACTGGGGTCTTACCTCTTGACCAGCTCCTGCACAAAGCCCACCACAGCAGAGAGCACACAATGCACTTTCCCTGTAATGTGATGAGGCTTTGGTTCAGCCTTTTGGGTACAAGTAAATAATGCTTTTGGAAATTTTTACTGCTGGGAGCCTATAAGTATTTTCAAGGTACATTCCTTCTCCGTCTCCCTGGAAAAGTCTACAGCAGGGCAATGTAACTCTTTTCCTGATGGGAGTTCTAATGTGGAATTAGCCTGCAAAACGTTTCAAGTGGTAAGGACCCCTTGTTGTAAGGCAGGAAGGCTTTTAAGAAAAAAAAGTCTCTCTCTGAAAAGCCTTTCTGGAAAAAAAATTATAAGAATGAAGCGAAATTTAGTTGAAAAGAAGTGTCAATGTAAGAAGTAGGCTTGACAGCTAGTACATTTAGAATGAGAAGAGGACTGTGAGGAGAGCCCAAGGGTGGGCATTAAACTACATATATTTATGCAGTCTTAGCCTCATGTGCCTTCAGGACGTGCCAGGACAAAAACTTGCAACATATTTTGCTAAATAAAACGAACAATTATTTTTCAATTTAATATGGATCTAACTTGATTGTTTTGTCACAATACCTCAAGGTTTTTGCTGTGTTTCCTACTTTACTTACAAGTAGAACAAAAAAGGTGTAAATGTAAAGGTCTGAAAGGTGTATTAGTCACAACATTTAAGTAGAGGGAACCAAAACATTTCTCCTATTTTGTTGGTCCTTTTTTTTTTTCTTTTTTTTTCACCTGGGGAACCACCTAGGTGACTCAAGAGATTTTTTTATTATGCCCTCCTGTATCTTAATCGAAAGGGCAGGAGTGCTTGTTTCAATCAATCCACAGCCTAGGTGCAGAAATACCAGAAACCCAAACTTCTTAGATACAAACTACAATTTTCCAGTTATCAAAGTGCAAGCTGAAGGAGATGCTGTTATGTTAAAGAGATGCTGCAACCACTGACATATCTTTAGTCAAGATTCTTGGTAAGTTGGAAACTATGAAAGGAAGACTTGGACATAGGGACAATTATGCCTCCAGAAGGGAGTACACTAGTGAGCCAGTCCCACTGCACTATTTATTAGATTGTCTGCAAATTATGATTCACCTTTAAAGCAAACCACATGAAAAAACAAGGGGAGAGAACTGCATCTGAATCTTGAACTTGAATCCCTGCTTGCACACAAAAAAAAAATCAAACTCCCTCTCTTCCAAAATGAAACAAATGCCAACAATGTATTTTTAACACACACAGAAAATGAATGCAAAACCCTTTTCTTGTAGCCTGCTGACAATTTTTGTATACAAAGACTTGGGCATATCTTTATATATATAAGCACAAGCAGTATTTTAAGAGAAGTTACTGCTCTGGAAGGGGATAACCAAGAAAGCTGCAAAGAAAACATGAAATGGGCTACAACTTGGAAAATTTCTACCATGCATTTATTCACAATAATTCTTTCACATGAAAGAAAATGTCAAATAGACTAGTCTTCATGAGGAGGTAGAGACAGAAAAGTACACAAAGTAAAGCATGAATCTAGCCTCCCTCAAAAGTGAGGACAGCATTTGAACAGGACACAGTAGGTCTAGTACTTTTTCCCTGTCTCAACAATAATTAGCAAGGCTCCTGGAAAAGAGAATAAGTATTCCTTAAGAAATATGTTCTTGATACTGGAACAAAGCTAAAAACACTTTTCCTCCTCCATCCTGACAAAGCGTCCAACAGTAGCCACAGCACAGTCCAAAGCTTTTTAGGATTTTTATGATGACAGAGCTTTTTCTGAGAAAATAAAAGGTCAATATTCTTGCTACACACCCCAGTCTCCCGAGGTAAGAATGAACACAAGGGGCACAGACTGTCCTTGAACAGATGTCTAAAACCCTGGGGTCCAGCTGGGCTGTCAGAGTCACGGGGTAAGTGACAGAGTGTGTGTAAAGTAAGAAAAATTTAGGTGGTGTTTTTCTCTCTACAACAGAGTTCTGCTGACTGGGGTATTTGCTGTTGCACTCTTGGAGTGAGTGTTCCATTTCTCCTATCTGCTCCTACAAGAATCTCCTCTTTAACCCATACATGGGATGCAAACTGCCAGAGCTGAGGCTTTCTCTGGATTCCATGTCTACACTTGGGTCTTCTCTACAGGCCAGTGACAAGTTCTCCAAAACCAAGCCTTAAGTTAATTCCTGACTTCCTAATACAACGCTGCAGTGTTTACACTGTCATTCTGAGAAGACAGTGGGTTTGATTAAAGATTCAAACAGTTCCATGGAAGTCCCAGCCTCATCTTCAGAATGATTTTGTGGCAAAGAAGCCCCCTAGAACAGTGTAATTCCTGTACTGCTCAGTAACTACCTGGGAATAGCTTTTTCCTAAAACAAAAAAATCCCACAAAAATTCAATCCCTTCTGCTGATAACAGCATTTAGGCTGTTATTTTCAAGTCCCAAGTACTGTCAAGTTGCACTTGCAATAATTTTAGGGCTAAGCCACAGACAACATCATCTACATTACTGTCCAAATAGACTAAAAAATCAGATGACAAGAAAGCATAAAACTTCAAAGATAACCAAAAATGCTGACTATCACAAAAATAATTAGAAAACCTAAATAAATTTTAGACCTAGTCCAAAGGGCCTGAACAGAAAGAAAGTTGCTTATGAAAGAAACACAACCATGGTAAGGTAGTATATTGGCAAAGGCACCATCTCTAAAGGACTAACACTGCCACAATTAGACACACCACGAAACACCCAAGCACACCTTTTTCCTGACCAATCTTTCAAGGCTGTAAGCACACTGCTGGTACGGGAAACCTAGAAGGTGTGTTTTTCAAAAGTCAGGATCAAGTCAAGATTTTCATTCAGTCTAAACTCATGTATTTTGACAGTGTGAAGTTTTCTGTTAAGAGAACTAAGTCCTAAAAGAAAAGACAAGTTAGTCCATAACAACCTCTACAGCTGTCACAAGCACAACCACTCTCTTAAGAGTCATGGCACTACTTACCTGAACGGAATGATAAGACTGGATGGAAGGAAGAGTCCAGCTCTTGCACATAATCTAGGATTTTAGATTCTGTACTGTACTCACTACTGCTGAAAGTGGAGGCTGGAACCACACACGGCAACTGAGTTTTATATGGAAAGGAGGTATCTCTAGATGGCAAAGTCTGCAAGAATACACAGAAACAAAGGTTAACTTTTCCTTTACTCATGTCCTTCAAACCAGACCAGAAGAGGAAAAAAACCCAACAAACCAACAACTCAGTGAGCAACACTTTTTAATATGTGAACGGGAAGAATATTCCAACAATCTTCATATAGTCTAAATATGACTTACCTTCACTGATTATGGACAACAGTGCACAATACAAAGAATACAAACTGCTCCTTTAATTAGGACCAGGAAACAGCTGTCAAAGCTTTCAGATAAAATGCAATTGTTTCCAATCATTATTTTGATCTACCAATGACAAACAAACACCGCTTAAAATTTGATTCCAGGATAACAGGCATGATATAAATGCACAAACAAACCTAGCACCAGACTAAATAGAGGAGTCTCACTCATTTATCTCCTTATTAAGTTTCTTAGTATCCATATCTCTAGACACCTTGAACTCGTGCATTTTAATGCAAGAAACTATACTGAGCATTTTGAGCAAAATTCTGTACTTCCACAAACCAAGGTCTTTACCTTGTTATAACTTTAACATCAGATAATCAACAGAACAACATGCTTCAAAAAACACAACAGCAATAAACATGGAGAGGGATGCATTAAGAATTGGTTAATAGGTAGTAACAGGAATTACTAGAAAGAGGAGAGGTGCAAAGAAAGATTAATTTAGCTGCTTGGCTGCAAGGCTTGTTAAAGTATGGAAGGTAAAATGATGGATGGCACAGAACTGGTAGATGTGAGGTAGTAGGACTGAGGCAGAAGGCAGGGTGAAAATGGACAGGAATAAGCAGCAGAGTGCAAGCCATAGACTGAGCTCTGGAAGACAGAAGGAAAGAATTACATACAAGACAGCAGCAAATAGTAGTCTGTGCTTCAGAACGTGCTACAAAAAGTACTTCGGGGAAATAATGTTGCATAAGCTACTTTCTTACTGAATACTTGTGGTAATAACCTCAAAGATACTGACATTTTTAAAGGCTTCTATAGGTCTCTGATATTCTGCCAAATGTTGCAGATCCTGCAAATGGGAAGGAAGAGATAGGGACACTGGAGTACTTTGACGGTCCCAAGCGTATCACTGTGCCAACAATCACATTTATCATCCCCTGGGAAACAGTTCCAGTGTAAAAAACTGTAAGAATGAGTATGACGTCTTCTCATGACTTTTTATGGAAACATGCAGCCTCAAAGGCAAGACCATCAAAGAACATTACTTGTATTTTCTGTACTTCTGCTTTCCAAATCTAAGAAAACTCCTTCTCCTGCCTGAAATACTCCAGGCTGCACTTCAGCACTGCCGTTCATGCATTAGCAATGCAGTGATTATATATACCACATAAAATCCCCTCCACTCAGTGAAAGCAGTCTTTCTGTCACATGGCATCAATATTCACAACCCACATTACCTCAGAAAATATCAACTGAGAAGAAAGGAAGAGCTAGAAAGGGGAACTTCTTAATGTAATAAGTTCCCTATGCTGGTACTGTATTTCAGAAACTACTAAAATCAAGTAAGCATATTATAATGCTGGAGCAGAGAAGACAGTGATGATGGGGAAGGTTCTTGTATTTAACTTTTTTTCCCCCCAGGAAAACATTACCAGTCCTAAATCCATCCTGATCTCCATACACAGGTGTATGCACAAGTACCTTCAACTTAACTTGGAAAGAATTCTTTTCTGGCCCAGGACTCCTTCGAATTAATGTTCTGTTATTTTCCTGTGACAGACATATAGGACTATTCATCTGTTAAACTTTAAACATCCATAAAGTGTTGGCAGAACTGGGTCCTGTGTTTGGAAATACTAGAGGGATAAATGCTAAAGCAAAATGTTTCCCATTATACGGATCATTACACCCAAGCTTAAAGAGCTTTTAGGTAGTCATTCTACCTCAATGCACGAAGGGCTTGCTTTTCAAAAAGGCACAAAAACATATTTCCTTTGGATATTTGGATTTTTGAAATGAAGTAACTAACTAAATCTCTATTCTTTAAGCTGCAACAGCACTTCGACTGCCTGTCCTTGTTTTTTTACAGAAGTGAATCCACATTGCAGTAAATAAATCTCTCATTCATTCTTTAAAAAGAAATTCCCAAAAACTAATCAGTAAAATTACCTAGAAAGTATATAGATAAGACCAAGACATTCTGACATCCAGATCTTTAGTCCTTACTCACGTTTTCTTGCTCTAATTCACTTTAGCCCCAAACACATCTAGATTATAGCTTAAGGCTGAGCCTGCTCGAAAACGTGCATACATGGTAAAACAACCTCACAGTCATAATCCATTTTGAAACTGTATTAAAATCCATTTGCCAATATCAGTAAATGGAAAATTCTCTTCTTCAACTTGCCTGTGGTGGAATTACAAAACCTAATGCCTGAATTTGTGCCTTGAATGCTCTGGCATCCACACCTAAGTAATGAAATCTTTCATTAAGGCCAGTTTGTAATCCAAAAGAAAATACAGAATTCATAGAAGGAAGAGTAATTTAATTTAAATGCCTGTGAAGCTACTAGGGAAAAAAAGCTAAGAAATTTGTCAGTGTCTGTGTTTCTAGGTACCAGATCTGGTTTAAATTTCTGACAGAGTAGTTTTCCACTGGAAAATGCTGAATTAGAGAAACCAAGTTGTTTGTCAGAAATGCTGACTTAATCAACTCTTGATGAAAAAATTAAGAAGCCCTTAGCACTGGAATTAAAGCATTTTACTCAAAGAAAGTGCTTCAATTTTTATTGAAATAAAATGGAAGAATTGTTTATTGGAAAACTAAACTCTCCCTGCTTCCACTTCCAAACAGAACACAATCTACAAACCATCTGCCTTTTACAGCAGTCAATTACTGAAATTTCAACACAGCAACAAAAAAAATCCACCAAAACCCAACTGAAAGAAAACAAGCCTACATATATATCCATTCAGCCATGGCAATGACACAAGAACACCATGGCACACAGCTTTTAGGAGACAGGACCCTACAGCAAACCTGACCATGATGCCAACCCTCCAGAAAGCAAGAGAGATTACAAAACTCTTATCAATCTTCCCCTTTCCCCTTGCTATACTACACCTCATACATCTCCTGAAACATTTTTCTTCATGACTGAAATACAAAACCTCATGCTTCCTGAGCTCAAGCAGATATGAAGAATAATATTACATAAAATTCATTGTATTAAAGAAAATACACTATATTTAAGAGGAAGTGAGGAGTGCGCAAGCTTTAAATGTCCAACTAAAATAGCAACTCTGGTTTAAATTCATGAAACTTATGAAATGGAACGGTGTCAACCAAAAGACTAATTTTCTAGAGTATTACGAATTTTGAACTTGGATTTTTCCCCCCTTAGTACTGTTTTACTGGATTATAGAAAACATAGAGAGCAATTAATTTTGATATTCAAACCAATTCTTGTGCTTGCTTGTGACAGACTGATGCATGAGACAAAGTACAATTGGCTCATGCCTCTGTTCTTGAAAGGTCAGAAGGCTGAACTCTACTGACTGTTCCATCCTTCTGCAGAGAAAAAAGTGTGAGTCTATGAAGCATGCCACAACTGAAAGGAAAAATGTTTTGTGCTCCCAGTTAAAAAATGGTGAAGTGAATCCACATTTCGTGGTTTCAGCTACCGATCACTAAAACTCCTACCATTTTTGGAATCATGCCCAAGTGTAACAGTACAGAGAGCCACAGTTCAATTATGCCACTGTGTCTGAATCCAGTAAGTTAATTAAATTAACTCAAATACACTCTGCTGAATACCTGTCACATCTGCTCCTGATTACTCTTATTAAGCCCAAAAAAGCAAGGAAAAATGCATTTATTCTCTCTACAAACACACTCAGAAGTTTCCAGCAATATCAAAGAAGAGCTATCTCCCTCAATATTAAAAACTGTTCTTCAGTAAATGGGTAGCCAACTAAACTGCAGAGATTTAATTATAGGATTCCAGACAACCTCTGTGTGGGTGGCTGACAACTCCCCTCTGAGCACCAAACACATAAGCTTTTAATCCTGTGCAGTGTACAGATCAAACTAATAGAGCAGCCTGCTTGCCTCAGTGCTTTAGCTGCCTTTAGGACAGCCTACTTCTCCATGGCCTCCCTCTTCTGGACTCAACAACCTGCTCTGAGCAGAGCTATGTCCCTCTGGCAGAACATACAGTTCCACGAAACCTTGTGTTTCACAAGGTAAATGTGCAGGTCTTAAGTGCAGAATGCTTTTGGGCAATACACAATACACAGTGAAAGGTTAACCTGAAAACCCCCAAGACTTTTTTTCTTATTAACAGGTAGTGGAAGAGAAGGTGGGCAAAGCATCTAAGACATCCCTACATGAGAAGGTGCACAAGAGATGGTGCTGACACACACACACTCCCAACTGTATGTCAGACCCTCCCTTCCACACGAAGTTTTTATAGAAGTCAAATGGACAGACCTTTCCCATGCACGTCAGGTACACGGATGCAAGCTGCCCCAGGATGTGAACAAATTCATCTGCCTCTGGCCTCTCTAATGCTGTCAATAAAGTGGCAGATCCTATGGCAGAGACCAGTTTTTTTCAGGAAGAGAATGGGGAGTTTCATAAAACACTAATGAAAACTTACTCACATCCAACTTGTCTCAAATTCAGATATTTTGGTCAGTGTCCTACAAGGAGTGATAGCTTCTACTGTTCTTAGAGAACACCCACCTCTCCTAAGTACACATGGAGTTTAGTTTCTTTAATCCTGCAATAAGCCAATGGGACTTTCACCTGCTCTGCAGAAGTGCATGCTGTCTTCTACATCCTGAAACAAAGATGTTTTGTTCAACTAGAAAATCAACTGAAAAATCAAGGTTAGTGCTCAATCTTTGACCAGTTAAACCAAAAGCAAGAAAGATATGTTAATCCACAGGGATATCTTCTCAAAAACACCATGCAGAAATTAAGAGTAGATGTGATCAGTAAAATGCTACAGAAATGTCATTAAGGTAAAGGTGCAAGACTGCGGAAAGCATGAAGGTTTTTCATTCTGAAAAAAAAAAAGAATTCACAGGCTTACTGGCTTGCCACAAACCTCAGAGAAGATGGATTGTCACAGATTGACACTAAGAAGCAGGCATGGACGCAGGTTTCATACACACGCTAAGGTCTCAGGCCAATGGGCAAAAGCCTGGCCCCTCGTTTATTTTCACACTTATATACATATGTACAGACAATCAACAATTGGATGA
>VZRR01000834.1:25715-65153 GCA_013398015.1 Oreocharis arfaki
CCTGCCTTCCTTCCTGCCTTCCTTCCTGCCTTCCTTCCTGCCTTCCTTCCTTCCTTCCTTCCTTCCTTCCTCCCTCCCTCGTAGACACAAAATTCTCGTCACACATTCAGAATAGCTGAATGCATACGAGAACTTCTTTTCCCACTGAGGTCTCATTGATTTTTCATTAACAGAAGGCCTGATTTTTTAACTTCCAGGGTTAAAGTTGCAATTTCATCAACTATTATTTTCAAACTCGGCAACCAAGGGATTCTCCTCCCCAAACCACAAGACTGACATATCCACAGAGGTACCACACCACTTGCATTGAACCGGTTGCAAAACAACGTTTTTTCAGAAGTCAGCAATGCCAGGAAACTATGCTGAAGTAGGTGATGGAGCCAGTATCTAGAGATACCAAGGAAGGGGATGACAACCAGTAGACTCCACTCAATGCAACTTCTTTCCGCCCAGGTACAGATACCCAGCAAATAGCAGACATTTAGCAAGTAAGATAAAGGCTATGCTTGCTGGATATAATACAAATTGTATGTGTGTGCATATATATATAAATAAAAATATATACAGTCTTTCCAAAAATGAGATTAACAAGACCTGGGTAAAGACATGTATTTATCAAGTGCCATCAACGAAAAGTACCACTGGCACTAGGCATGCACTGGGAATACTTCTGAACACAAAAATCATAGGATCAGCATGAGATTTAAATCAAAATAAGAAACTCATACCCTAGAATTTAAATACTTTTCTCCTGCCTGTTTTGGAGCCTTCCGGACAAACATTCACTTTTTTTTCCCCTTTTTTTTCAAACCACTAAATGAAAGCAGATATTCTTCTGCTCTTACTTAACTCCCACTTGAGACTGCAGAGAAGAAAATGTGGCAATATGCAACTGCAAGAGTTGGCACCATTATACCAACTGTTTGCTTGTGGTATCCAAAATGTAAGCTTTTGCACCTCAATTGCCAACTTCCAGGGTGCTGGAACCTTCACAAATTTGAATTCTGTTTTTTCCACATGCCTCAGTCCCCACAACCAACTCTTTCTCCAGCAGGTGGGGATACAAATACAATGAGAATTTTCAGATTAAAAAAACCCACCATGCTCTACAACTCTGCAAAGAAACAGACAGGAGCAAAATTGACAGTACTCCAATCTCACTGCTCCATTGTCTCTTGCCTTTATTTAGAGCTGTATAAAGTTTTTTTTAGAAGTCTGCATAGCCTCAATGACATCTCTTGGGAAAATATGACTTGAAAAAAGTGGAACTAGTATCACTTGTTAGGATATTAAATGAGAAACTAACAAAATATACTTGCAAAACAAACTGTTATTTAAAAAATCCTGCAGCAAGTCACACAGTTAAAACAGCAAAAAAGAAAACATCAGGGCATGTCAGCTAAGCAAAGACCTCTCTGAGAGTTGCTGACTAGTACAATACTTGCCAGCTTTTAGAACTTTTAGTATGTCACAGATAATTTAGTTCCTTCAAGTGCAGACAAAAAAATAGCAGGAGACAGAGCTACAGTTTTCCTCACTACAGGAGAAGATTTGCAGAAACACCAGGCATCAGACTGGAGAATCTGGGGTGGGAGAGGAAGGCAGTTACAAATGCAACAACCACTGAGAAATTATTCAATAGGTGCTTGTGTCTTACAGTCCTGACATCAATTTGCTACTTACAGACTTTCTCGGTTTTAATGTTTAGATACTTCTGGCCTTCTTTCTTAGCGTTAAAACTACATTACACACATTTTATAGGAGGAGACAATGACCCAGCGGTTTTGACTTGCCAGCTGTAACAACACAAATGAGGGGCAGATCCAACATTTTGAACACAGCACTCTCAGACTTCCAACTCCCACCTGCAAACATTGCCTCCTCCTACTAGAACACACCTGCAGCTTACTTCTTTGTGCTGTCCTGCATGCAAGTTTTATCATTCATTCAAACATCATGCTGAAGAAATGCACCACTACAATCATATCCTCTAGACTGAAACACAGACTGCAGTCCCAGGGTTTGTTGTGCATGACTCACAATCAAGAAATGGCCTAAGCTCTTACCTAACTATTTAGATAAAGAAGAAAGATACAAAACAGATTCCAGGGCCAAATGATGACTCAGGGATCATCTTGTGGTACTCAGTCATTCTGAATTAGGGGACGAGTAGATTTGGCCCCAAAGGAGGTTTCAAGTTCCTGAGGATATTGGACGGTGACACATGAACCAAATACCTTGCATCCTGTTTTATTTATCTGTGGTCTATCTTGTCAGTCTGGAAGGTCTTCTAGAGTTTCATAGGCTTCTGTATTTTCCTTTAGATACTACCCTGTGTAAGCATTATTTAACTAGCAGAGAAGGGGAAAGTGTAGTCCTCTTAAGAAAAGAAACAGCAAAGTAGAGGACAATATAGGGCATCTCTCCACAGGCAATGGGAGGCTACTAGGTCATAAATACTCACTGTAAATGTATATGGCATGGCAGTAAATAAGAGAAAAAAATGTGGCTGTCTTCCCAGTGACTTTATGAACTGATAAATGGCATAGCAGTTCAGTTTCATACTTTACTTTTCCTAATATGGATGTTAGGGGGTGAAGGGAGAGAATGAGCTTCACAAATGAATCTGAAGAGATGTGAGGGATGACACTCTGAATGCCATTCAGATGCACAAAGGGTACAACCAGCCATTGGAATGAAAACCCAAATGCAAATTCCTCAGAGCTATTCCAGCATTTCTTAATGTCCCACACATAGAGGCCCTGCATTTTGCTGTGATTCTCTGGTCAGAGTTCTTTAGTCATCATCTTGCTCAAATTATTCTGCAGAGCATCTTCCCTCAGCACTGCCAGGCACTGCTTGCTGGCTGTTCAAATTAGGCACCACCAGGAGCTGCAACATTCAGAAGATTCAGTTTTCTCCTCTGATTTTGGCAAGCTGGAATCTGTTAACTCCACGTCTGCTGCAAGACATCCAGCTTGTTTTCAGGCCAGTGACCTTAAAGAAATGGGGGTCCTCACAGATTGTGGTACGCGGGGCTATATAAGTATGCCAAATTCGAGGAAATATGGGAGAGACACTTGCTAGAAAAGGCACACTAACATTACATTGAAAATCCAACTATCTTCCATGTGCTAAGAACTTACTCGTTTTTTCTGTGAAAGACCAGAGGAAATTTGCTGGATTACTCTCGGGAATATAAATGCATTTTCAGAGAAAACTAGATATCGATCCCAGAAGCCATTCCCCATTTTGCATTCTTACCCTTAGACATCTGCCTAAGCCAGCAGCCAGACTGGGCTGATGGCCAGTTCTGTTCCATTACAGGATGAGAAATCTCATCAACAGCTGGGTAAGTAAGTGCAGGACTAAGAAAGTGACAGGGCCTGTTAGAATAAGATTTGTTGAATGAAATGATACACTGCTGATTACTCTTAATTTAAAACCTCAATACACACTTAGGTTTGATTGTCAGAATGTGCTGGAAATGTCCAGCCTAATTTTGTCACTTACCTCCCCAGCAGAATCCCTGATCCTCTGTTTTTAATCAACACCGTGTGAGTGGCTTTGTTCCCTGCTTTACCTTAATTTGCAAAACTTCATTGAGTTTGGCACTTGCATGAAGACTGAAGCTGACAACTTGACTGCTGCCATCATCTCGTTTTCTCAAGGAACGAGACCTACAGAATCTCTCTGTAGCCCATGATGCAGCTCTCCACATTGCCTTGGTTAACTTCCCCATGGAAAGGACATTCAAAAGCAGAGTCTAAACACAGGGTTTTGAGCTGAGACCTGTGGTAAGCATAAACAGCATTCCCAACAGGGATGTTTTACCCCACCGTCTCTGAGACATCTCTGCACTTTGGGTACAAAGACACTGAAGCTGGGTTAGTATAAGGTAACCCAGCATCAGAGATGTCAAAAGCATGGAGCAGACACACAGTTGCACCAGCTCAAATACTTGAAGCCTTAACTAGTAACCTAAAAACATACTTTTTGCTTGCAGTCTGCAGCCAAAGGTTAATTATAAACCTATCTTTGCAGCCTACAAATCAAGGTAAACTATCAAGCATGCAATGCAGCTCAGCTCTATAGCTGGTTGAAGGTGAAAATACAAACTCTGCCTCGAACTCTTGCTGTCAGGCTACAGAAATGGAGTTTCTGATCACAAGCCTTTACTGATATTCTCCGAACTTCACAAACTCTGGCCCACTTCCCAGAACACAGAGATAGAAGCAGTGCTTGTAGAAATATGAAATACTTGAGCCTGCAAGACAGAGGCTTCCAGAAAGGTCTGTTATTTAGAAACTGCATCTGGAGTGAAAACTCTTCATGTTTAAGTAGAAGGAAGGGAAAGTCCTGGAGTCTCTTGCTAAGGAGCCCTCTCCACAGCTGCAAGAAGCAGTTAGAGGCATCAGTCACAGCACGAGGCCTCCAACCTCTGTGACAGGATTGAATGGGAAACATTACGTCCAAGTCCATAACATTCTCCTTGGTCAATGTAAGGAAGACGAGGATAAGTACCTAGGAAAAGGCAGAGCTCCCAGACTCACTCTCCATCCCCATTCCCCCTGGCCCAAACCTTCCAGGCGGGCTGCCAAGTCTTTAAACCCCACTGCAGGGAAGCTGGGAACTCAAACTAGTAAGAAACTGGACAGTTTTTCAATAAAGTATCTTGCTAAAACTAGGACGCTTCTGCCATTTTGCTGAATCAGCACAGGACACTCTTGCATCGGAAGCTGCTCTCCAGACCAGTGGCATACTTCGTAAATCCTAGACAGTTAGCTGAGGAGACATGGAGACTTCCCTCAAGACTACACTTACTATTAAAAATGCAAAGTAAAACCAAGAAATTAAAACCTCTTGGGATTAACACTGCTCTAAAGAATGAGTTCATACTGTCTCTGCTCCCAAATTAGACTGTTTCTTTAAGCACCACAGCTAAACTCATTACATATTCTCACCAGCAATTTGCTATTAATGCAAACAGATAGCCTTGCTCCGCACAACAGACAATGTGATTTTTTCTGATTTAAAATATTAATTCCTCTGTAAGGCAGAAAATTCTAAGAGTTTTAAAGCATTCATAAAGAGTCATGAAAAAGGCAATATAACTAATCAGAGACAGCAAAAATGGAAACAAGATTAAGATATAGCAATTCAATTTCCTACAAAATTATGTGTCACCAGCTGTGTAAACTGTCCTGTAGCTAAAACAAATATTCTGAAAACAAGGAGGCAGATGCTTTACACTGTAGCCTGTCTCCTCAGCAGTCAGGCCTCCCAAAGAACTCTCAAGTTGTCTCTTAGATTGTACAAGGGCTTTAAAGACAGCCATACAATAAACTGGTTTGATAAGCAGGACTCTGAGCTATCTTTAATTTTTATGTTCAACTCATTAACTCTGAGCTCCTGCAGACACATCCAGTACTGCTGCTGCACACACTGTATGGTCCCCGGATGCAACAAATAACCAGTACAGCATCAACTATTCCTCTGGCACACCAGACAAGATACATGCTGACTCGAGCAGCTGGACTCTTTGGTTTTCTCTCCTGAACAGAGAGGCAAGGGCCTACCTGCTGATTCCAGTGACAGGCACTGTGCATTCTAAAGAGCTTCCTCTTCTGGAAACTATGAAGTGGCCTTGTTCGGGCAGATGTGCTCACATTATTCACAGAGACAGATCTGAGTCTTGTCCTGTCTCTTCTTCTTTTCTTGATGTGCTGACGATCAAGCAACCAGCTGCTCGAAGATGATACCTCTCTGTTGTCTGAAGCTCTGCAGTTTCATGAATAATGAGGACAGGAAATACAAAATGTTAAATATGCTCCACATGCCAAGATTTCACACACTGATTAGCATTAGCTGTCTAATTCTAAGAGAATTTTATAAACACTAAGAAGTTTTAGCATGCTGTTTCATAAAATTGTTTATCTGCTTTGTTTCCTAGTTGACTACTTCTATGTCAGGTCAGGAAAGGAGTTTATTGTTCTCGTTTACCTTTCTGCTCATGGAAACAAATGTCAAAATGAAGTTAAGGCCTCAAGCATACATTGAGTTTTGTATTTTACAAATTCAAGAACTCTCTAACATTTTTAACATGTATGAGCTTCGAGTTACAATTAATATTTCCCTTCATACTGACATTCCATTCAAGACAGCAGTCATACTAACACAAAAGAGACCTAGAGTTCTGTCCTAATACTTTCAAGATTTTCTGGTTTTGCTCAAGAACTGAAACCTAAGTAAAGCTTTAAAAACCAGATCAATCAGCAGAGGGGTTGCAACTCACTGTGAAGCATTTGCATCAAAATTAGGAACTCTACATACTTCAAGTGTAGAGAGTCAAAATCAAGTGCAAAGATGTGGCCAAGAGCAGTAGAAGCCCCTATACATATGTGTAGAACATCCTCACACCATTCTCACCAACCTACAGCCTGTCTGGTGACCAGAATGGGCAATACCCATTCTTACCAATAAGGTAAGAATTTAAAACACTCTTCCATTTGGATGGGAATGACTCAATGGGAAGAATGAACTTCCCTGTTATAGGTATTCCTGATTTTATTTTTTGTTGCTGTAGCAACATCTGCCTGTAAAGTTGAAGGCTTGTGGCAAAAAGCACTCAAGTGTGCTTTTATTTTTACAATATTGAAAACCTTGATCACAACTCTGAACTGTCTGAGCAGTGCAACTACACAAAATATTTTGGCCTTGGTTCATAACAGGTCATCTATCTGCACAAATGATTATTTTGTCTTACGACAAGCCACAGTTTTATTAGTAAAGTTGTGACACAACAGAACATGAAAATAAATTTATTACAAGGCCACTTATAAATCTTTTTTGATAGGTGGTATTCTTTTAACAGTACGTTTTTACTAAATAAAAGGGCTTGTTATGAAAGTGTGATTAAACACCATCCAATGCTGTGTTGTAGTGGTAACAACACTTAATGGGCTTGAATTTGAGCTGTCTTTCTGACACATCAATACAATCCAATTGTAGTGACACATGAAAATAACATGCTAATTAACAGAGGAATGGTACAAAGTATTTAAAGGAACATATCGTAAGTGCAAAGAAAAAGCCTGAAATACTGAGACATGACATTCTTAATGTTAACACTGCATTTTTAGGGCTTGAGAAAGAAATACAAGGTTTACAGTCCATGGAAAAGATTTCTTAAAATACTCTCTCTGAATTTTCAAAAACATTTTCCAAGTCAGATGGTCCCAAGCTCAACTCGTGGATTTCCAGATACCTCTCTTTTGAGTTGAGAGACAACTTGGACAGATAACTGTTGTGTATAGCTCCCCTGACTCAGGTTACAGGGAAAGACTTCTCCCATCCAGACGCAGTACCTGTCTGGTATCGGGCCTCTCACTCCGCCCCCTCCCTCTCCCCATTGGTTGTTTTATCCCCCCGCCTTCTCCCCGCCCCTGTACCCTCAGATCATTGGTTACTGGTGCTCTGCCAGCCTCCTTTCTATAACCCTTTATAAGCTTGTACATGAGGCCATCTCGGCCTCTTTCACCTCTAGACCCTTCAGAAATAAAGACTTTCTGGAATGCTATGCAAAGAGCCCTCCGACCTCCTTACTTCCGGTAACGCATGAGCAATCTTAGTTTAGGTGTAGACTTATGTCTCAGTGCCACCCAATGGCAAGGGTGTTAAAAGTCGACCTGCGAGTGTGCCAAGCTGCACCACCAGAGCGTATCCTTGCCAGGGATGCTTTTGGGTTAATGCGGCAACCTCAGTCACCCCACAACCTCACCATGTTAGATAAATTAGAACAAAAAGCTCCTCAGCCTGGCTCCTCAACTTCTGTGATTCCTGCCTTTGTTCTGGTGGTGTGCCCAGGCCCTTGGTAATTTCTCTGCAGCCTCTGACCATCTGCTCTATTTACCCTCCTGTGACTTGCAGCAATGCACTGTCCCAGTTTCAGATGAAGAGAGGTCTCATCTTTGTGGTCTGGAGCTCCTGTACATGGCAGTGTGGTTTTCCTGCCACTTGTTTAAAAGGTTTCCCAATCAAGCTTTGAGTTACCCACTTAGTTTGATCTTAGTCTGAGTGGTTTTCAAAACGTGACTCTACAGAAGAGCAAAATGAACCATGGCCAGATGTGAAAGTAACGAATTTGCTAGAATGCTTCTTTCAAAGCTCATAGGTTTGTGTTTCTTGCTCTCGACCTTACTTCCAGATGCAGACCTGCACAGGAAGCCATCAGACAGGCACTATTTTTCCTGAAGTAATCAATTTTTCCTTCCTCTCCCCTCATAAGAAAGTGGGTATCACTAGCTTAGGGAACTGCTTCTATGAGCATCTACCTTCATTGCAATGCTTTGGGCTAATCTTGGCACCTAGATTCAATTGAAAGGAAAAGCCATAGAAAAAAAAGGAAGGCACTGATTTAATTAGGCCTTGACAAATGGCACTTCAAGGTTACCTATATTCAGTCAACAATTCAGGAACTGTACATGCACCTCTACTTCCACTGTGAACAGCCGGTGTAACCAGCTGTACTGCAACCCCACAATTACCAACCCCAAAGCATCTCATGCTTAAGCCTACTTTAAACATGGACTATTGTGTTTTTCACATCAACAGCCTACAACTGATTTCAAGAACTTACTTCAGTGAAAATTGCTATCATGTTTTTTCCCCCTCTCAAAACGAAAGAAATCCCCTTATTTTCCATTTGATTTTGATTTCTGCTTTCTGAAATACTGAATACAGTCAGAGTGACCTCTAGTAAAAGCAAGGGGAGAAGCAGCCAAGAATTAAGTTAACTGCAGTGTGTAAGTTAATAATTAACTATTAAGTTAATTCAATTGATTGAACACACAGCTACTACAACAACAAAATACCACCAAAACCCTGAAACACGCTCAAAAAACCCCAAGAAGCAGGAGGCAGTGAATTTCCCTGCAGGATTCTCATGATAACAACTCTATGTCATGAATCTTTAATGAACAGTATTTATTTGCAGATTTCAAAACACTTCATAAGCAGTAAAAAATTAAAATTAACTGTTTAACTTGTGTTTAAGACTGCATCTAGAAAGCCTTAAAGTCTCTCACATTCCCTTCCAACACCTAACCTGCCAAACTCCAGTTTAGAGCTACAGCACTGAGAAAATCTTCCAAGTCCTAACATTTTTCTTTGGACTTCTTTAGGTCATGAGTAGAAAACAACCAGCCTTAGAGACTGGTCCATGAGCAAACGTGTTACTCATGAAACGGAAAGACTAACTTTGGACAGTGCCTAATAAATAAGAAGAGAATTGGTTTGAAGTTACACCATTGGAGTCTCTCATCATGAAGTTAACTTCATACACTCCTAAAAACATTTTTAAAAGTGGGAATTCTTCCTCATCTGTCTCTGAAAAAGTCAGATTCAAGACACAGCCTAAATTACTCTCTTCTTCCACATACCCATCTCTATTAGCAACTCCTATTTCAGGGCTATTTTTAGTCCACATCTGAGAGGAACCTTCTGATTTTCTCATTATCTATAAACAACTGATACATCATGAGCAGGGATGTTACATGCCAGGACCCCTTCATCCTTAAATTTAGGGTAGAATCACACAATCACTTTGGAACAGATAGCAGCTAAAGAAGCTGCCCATCCAAGCTGCTCATTATAATCTCTTTGTGGGAGGCTACAGCCTCTGCAGCAAAGCTGAAACAGATGGTGTGGAAAGCTCTTCTTGGAGTTGGGAGCCATGGAATTATGTTCTGCTGCACACTCTGCCATAAACACCCCAGCTCTAGTTGGGAACAGTTTCTTCATCCACCTGATCCTAATTACTACCTGTGAATAACAGCATCCTCAAAAATCACATTACAAGTAACTCAGGAGAAATATCCAACATACCTAGATCTTCTGTAATTGTAGTAAATTACCTCAATGTTGTTTTGAAACTAATAGTTATTACAGCCTGTACTATATTTAAAATCTTTGAACAAAAGATGTAATTACTAAGTAGTACGGACCAGCACTGAGAAACATTTTTCTGAAATATTAATTTCAACCTACAGTCATCTTGGAAGGTACGTCCATCCAGAACAAAATACCTTGAACAGAAAATGGTATCTCCAAATTCCTGAAAATGTAGGTGGCAGAGATAAACTCGGCCTTTTTATTGATGTGCTTAAAATTAATGAAGTCACCACCCTGACATTGACTCCTGCTGAGACACGTGACATTGCTTACGAATTCTACTAATCTAGTTTGTCAGTTTTCCAGAAATAAAGCTGCACTTGTTATGACAGAATTCATCAAGTCTCAGAACAATCAGAAGAAATGTGTTCCTATATTCTTTCACTACTTCACAGATTCATCTTCCCAGTACTTAAATGTAGTTACAGTGACTATACTTTTATGATATCTTTAGGAACAACAAAAAACCCTACTATTTTCAACCTTACAATTAAGACTTGACTTCTCTTGAAGCCTGCAGAAAGCAGGTCTCTTTTCCTTATTTAATATTGTGATGATTATTAGTTCTATATACATAACTTTACCAAAAGTTACTCTCAAAAAACCCCCTACCACACTGTCACCTACCTGAAGGAGATGCCATTGACCAGCTGTCTGTGTCTACAGGTCTTGGATGAAAGAGATGAAGAAGCTGGAGACAGATTGAGTGGAGCAATTAGGCTGCTGATGATTTCACTTAGTTGTGCACTCTGGAAAAAAAAAATGTAATTGGACTTTTATCCAGACTCAACAGCTCAAAGGTCCTGGGTTCTTGTTTTCCTACTTAGGATTCCAGTCCTGTACATCATGGAATAATCATATTTAGTATCTTCCTGTGAATAACCGTGTACGGTTTTTCTTTCACAATTATTATTTTCAACTCTACGAAAACCCAAATAAAACACCAACAAAACACCAACACAACTCTGAACGTTGTTTATACATTTGAAGTAGTACCCCAAATACATTGGTGATCTTAGTATTGTAACCAAAGGTCTTTAAAAGGAAAATAGAAAACATAACACTTTATAGCTGATATTACAACAGCTGCAGGCAGAGCTGCTAACTGGCCATTTGACAAACATTTCAAGGGAGGGAAGAAAAAAGGTCAGCTGTCTATTCATCGTACATTTTGTTTCCTCAAAGTATCTTTGTTCTTACAAGAATCCTCTTCATTGCTTACTGTAGTTTGACAAAGGTATTTTTATAAAAGGAAGTGTAACTACATGAGGACTATTGTAACAACAGACAGAATGAATAAAATCTTCAGGTACCCTCAAAAATATCAAAAAGGCAACCTCCCCCCTAAAAAACCCCTGACTTTCAAAACTGACCCAAAACAAATGAAACACATGCAGCCAATTTGTTAAGACTAAGAATTACTCCTTGCAAAGCAATGAATTGTGGACTGTCTCCAAATAACATTTCACAATGATTTTTTGTTTTAAATGTCAGACCTTAAAGGCTATTCTCACAATAAATGCTCAGAGGAAACTGTGTTCTGCACAGTGAACAGGAATTAAATGTATCTGAAATGGCATACTCCTTTTTAAAAAAACCCAAACAATCCTTTTGCATTACTTTGTTGGATTTTCATTCAAAACCAAGAATGTTTAAAAAATGAATTGGCAAAGTTAGTTAAGTTTTCTTTACATTTTGATTTTACATTTACATTTTACATTTATGCAGAAAGAGGAAGAATTTTTTTTTCTGTTTTGTTACAACTCACATATTTTCTGTTAACATTTAAGTGATGTAGTCAGGTAAAAATCAGAATAAAAAATTCAGGGATGGATATTAAAGTACAGAAATAGCAAGTCAATTATAAAAGGACTGGACAAAGCAAACAAGATGCCAGTAAAACAGTTAGCAGACTGATTTAAAAATCTCAACAGAATTCATTCTGTAAGAAGACTCTACTCAATATAAGAGCATGAAAAATAAAGGCAGACTTCCAAAACACAATGAAAAACATACATGTAAGCTATGAAAAGGACCTGAAAACAGTATTAATAAAAATTGCCAGCCTTAGTCACTTTTATTCTACACGACTTTTCTTCTGGTTCACAAGCAAAATTACTTATTTTTAACAAAGAAATACTTTAACACCAGACTGAAGAATTCTGTGGGAGTATCTGTAGACGTACTTCAGGCTGCAGCACTGTTGCTCCTGACACTGAACAAGAAACTCAGACTTTCAGAGTTAAGAACAGAACTGGTAGTCAAAAAGGAAATCAAACCCCAAAGCTTTTAGTGCTGTAAAAGGGAAGAAATCCAATGTGTTCTGTGAGACGTGTTAGTCTTTACTTCCAAGTAATTTTCAGATCATCAAAGTTCTTGCACCCCTTGGATGAAGTTTGTGGCTAGCTGGGGATCAGGAAACACACCACTATCACTTAAATTGTCAAAAGTCTTACTGAAAAGTGTGTTTAATTCTCCAAGCCACCACTTAGAGAGGGGCCATTCACCACATTCTAAAAATGGTCTTTGGGTTACCTTATGCAATTGCCAGCACTGGGCACATAAATTTCCTGTTTCATTGCTTCCTCACTTCTGCCTGTGGTGGATAAGATTTACCAACGAGGGGAAGAATTTTAAGAACAGGAAAGTATGACTATCAAATAAGAAAAACTGGCACAGAGATTCAGGAACAGGCACTACTACTTAATGCTACTACTTTTAACCCTTTTAAAAAATGTGTGTATGTGTAGGAATTTATGTAGGGCAGCAGAGCAACAAATTAATGCCCCACAGTGGCTCTGTCAGGTTTGTTTTACACAAACTGCATAAAATCATTCTCAAAAAAAAATTTCCAGTATCTCCTTCAGCAATGTGATCCTACCACATCCTTTATGTACTTTCAAGCAAAAGAAAACCCTGCTGGAATCGTATTTCTTGGAATCAACCATGGAAACAGCCTTTCTGCACACTGCGAAGTGAAACTCTGCTCACAACTATGCCCCCACGGTCCTGCTAAGTACCTGGAACTCCTCAGCTCCTAACCAGAGCCCTACAATGTTTGAAAAGGCAGATGAACAACTGTATTCTGTTTGGGCCTTTTTTTTTTTTTTTTTAATTTCAAGTGCAATACATCTCCAATGTCAGCTGTACTCTTTCGTCTCACATTAAGTATTTCCTGAAACAACCTGTGGAAACTCTACACTCACCCTGACTATAAAGCAGGGGCAGGTTTGTGGATGGTTCTTAGAGGCTGTTATGTGTCTGCTTGGAGGGAAACAAAGCAGTAACAAAAACATGTCAGAAATAAGAGGTTAATTTGTAAACCTGATGTACAGTGTAGTTATTTAAACCCTTCAATTAATCAGCACCCACTCCCAGGACTGCAAAATATCTTTCTTCTTAGAAGTCATCACCATGGAACCTCTCCCTATTCCTGAAGTCAATCATGTGGCTTCACTCACAACTCAGTTTTTTTCTACTTTACCTGTTTTTCTATATTTCGCAAAAGCAGAGTAGGACTGCTGGGTGACATTTCAAAGTCGTGTTCCGGCAAACAATCCTGTCTCTCAATGGCAGCGTGCGAATTCCCTGTGGTGTTTAATAAGGCTTCTTGGTCTGTCAATTGTATTTGCTTCTTCAAAATGTCTTTTGGAAACGGGAATTCTTCTAAGACCACCATCTCCTAGACAACAGCAATTGAACACAGTTGGTTGGCAACAGATTAACCCTCTTAAATAATTTTTAAGGGGCAGTCAAACCTGGCACATCCCTCTTAAATCCTCCCAACAACGTTTGAGCACTTCGCAGCTAAAATATGGAAACAGTAGACATTTTGTCTAATAAAAAGCTGCATCAATTATGCTACTCCTTGTAACAGCAATCACTCCAGTGTTCTATTACTGCTTAAACATCTGTGCCAAAATTCAAATCAGAAATTCATACTTATTAGAATATTATATGATCATTTGCCTGCTGATTTAAGAGGAGGTTTTAGACTTTTTAGACTCTATAAATGACCACCCTTTGATTTGAACTTGGTTTTAATCTTCGCAGTCAATAAATTTTACTGGAGACACTTTAAAGTGCTCCATTTCTCTTATTCCTATCCATGTTCTATGCAAAACATCAAGGCTATTATTTTTATGTAGCAGAAATTATACAATTCTAAACAAAAGCCTTCTACAATTTAATAACTGATTTTTTTAAAGTGAGCATTTTTAGCGTTTCATAATTAGAAGTAACTATCCTAAATATTCTAGCACTCTCACTGCTTTTCAAGACCATCTGCACAAATATGGTATCAGATGTGGTGTACCATCTAGAACACCACCTAATAAGAGAAATATAACTTTCTATGGTAGGGAAGTAACAGAGTTTCATAAATGGAACTAGGAAAATAATACCCCTATTGTGTTTTCCACATGACAGATTAGAAAAATAAAGTCTCTAGTACAATCTTAGGTAATGTAGCAGTTGGTTTAAGAACTCAAAATGTTAAGCAAAATAAAAGCAAAAATAACCTTGTAACAGTCAAACACAGTCCTCAGATAGTTCCTTGGTTTGTCATTATCTGTATTTATGAGCAAATAAATGTAATACCAGAAAAGGCTATCAAACCTCTCTAGGCTTTTTCCAAAGAGAAAGGGAGAGAACTTACTTGCTTTTAAGTACTAACTGTTACTCAAATACCAAGCAGATATTAAAAGAATGGGATCATTATAATACTGCCTCAAATTTGTCTTTCTAATGACAATATTTCACTCAAAGAACAAGGAAGACTGTCATAATGTGAACACAAGGAAGCCGTATTGCAATTTCTTTAAACAAGACAGACTTCATCTAAGGTTGTGGCTGTGGAAAACTAAGGGTCCTGTAGTTTCAGCAAGACCTTTACTCCTGCCTCAGCAGCAACTGGCCTTAAAACATAAAAGCAAGTCTCAAAGATACTTCAAAGAGAAAGCTAGGAGAAAAAGTGAAATTGTCTTTGTCTCATTGTGCCTAACTTATTCCACTGTTTGAATTATAAATTCAAAGCTGTGAACAAAGATATTCTCTAAAAATAAACAAAGGTGCTTGAAACCTTGGTTTAATGCCAAAAAAGGGCACAGAGATTCTGGATGTCCATCAAGTCAATGCTAGATTTTCCACACAGATCATCATCCGCACTTTTCCATTTACAGCAGATGGACACAAATCCACACCAGTAGCATACTACGGGCAGTACATTCAAGGAAATTTAAGCGGAGAACATAATTTTTGTGTGCCACAATAGGAGGACAAGCTACCTCAACAGCTTTAGACTCCTTCAGGACTTAGAATCTTTAGGACTTTTTTAGTAAAAAGATCATAGGTCATGACCACAGAGAGTCTAAAAAGTCTAAAACTCAAATTCTGAGGTCAGAGGAATGGAGAGACACACGTTAAAAGTGTTGAAAAGAGGGACATACACACACACACGCTTCCAATGGATGTTTTATTTTTTTAAGTTTTAGAAACCTGTTTACCAAGCATGGAAAGAGGAAAAGAAGAAAAGGAAGAGGAAAACTGACAGTGTATGGAAAGGGAGAGATGGAATAGGCACAGAAGATGAAGAATTAGAAGACTAATACCGACTATATTACAAGTTAAATGAGTTACAGTCAGTAAGTTTTGGCAATGACTGCCAAATATATATGACTGCAGATACAATTTTTTTTTTTAAAATGAAAGGACTCTCAGAGATCCAGAGGTGCTACTTCTGTGTATGTAGAGATGGAGAAGATGTAATGTAGTAGGCCAGGAAACAGCCCACAAGTTACTCATCTCCCTTCCTATTGCATTATGGTGCTCAAGGAGTGGCATTTTGCTTGAAATTGTTGTTCCCTCGTTGAATTTTTTTCCACTCGAAACACATCAAAACCACTCTGAAACCATTAAACAGCATAGAAATTCTAATGATATTGTGTAACTCCTTTGCAGCCATTAAATGAAAACAAAGAGCTCTTCCATCAGCCCACATGTCCTTCTGTAGCTGCTGCACTGGTATAATATAAACACGTACACAAAAAAATATCCCATCTGAAGAAAATAGGTGCCTGTCTTCACTATGGGATACAATGACAAACACTAAATACCACAGCTGGTAAAATGGGCATGGAATTTCAGAAAGGAATCTCACTAACAATCTCCACCAGGAAGATGACTTGGCTCCAAACCAACATACCACCTAATGCTAAGAAAATGCATGACTAAAAGAATGTTTTTCCTCTTATTTCTCTGATACTTATTTCTCAATCTTCTGTAGCTCATCTGACCTACGCCACCATAAAGGCTGACAGCTTTTATGTGTAAGAGTGTGCATGTATCTGGTATTTAGGACAACACCAAAACATGGGCACTCTCCCTTCACCAAAATCCAAAATCTCCTTTCACAGACCCTTAAACAAAGACTCTTCTTTTCTTGGTAAAGAAAAACCTGACTGGGGACAAGCTGGATATGAAAAGAAGGGCTCTGAGGGTGAAAGGAGAAGATGGAATAATTTTTCCTCGTGTTCAGAGGGAAATGCTCTCTGAGGTGATATTCCTCTCCTTTTAAACTTCCTCTAAGTCTCATGTTCAGCCACATAAACTCTGAAGCATCTTCTTGCTCTTCTCAGTTGTGCTTATCTGACCCGAACCCAGACCAGAAAACCTACATGAGGCTCACTGATGAAGAGTCAAAGAGCCCTGCTCTAAAACCCCTCACTATCACACCACCTCACACAGGTTTGGCTTCTTTTATGTGAGAATAGCCTGGGGAACCCATTAAATTGATAGCTAGATTACTAATGGTTTAGGAATGTCACTTTCCCACTGTCTAGCCAGTTCAATTTACAAAAACTAGTACATGAATTACACACACTGGAATTTTAGTAATTATTAATCCTTGACCTGTTCAAAGTGCTGTACAAACATTAACCATCAAATCCTCAGAATAAACATGCACTGCAAGTAACAAAAAACCCAGCCTGAAAGCCCACAACACAAAAATGAGTAACAAACCATCCCACCTGAAAAGGCCATCTCACCTCTCCTGCAGAGGGAAAAACCAGTGTGATAAATGCAGTACTGTGTGCTGGGCCCCTGAAAGCCACTAACAAAGTCACAATCACCGATACAAAGGTGAGAGTTCCCAAATCACAGTCCTATACTGGTGCCTTTAAAGTACAATGGTTTTTAGTTCCTGATGGCTTTCCCATTAAACTCTGCAGGTGATAGCCTACACAGACACAAGAACAGGGCAAAACAAAGAACAGCAACAAGAAACCAAATACATAAATATTACAAGAAACACTGCCAAAAGATGATTTGAAAAGCCAATTTATGAGTTTACAGACAATACCTTGGTGGCACGTATTTGCCTGTGAAGGTCAGTTAGTTGTTGGATTTTGTATTCTAGTTCTGAAATCTGGGCTTGAAGCCATGTCCAACGGCTGCCAATTCTAGCTCTGTCTGCAAGCCACTTCCATTCAGAAGTATAGCTGCTGTGAAGACAAAATGCTGGTTAGTCCAAAAATAAAGATAACCACATTTGCACAAGAACATTTTTGACAGCTGCTCTGCCTCATGTTGCAAGTGTCTCAGTTGCTTTCAGAAGATATCTGATTATACCCATCCAGTTTCACATCAGCTTATTTCTGTAGCAACAGAACCTGCCCAAACGAGTATAATCCATGCTCACTGGCTATTCCCACACTAAGCTAGTTTTTTGTTCTGGATTATAAAACTCAGAGCTGGATAAACTACCAAACTCTATGAGTTAAGGCTGATTACAAATGTGTAAAGAATTCCCGTAACTCCACCAGCAAGAATCCAAACTCTTACACCACACTTCCTCCCGCAAGCTTTGACAAATATTGTTTGCTAACAACTGGAATATTGTTTGCTGACAACTGGAATCTACTAAAACATCATCCAGCAATGACCAGCTGGATATCAGGTCACTGCCCAAAAAAACCCAACTAAGTAGTTTAAATTTCTTTTATTCAAGCTGTTTTATAAATATCTGTGTCAGTTTAGTATAGTCAGGTCACTCTTACTGCTGTTAAAAATAGATGCTTTTTGTAATACAAAAAATATGCCTCCTGGTACTTGACATTGTGAACACCTTAATTTTATTACACTAAATTAATCACTGGTATCAGCAAACATTACTCAACCTACATATTAAAGAAATGAATGATGAAACCATACCACACAACAAACAATCTTAATATTCAATAAGCTTAAGCAACACAGACAACACAATGCAGTATTTCAGTATATAACTTCCACTACTATCCTATCATTAACTGAGTTTTTTTATTTACAGAAAGTAACTGGTGTTTTTTTCCCCAGTGAAGCTGTCAAGTAGTTTGCCACAGCTAACTTAAAAGAAATGTAAAAACAAAAATCAAACTTCTAGAAAGGAAGTGCTTTTCCTCAAGTTATTGGGATAATTACTGGATCTAGATCCTTGATGACACTGTAAGTTTTGCACATGCAGAATACATGATTTCCTGTTCCCCAGGCAATGAAGAGCACTGAAGTATCACAAAAGATACAAGAAATAGCAGATGCCAATGATCGGGCATAGGATCATTATACAAATATAATTGTTTCATGCAGAATTTTGTGTTAACTACCTCCACAACAAAGAACGGCAATACAGCCCCCTGCAGAAGATGCTAGACATGTCCTGGCATGAGTAGAGAATCATCAAATTTGAGAATCCTAACATTTTCAAGGCTAGTATTATAAAACATAATATAACTCAAAATTTCAGAAATTTCAGTCTAATTTAGCTATCATAAATAGTAAGAACAGACACAGTCTCTAGTAGGTCACCTCTAAAATACATAACCCTCTCCCTTTTTAACATAAATTATCTTCCCACATAATTTATCACCAGTTTAAACTCTCTCATACACAGAAAAAATGAACATACAAAATAATGGAGATTTAAATGTCCTATTAAAATCCAAATTCTACAAAGAAGCAATTGGATTACTATCAAAAAGAAACTCAACTCTGTAAATATATATAATAATAAATTACTTACATTTTACATATTCGACTAGTAATTTTCTCCTAGGAAAAAAAGGCATATGAAATCATCTTGTGAAAATCTATTTTCTGACTTCTTTTTATTTCTCTTTATCTTCCCATTATTACCAGCAAATAGTAAAGAGTCATGTTTTCTTATGCTTTAACCAGATCTTCCTAACAAGAACTTCTCTGGGATTGACAGCATTTGCACATTTGCACTCCTGGAAGTCATAAAATACACTTTGCTGGGAAAGAGAGGGAATCTGAATTCCAAGTTTTTAATTTAAACGTGTTCACACAACTGTGGTGGCTGGAATAGTTAAGATTTATCTCAGGACCCCGGTCTGGCAAAAAGCTAGTCGAAGAAAGAGCTGCTTAATGAGTCTATAAAAATCCCTTCGTTAATAATTTTAACAAAAAAAAAAAGTTAAAGAGGAATAAAGAGGATAACTGAGAA
Source organism: Oreocharis arfaki (assembly GCA_013398015.1). NCBI lineage: Eukaryota > Metazoa > Chordata > Aves > Passeriformes > Paramythiidae > Oreocharis > Oreocharis arfaki. The sequence continues at coordinate 45,169 of VZRR01000834.1, forward strand.
AAACCCAACAGGAGTATTGAGGGGTTTATTTCTGCTCCTTTCTCAAAAGGAAATTGAACAAATGAATGATGAAACCCCACAAACCAGGACACTGTAAAAACAAAGCCAAGGTGAAAGGAAATAAATCACACGGACAGATTCACCTCCCAAGATAGATGCAACAGTTTGGGGAGAAAGGTGAGCTACCCTCAAACAGACTGAGGTGGCACGGGAAGCAAATGAGAAGAAAAGTAAGGTGTCCTGTACACAACTGGGAAAAAAGAAGCAGAATGGAAAGGGCCAGAACTGGTCTTAGACTGAAGCTATACTGCCTGGAATCAGTGTGGCATAAGGGAATCCACAACCAATTTCTAACCAAGGCTGACAGTAGAAGGAATGTTAAATGATGTAACGTCTGTATATTACTGTCTTACACATACAACAAGAATCCTCTGCAAAGTTACATCACAAGTTATTTTTCAAAAATGTTTGCATTTTTTCCACCTTAAACACAGTATTTAATCTTGAATCAATTGCATTCACTGTTAAATGTATTAAATACATTATTGCTTCATTCTAAAACATTATGCAAGTATTTCTTAAGGCTTTAAATTCTATTACATAATTAAAATAACAGCATTTAATTACACTGTGTAACAATGTCCTTAGGCCCCTCTCTAAGGAAAGGTTTCCACCTAACTAAGCACAAACATTTTATGCTCAGGCCAAAGGAAGCAGTTTTAGCTTCTCCGTCTTCCCAGCCCAGGCTGCCCCACGGCCAGTGCCTGCTCAAAGACTTGGGCAGCTACACGGTGACATGAATTAGAGAGCTGGTCCTGGCTAACTTTAACTTTAGGAGCAGCATGACTGAAGCAAGTTTAAGCCTAGATCCCTTTCCCAGCTTTGATGCATTGCAGACCGGATAAGAGACAGAAGCATTGCTGAACTCTGTTCCCATCCCTGTCACTCCAATTTGTTTGATCTTGCATTATTTTTTACCATTTTTCCTCTAAGTCTATCCCTCTACAAATCTTTTAGTAAAGCTTGTAACTCCTAAGAAGATAAAATCAGTATGAGCTATCCTCACACTCCTAAAGTGAGCTGTTTGCATGCAAAGTAGTACGGTTGCTCAAGCAACAAATGATAACCTATTTCTGCAACAACAACGAAGAAAAACAACCCTGAAACAAAACCCAAACTGGTAAATCTGTTCCTGGGATACTAGACAGTAAAGCTTAACATTCACTCAGTAAAGGACGTTGTTATTTCAAGGTGGCTCCAGTGAATTCATTAATTCTGCAAACCCAGAGAAGAAAAAAAAAAAAAAAGAACCAAAAAACCAACCACAAACAGTTATAAAAATAACCAGGCCTGTCACTGAAGGAGGAAGTCAGAAGCAGGTGCTAAAGTAGAAGCTCCTGCTCTTGTTTTCTGTTGGGAATGAGACAAGAAAAAAAGACGTTTCTGTCTGTCCCGCTTCCTATGTGCCCCTTTTGCAAAGCATCTTTACTTGGTTTCTGTGGTTTCGACTCTAAGATCATACTTCCTCCAAAGGAATTCCAAAATCATTCTTCTCAGCATAAACCATGTTACACTGGTAAAGTTTCTCATGTTCAGTACTGTAGTACAGTGGAATATTAAATCTGCATATAAACTTACTGCTCTTGCAATGACTTTTACTCTGCAGATGATCTACTTTCATCCATGACTATTAGAACTGTAAGAAAACAGAGCAATACTGATTTTGTATGACTAAAACATCTCATTTAAATTGCCCTAGAAAAACATGCTGGAATTGCATTAGGGGCAAGACTTGTTTCCATGTGAAATACCCGCCTGCATTTCTGTTTAGGTTGGACTGCAGGTCAATCCTGCACAACTTGCAAGAGAATGAAAGAAAAGAAATGCAGAAGAACAAACAAGGCACAAGGAGCACCGACACAAATGCAAAGTATGATCAAAAACGTAACTAGGAGCAGACATCTGGGCTATACTGGGGTATCCCAAAGCATGGAAAAGAATTCAGCTGGGGAATCAACATCGCAGAACTCAACAGGACCCTCAGAAGTATTTCCAGTGCCTCCACCGTGTTTTGGTGAGATTTATGTTTTCCCAATATCTAAGATCAGCCTGTCCCAAAAAACAAATGCAGGCAACCCAGCTGAGTGCAAAAGGGAACTGCTAACCAATATAAAATTGCTGTGCTACACACACTGCTGTTTGGGGTTTGTGCGTGGGTTTGCAGTTTTTTTGGTTACAGGAGAGGAGAAGAGCTGGAATTTAAACCTTAAAGGCATATTTTATTTTTATAAGCAAAGAGAACAATAAGCCTGAAAACAGTTCATAAATGATAGAGAAACACAGTGGTGTTTACAATGCACAAAACACACAGAACCTGGGATTGATAGTAAGTATCCAGAAAGGCTGGTTCAAGCAGGTATGATGAGCATAGGAAAGAGTACTTTAGAGTGTGCAGCCCTGTGACCATGGCAAGATTCTCCACGTGTATCTTATATGCTGAAAATTAAAAGGAAACTAAAACCTTCCACCTTTGTAACTCCCAGTGAGAAGAAGTAACATGCCCTACCATTACATGTCTGCAGGGACAATGACAGGATGCTTCCTGATAAACAGGAAAGGAGCATGTTTGCTCAAACTCCCCATTTGCCAACTCATAACACAGTCACCTTCCAAGAGGCTTTAAAAACACCAACATTTTCAAGTAACAACACTCTTAAAGGCACACAAGCCAGAGAGCAAGGCACTCACATAGTGTGGGTGGGAAAAAGAATCCTCCAATTCCAAAATTCTTCATTAAACATAAGAACGGCAGTTGTTCCTGACATCTCCTCACACACTTCTGCTCAGTCTCTCAACATGCGGTACATTTTGCTCTTTCTGCCAGGTGATGTTCCCTTCACTTTAATCCACATTGTTCTGGCAACCGGTTTTCAGATGATACAATTATAAAGTGACCTCTACCATCCCTGTTGGTTCATCTCCTCTTGCGAGGAACTCCTGGGCGAACAGAGGCTTATTGCCAATCACACAGCAGTGAAGTATTTGGGAGCAAGAAGCAGCTCGTAAACCACAAAGTGACTCTACCCTCAGGATAAAGAGCTAATTTATTATTAAAGACTCCTTAGTGGGAGTCACTGAAAACAATGGTAGAAGTTTATTGTTTTTATGAAGGACTGATCTCCAGAAACTGAAAAGCAAAAAGAAATCAGAAAGTTCTCCAGAGTTTAAATTACATCCAGACATCATATGACTCACCATGAACTTCATGAAACATTAGGAAAAAATCACTCATCCCCCAATTCTCTCGGGAAGCTCACTCAGTTGTACAAAAATACAAAATATTCTCCACATGGCACTCTATCACAAATGCTCCACAGCACACTAGTGTGGTGGGAGTCCCTCCAGGACTGGAGCTGATAGCTGTGAACCTCCTCAGCTGCCCCCAATTTTACACCAGCATGACAGTCAAGTCTCTGACTACACATGGTAAAGCCGAAAAAGCAACTGTCCTGAATAAAAGCACTTTCTTGCAAGCTGCTAATGTGGACCCAGGGCTTCTGATACCTTTGGTCAACATGGTGGAGAAATTAAACATGTCCATTTTTCTTCTCTCTGCAGACACTGACAGTAAGTAAGAGATTACCTATGAAGACTAGAAGATGATATAATATAAAATATTCAAATTAGGTGAATTCAGATCTGCTCGTATTTTAGATAACCTTATCTAGATTTTCCTCATGAGATAAAAGTGCATGCCCACTCCCAACCAAAACCTCCAACAGTTTTAATAACTGGACAAATATGTCCAACTATGAAATGACCTGTAAATGCGTTCTCAAGGGCTTATTTTTCCAGCACACCTACACAATGCTTGTTTTCAGGATGAATTAACTTCAGTTGCTGTTGAAGTATTAATTCCCCTGGATCAATTAACTGTTAAACCCATAATAACTACAGAACTAAAAATGGCAGTGTGTGCTGTTTTATGAATGCAATCTCTTCTATGCATTCCTGAGTGCAAAAAAGATTAAAACAAACTGTAACAAAATCTTCCCTCTAGTATTAGAGCCAATCAACATCACTCAAAAAACCATTATTTACTGTGGCAGTTCACTCTCAGCCTTTGCTCAGACTATCCAGGAGCAATATGCTGCTGTTTTGGGATAACCAACACCAAACCAAGCTATGCACCCCCTGCCCCCCACTCCCACTACAAAAAAATCCATCAAGGGAATTTCTCTGGTGCTCAAAATAAGCCTGCAACCTCTGTGAAGATCTGCAGCCAGGTCATTCTTCTGGAGCCTTCCAGGTTGCTATCTCCTTTGGTGTTAAACAGAAATTTTTATCTGGCGGATATTTTCCTCTGAAACACTAGACAGCTTCCCAAAACATGGGTTACAGTTCTCCCTATCATCTACAGACATCAGAAACTGCTTATCAGAACAATTTCTGGCACCCATGCTCAGTCCCACCATCTCTGACACACTGAAGCCATCTAATACTTTCAGAATTGCATCCAAAAACGCATGTTGATACCAACACATAATACACATCTTATCTTCCCAAACCAAAAAACTGTATCCAGCTGAACATTTCTGCTACACCATCAGGCCTGAGGAATTTATGCAGTAACACCTGAAATTATCAACCATAGCTGTGATTTTTTTCTTGAAGAGAAAATTCATGGGGGAAAAAATTAAGTAGCAAGGAATTAAACAGCAATGGAATAAAATTTTTACATCTTCCATAAGATGAGAAGGGACAATGGGAAGGATAGAAGAGGAAAGTTGATATTCAGAAAAAAAAGGCTGTAGAAGAAAACTGAAAATATGAAAAGGAAAAGTCTCTGTGCTTAGGTACCCTAGCAAGGCAGAGATTTCATAAGAATTTCACTTATATAGTGAAATTCTATATATGCTCTATATATGCTCCCTCATCTGAGAAATCGCATCTTCCAGAAATCGCATCTCATCCCAGCTGTTGATGAGATGCAACAGCCAGTATTTGCCTGTGTTCCTGCAAAGAAACACACTACTGCGGCTGTTTTATATTAGAAACTGAACTGTTACACTTGCACTGAATGGTTAACTCAATTTGGGGACAGAATAAATTAAAAATTCAGCTTCTTAAAGGATCTGTTAGAGTGTTGAATCTTTCCACTGGCTGGCTTCACAACCTGGTATGTGCTTTTCATCTCCAGTTGTTTACTTAATTCTTTAGAGCTGTGTTAATTATAAAAGGCCAAATGTGTTAGTGGAGGTGGAGTCAGAATATTAACTGCCCAGGAGGTAAAAACCTGCAAAAGGTAAACAACCAGCAGCATTTCCTCTTAATAAAATAAAAAATGCCCAAACATGCTGTAAATTGAGTATCTGCCAATGGCTTTTGTTAAAATATTTTAATATTAATTTTTAAGATTCTACTGTCTGCTCCAGCACCCTAGCATGCTGTTCATCAGTCCAACTGATGTTGACTGAAGCAACAGCAGCAGCTAGTGCTAAAATGCAGAGAAAGAAACTTCAAGAACAGCAGGGCTGCCTAGAAACAAGCTTCTTTTCTTGCCTTTGAAATGGCACAACTTCAATAAACAACAAAACACCAGGAACACAGGCCTAAGAATTCTCTTTAAGTATTACACAACTGCCCTTCAAAATGAAACCAAGTAGTGCTACATCTCAGTAGTAGGCCATGCTCAACATAAAAAAAGGCAGAAGTTAGAAAATACATTCCTTTAATGATTTGTGCAAATGGAACATTATACACAAAAAGCCTATCAATGCTGTCCAGCAACTCTAGTTTATTCAAAAATTTATATTTATATTCTTACAAGAAAAAGATGGGTATGGTATTCATATAAGGTCCAACTCCATCTTATAAACCAGTATATATATATATATATACACACACACATACACACACACACACATATAGCATCAGATTCCAATGTAAAATATGTAAGAACCATATTCTTTCCGAGACATTTTGGACAAGTAACAGTTGAACCAGGAAGGTTCATGCCAGATACACTGGAAATCAGCAGCAGGCTTTTGGTAGTGGAGGGGTTATAGCCCTACAGAGCAGTACGAAACTGTCCCAGCACGGACCACCAGGAGAGTCAGGAGGAGAAGTCCACGACAGAGCAACCAGGTGAGAAAGAGCAGGAGCAGCAGCAAAAGTACCACCACACACTGACGTCCATGTCCCACCAGTGGGAATGTGCCTTGTGTGGAGAGTGCTGTGGGGAAGGCGCTAACGGGAGAGCTGGCAGAGTGCTCCTCTGGCTGAGAGGGCAGCTGGGCACATCTGACAGGGATCCCACTTCAGGCCCTGAGGCAAAGGAAGCTGCAGAGGGGCTCTGCTGAGTGTGAAACCTCTGGGCTGGGAGCCTGCAGCAGCATGGCCCCAGCAGGGACCCCCAGTGTTCTCACCTGCACTGAGAACACGGGACACCCTGGTACATGAGAAATCCAGGCCGTCAAGCCCCCTAGTTGCTGCAGGTGTGCTGTGATTAGGAAACAGAGGGGGAACCAAAGAGAACTTGGCTGTCTGCCTCACAGGGTAAGGATGGAGGTCCTTCTGAGGTTAGACCCTGTGATTCAGTCTGCAGGGACATGGGGCGGGGAGTATAATGAACGCAGGGTTGGACAGTTTGGTATTTGGGTGTTTTGTAGGAGCCTGGGATTGAATTTCACTGAATTTTACTGCTGCTCAGTCTACCCCATGGACTGGGAAGAAAGGGAGTTTATAGTGCACATATTCAAACACAGACCTTCAGGTTTATTTTTTTTCCAACACCAGAATCAGAAATTAGAAGTTTGCTAATTGAAAATTGAATTTATTTAAATTCCCCAACAGAAAACTTCTTTTGACTCATAACAGCTAGGCAATGTGTGCGGATGACAATAAAATAATTTACAGCTGTTCCAGTAAAAAAAGAGCACAGGTCAGCATTATTTAAATCCAACATCTAACATCACATTCCTAACCCATATTTAGCAGTATGAATGAAACCCTGTTACAGGAGAGCATTCCTATTTTGGGAAGTCTTTATGCAATTTTTACTTCATGTGAAAATGAAAGCATTTAAATAATTTCCTGTATCAGGGGCCCACGTATGCTGATTTTCAAAGGCACTGGATGTATCCCTTTGAAGTATATTCTCAGAAAATCAATGTTAGCTATAAACCAAAATAATACTGCCCTTTCTTTACAAAAAGTTATAAAGACAGTTCATTGTTGTTTGTAAACAAATATTTTAATTAGAACAAACACATTTCACAGCTTAGTGAAAGAAAAAAGCTAGCCATAAAACACTGATTAATCAGCAGCTGACATCAAGAACCAACTTCTTGTCTCCAATTTAATTAAGCATAGAAGGTTACATATGCATACACATGTGCTTGCTTATTAGATATGCTACACTACTACACCATCTTGACTGTGTATTCAACAGTTATTAAGAAGAGTAATGCCAAGTTTTTATTTAATATGAATTCAGCACCCGTCTAACTCAAAAGATCTGACATTCCCAGCTCCAAGTTTCCCTTGCACGTTAAAACCTGTCAAACCTTCTGCCCTTCACGAAAACCTTTCAGTCTGCCTTCAGCAGCTGCAAAAACATTAATGTAATTACAGGTTAGAAATCAGGATCCCCACTCACAAGAACATTACTCTGGTATTGTGAGAACAAAGTCTTGCTCAACAGCAAGGTTTTATTGCTGCACATGAAATCCCTAAAGCGAAACACTAAATGCATATTGGACCCTAAAGAAGTTATAAATCCATTTTACAGAAACCGAACCAAGTGAGGTTAAATATATTCTGAAATAATACATGTATCCTTAGAGTTAAAACAGAAGGTAATGTAAAGCTATCTTTTCTTTCTTTCTCCTCCCACCTCTAAGTGATAGGAGCCAAGAAGTGAGAAAATGGAATTCTTGAAAAAGCAACATATAAAACATTCTTAAATCAGCATATTATTAGCACCAAATAATTTATACTTATTCAAAAGCCCTCATATTAATCTTCTATGCAAATAAGACATTTCCTGGACTTATAAACTAAAAAGGTCTTAAAACCAGGAAACAAGTGGGGGTTTGTGCTTAAGAGCAGCATGTAGTCCTGGCAGACTCTCTTCCTCCCCTTCCCAAACTCATAATTTAGTTCTCATATCAGGTATGAAATGAAATTACAGCTTGGCGTGGTAAATTAGGACCTGGCCTTGCAAAAACAAACAGCCTCCCTTTATAATATGGCCTGAAGACTTGCAATAAACCCTGTCCCTCAAGCAGTGCCGTGTACAGCCAGGCCTGCAAAACTGCATTGATGTTGCTCAGTTAGCCACAGGAAAAAATCCCAGGAAAAATGGAAAATAATCTAGAACAAACAGATTAGATCTGGAGATACTAGTCATAATGTTTTCTTCCTTCCTGTGTTTTCTCTGCCTTAATGCTCCCCTCCCTATCACATGTTTGTACTAAAAGCAGATTTCCCATCTTCTCTTTCCAACTAGCAATCTAAAGGGAAAAAAAAAGAGAAAGATTTACTATCTCTTCACATTCATTATAAAAGTTTCCAGGCACAATAGAGCCTGTGGGTATGGAAAAATATAACAGTGCATCTTCATCAGGCTTGAGGTTGCTTGAGGATAATCAGTAAAACGTGTCTTTCAGAAATCAGAGGAAAAAGCATGAAAACATTTCGGAGGGTAAAATCCCACCAAATGATGCAAAAGGATCGTATTTGGATAGGGAAAGAAAAACTGGGAAAATGAGGCACGGGACTTTTCACGAGTAGAAAGAGCTACTTATTTTGCAGAAAAATCTATTGCAAGCAGTTTTTCTGTCTAATCAATTACGTGCATCTATTACTGTTTGATGGAGTGAGCAGCTGTTTTTTCAAAGAACCACAGTAACGTATCTTTTGATTCTGGAATATCACGCGTGTAGTGTGCATAGAAGAAAAGCTCTGCACTCTGCAACTTTAAAGGTTTCCCAAATGACCACCTGAGCATCAGAGTTCTTTGTGGTACACTGTACTTCCTACTACATCAGTGAAAACACAAAATACATCAGTAAGAATGTGGAGTTGGCCTAGTAGGATACACACTGCTCCCAGAGTGGAGGTTTTTCTTCAAAATCTATGACTACTTCTATGTATAATCTTTCATCTCCATGAGCCACAAAGATCAACAAGTTTCAAGTAAATTCAGCTGATGGAATGTTGTCTATGTTGTGTATCAAGTGCTAGTTATGAACCCCTAAAGGAATTACTCATGGTCAGCTTTATGTTGCCTTCCTTGGGCACTCTGTCTGCCCTGGTTTCAAACAGGGAGCCAGCGAGCAGCACCAAACAGTTGCCTTTGAGAAACTACAGAGAAGGACTACTACATCCCCTGGGTAGCGGAAATTTCCTATGCCCAAAGGATGGAATGGTACTAAAATACACCAAAAAATTACTGCTGGAAATGTGGTGGTATGAAAACTGACAGGTTAAAGACATTCTTGAGCTGACAGTAGCAGCAAAATGACAAAGGTCCTGAAGACAGCCAACTGTTTTTTCATATTTCTTTTTAGTTGACACTCAAAAGAATAAAATACATTTTCATTAAGCTCTTGAAATGGGATGAGCCTGTCCAATTACTCTATGAACTAGAGAAGTTCGGTAAGTACTGTGAATTGCCTCCACCAGCAGACCAAGGACCTTGTCTTGAGGACAGAATCTATGAAACGCAGGAACAATGGTTTAAATATCTTACAACAGCCATTTGCAACTAAACAACAAAGGTATTGAAATAGATGGATAAAGACAATCTTGCTTGAGCCACAAAGCATTGAGATACAGCTCAGAAGAGCTTATGTCAACACTCATTGGGAAAAACTCTTTTCAGGATAACGAGAATGAACAGGTTCAAAATGCTAAAAATAACTCCAGGTTTTTTAACTAGCATGAGGAATTGGAGCTGGAATCAACTTCTCGCTCCTAATGGGAAACAGACTGTTCTCAGGTAGACACGGTAAACGCAGGTTCCTCCCTGCTTTGCACATTGGATTGATACCTCCTCCCCCTACAAAAAGGATGAAAAATACCACAGTCATGACAATGACCAGTCACCAGTGTGATTATACCCTCAAGTTAAATGCAATCAGTATACTGAGATATGGGCAAAACCAAAACATTCTTTCCATTCATCACCACATTACTTGAACCTTATAGTATCTACAGTTAAGTATTATGAAGAATATCACAGAGGAGTTCAGAGTAAAAGTCCTCACTATGAGAAATAAACATTTCCACACAGGTGAGGAAATTAATATTCTCTCACCTACCTGATCCCATTGTTTCTGGAAAGCACTTAGAACTGATTCCTGAGGAGAGAAAGGCATTTCAAAGCATTTAAATCCACTCAGCAGAAATAAAAATGGGTATTACCTAAGTTTTTTTTTGTCCAGATGAAAGGCACTTTAAGGGCCTTAAAGTGGCAAGGCTCAGGACCCAGCAAATCTCACCAGTTGAACTGGTGAATAACTAATTTACCTTTGATTTACCTTTGTTACCTAGAAGTAAAAGGGCAGCATTTTAGCCCCAAAGGCAAATCTTAGGAAGGTTGGAGAATGATGAAAAACATTCTAGGCTGAAGATAAATTCAAATAGGAGACAGCCTGTCCTCACTGCAGCGTTAATTCACGCAACGCCTCAGCCTAGGCACACAGACAAGTCTTTTGCTTAAATCAGGCAGTACTTTTAACTCTGGGCTAGCTGGCCCAGCAGCACACCTCAAACGCCAATGATTCTTTCCCTGCCAATGTAGCAATGCCGTTGCTGCTGGACAGCCGCTTATCAGTAAGAACATACAAAAAGCAAGAAGAATAAACAACCCAAAATAAAGGGCCACACTGAGTCAGGCTACACATCATCTACCCAGTTCTCCTGCCTCTTAGCAGTAGCTGAGGTAACAGTGTTACAACAGTGCAGGCATGGAGGGAGCAGGGCTTCTCCTGAACATTCCCTTAGCTGCCGGAAATAGCAGCTTGGGGATTTCCTGAACCAAAGATGATGGGTTTGCTCTTAATAATCCTCTGTGAATTTTTTCATCAGTGCAACAAAGCAAACTGAGTAAGCCTTAAGTGGAAAGATAACTCAAGGAACCCCAAAAGCCACAGGAAGGAATAAAAGTAAAGGACTGTCAGGCAGAGTTAGAAATTCAAGTGTCTCTAGCAGGAAGGAAAAAGAAAACCATCACACAAAACTTTGTTCCAAGTTTTACATTATCCACTACCCTTCAAGAGTTTCTCAAGAGTTTTCTTTTGCAGTTCATGTAATCACAAGATAAGAATCCTAGAGGCAGAGCTATTACTCAGAAGTCCAAGTGTATCAGTTAGGAGAAGAATGTGGATTCTCCTATGCTGGGGAGAGCCCAAATGATGTTTTTCATCAAAATATTTCAAAAGAATAATTACTTTGCAAACTCAAATATTTAAGGTGATCCTAACTTAGCTGGCAAGTCATTATGCTTTGGCTGGACTTCAGCACAGTATTTACCATTCTGACAATATGTAAAAGAAAATGAAAACCTTTTCTCCTCTCTTTTTCAGACCAACAGAGCTTAGCAGAACACAGCAGCGATTTGAAGCAGCCTTGTGGGACTGAAGCTATAAACATGTAACAGGGCACAGCTCTTCCAATTTCAGAAGCTTACTTGATTTCTTCTGAGCATTATGCTTTTCAGGAAGCAGAACTGGAAGTAATTGTTTTTAAGTACTTCTTAATTTATTTTTTCTAGACAATCTCTAACAGCAGATGGTATAAGGAAAGACCAGGACAAACCCTGTCCTGACTATCTGTAAGAGCCCACTAGAAATGTGGGTGTCATGAAGCTCCTACCAAGCTGCTGCATCTGTGTGCAGCTCTCTTCCGTGTATCACAATCCTTACTATTACATCCCAACAAACCTTAAGACATGCTCGTCTCTCCAGCTTTGGGAAGAGGAAAGCAGCCATCCTTTCATTGCTTTCTAAAATTTCTTGACTGAAGAGATTGTGTTAATAGTGTAGCAAGGTCGAGATAAAAAAAAAAAGAAAAAGAAAAAGAAAGAAAATATCTGTACCATCATCAGAGAGCAATTTTACGCTCTCCCCTTACCCACCACTGATTTTCAAAGCCACAGTGATTTGTACTGACAGTAGTTAATGATACGAATTTCCCTCTGGCTCTTCCTGAAAAAGATACCAGTAACAATAAAAACACCACTGCTAGCTACATTCATAGTTGCAGAGTGACTTCAGTAAGTAAATCAACATTTTAAAAATTAAAAGTTAAAGAATCAAACTTTTTCAGTATATCAACAACCAAATACTGAATGGTTTGACACATGCATCAGATGATTATTTTGAATTTTTACTCTTTATCACATCATAGTAGATTTCAAGATCCTAACATTGACTAATTCCTAATAACTCCAGAGAAAAATTAAAATTATTTTCATTCTGGCCCAAAGTATTTACAGCTATCACTATTTGATTTACAGCACCATTCGAGTATTAGCAGTGTTGATGTAATGCAGACTAATAGAGTGCAGTACAGACTCTAGTCCTCTGCAATCTAGTAAAGCAACTGCTCCTTAAATGCATTAATTAGAAGTTCTTACTTTTTGCCAAACCTAGCTCACACTGTCAGTCTTGCTGATTTCAGTAAGACTATCTATTGAGCAAGGTTACTCACACAAGACGGAATCTGTAGGTCTAGACCCTTCCATCCTCATTTATAAGTAAGAAGCACATGAGTCTAAGCAGGAATTTAACACTTACGCTTCCACAGTTGTTCTTACAGTCTGTTCCTCACCATCTTCATCTGAGCTGCTACATGTTGCATCAGAGTCCAGGTCCTTCTCCACGTGAGACAGCAGCCCTCCAGCAGAAAGTGCAAACCCACGGATTTCACCTGGTGCAACACTAACTCCATTCTGTATGTCCACACTTGAACTACTCTTCGAAGTAGTTGTGTTGTTTTCTGGCCAACCTTCAGCGCATCTGAGGGAGCTATTGCTCAGAAATCTAGTTGGCTCATGGAAAACCCTCATTCTCTGAAGCTGATGTTTCACAAAGCATTTCAGCTGCTGATCACAGTGCTTGATAACATGTTTTGCCAGGAGCATTTGTAAACGCTTCTGAGTTCGTTTGGCGCGACTGATTTCCATTTGTTGCTTAGTGATACACTGGAGTAAACGAGCATACACCTCCTCCTGGGTGCAGCTCAAAATCCCTTCTGAAGGCCCGTGAAGAATTTGGTGTAATAAATCCCCTTTTACTGTTTCAGTGCAGACTTCCAAAGCCCTACCCAAAACCCCATTCTTCTTGTACCATTTACCATTTAAAAGCTGCATTTCTTCTGCATTATTGGATTCAGTTACACTTGAACCTGAAAGTCTCTGCATCCCTTCCAAGTTCGGAGATGTGGTCTCTGAAAATGTCGCCCCTTTGACCTGTTGCTCTGGTTCTGAATGACTAATCTGACCAAATGATGTGTCAGCACCATTATGTAATGATTTTCTCATCTTGGAGCAGCCAGGCTCTCCTGCTTTCTTACCAGTTTTGTTGCTAAACGCAGAATTTGTACTCATTAACAAGACAGACTGATAGCACTTGGAGGATGGTGGGGAACCAAAATGCTGCACATGGAAGATATCATTCCTGAGGTTGGGCTCAGCAGCGGGGAACCCCAGGACTGAGCAAGTAATCTGTGTGATGGAGTCCTCTTTTATCTTCTCTTCCACTGCTCTGGAATTTTCCATGCACAAAGCTGTATCAGACTCCATAGCTCTAGAGGACAAAGAAGGTGACAAGTGGATACCATGACTTTTTGTTGTTGCCTCTCTGAGGGCTGGTGTCATTATAGCTACGGTAGGTAGTTTACAGCAAACCTGAAAACAACATGGGCCATGTAAATTTTCTCATTTTCATGATACAGTAGAAATACAACAACTCTGTTAGACATTTAATTCTTTCAACATTTCAATATCATTCAAAGACTCCGTAAAAAAGAACGTTATCTAAAGAAGACAGACAATGTTGCCTCCCAAGTCAAACAAGAACACTCTGTTTTTTCTTTATTTCATTCAGAGGCTGATCCACGTGCAATGAAATCCTTTATGTCTCAGGGGAATAACTGTTCATACCTCATTTCATTTTTGATTCCATCAGTCTGAGAAATAAGACCCAAAAAGTTCAGATTTGTTATCTAACCTTGCCTAAACTGAAAAACATTACCATGAGCAACATGACTGGCAGTATTGAGAGAAACATATTTACTTTAAATCTATATAAAGTAAGCATTTGATTAATTATTATATATTCTTATAAATATACATTAGAAACCAATCGACAAGGCTAACGCTTTCAAAACAGAAACTCTTAAGTTCTAGCAAAAAGGAATTCTTTCCTAAGCCTTTGTATCCCACTCTTTCTTCATCAGGCACTGTCTGCATAATACATACAGAATATTTTTCATAAGAATTTGAGAAAAGACAGTTCTGGATAAATCCTTTTCCTTATGGCTTTCAAATTAACTAAGGGTTCCCAGACTTTGGGATCAAAAGACCAATGTCAACCTTTACCCCTTCTAGTCAGCAGCTATGCTGCCATGTCATACTGCACCTATTCCACAGCCTACCATGCAGGAATCACTTGCACAGTACTTTCAGCTTTGTTTAGGAGATGGTTAAATAAACCCAATGAATGATTTAATTGAACATGGCTTGCAGAAGCCTGAAAGATAAGTTCCTTCATTAAGAAGCTAGAGACAAAGCCAGAAATAGTAAGAGAGCAAAAATGAGTGCAGCACAGTAATGCCACAGTAAATTCTGTTGAACCTTGTATTAGTTGAGCAGCACTTCCACTGCCTTCCTTTTAATGTCTCCAGTTTCCTTGAGCTCCACAGCAACTGCCTAGCTCAATAATTTTCAATGCACCGATCCCACAAGGGGTCAATGATTCCAAAACTGCCACATATGGATCTTAAGAAAAGATCTGTCGGAAGCCTTAGCTTGTTTATAACTACAGGTTTTTTTACACGGAAGGTGCAAACATTAAAGTGAGATGTGGAAACCTACAGAGCTAAGAAATACCACTTTGGATACTTGCTCCTTAACCCTCAAAATGTGAAGCAAAACACAGAGAGCCACATACTCTAGTACTGCCTTACCACTCTCTGTATGCTTTTTTCACCTTTCATTGCTCCATGTGTACTTCAGCCATGAGGTTTTCATCTCTGTACATCATCTCCCTAGCATCACTGGGACCAGGTTTGATGGTCCTACTGCTAACTCTAAATGATACCACTAAAATCCCCAGGATTTTAACCTTTATAAATATATCAGTAATTCCAGCCTACAGAGAAGCTCAGCACAAAGTCCTCCCAGTGGACAGCTGTTCTGGAAGAAACCCGTTCTAGGATCAGACAGGGAAATGCACTGTTGAGAACTGGAGCCCCTAACCCTAAAGGCTTTGGTGACTCAGCAATGCTCTCAGCACCTGGCTGACTTTTGTCTTTCCTCTTGTAAAAGCTAGCAGGCCTGAGAATTTTTAAATCCAAAGGAGTATGGATTCAGACACCAATGCCTCCCTGCCCCTAACATACGGCAAATAACAATAACAAGTCAAAGCAATTTTGCATGGCTAAAACATAAGGTGAGAGAACTGAACAGTTCCTCTGAGGGGTTAATGTAAGCTCAGGAGTCCCTGTGTTTGACCTCTCCCTGGGAATTCCAAGAAGTTCTCCAAGAAGAGCACCATCAGCCTGGTATCTACATGCACCTAGCGATGTGTTTATAACTTCCAGCTTTACCATCCACCTGTCTTAGTCTGAGTGGTTTAACAGGCACAGGTTGCTACTCCTGAAACCCAGGAAACACCCACACACAGTGGGTGCTGTTCAAGCAAAAAAGTAGTTTGGAGATGTGGATCACATACCTGTATGAAGAGGGAGGTTATTCAAAGAACCGGCAGCACAAAACTTTAAAGTGCTGTGTTTTAACTTGATCACATTCCCCCAAATACCACACACCTTTTTGGTACAGTTTCAAATTTCCAAAATTGCAATGAATACCATTAGCAAATTATTAGCTTTCTTTTTTTTTTTTTATCTAGGGGACTTCTTTTTAACTCTTCTAGGGGAAAGAGGGGAAGAAATCAAAGTCCCCTCATATGGAATATAAACATTGAACTACAGAGCATTGACAAATCACTAACTAATTTGGAGTGCCTGACAGAGGATGCTCTATGATATAGCTAAAAAGTAAGCAAAATGCTTTTGAAGAGGGAGATCACTCAGTGAACTCCTTACCCAGCAACTTGGAAATTTCATACAATGTTTCTGCCCTGAAGACAGTGTGAGATATTCTGGTGTGCTCATCTCACCATAGTGACATCAAAAAGACCTTATAAAAGCTGGTACTGCCACAGTCTCCAGCCCTTGGCATTTCTCGAAGAAGTTCTCTCTCTCACACGCGCGCGCGCGCACACACACACACACACACAGAGACACACGCACAGAAGTCATAGGTACAGGAGCAAAACTAGTACAAGTACTTGGCTTAACAAGAATTATACAATTTAAATTTTGACACATTTTATTTCATTTTGGCAGAAAGCTGGAAAAATAAGTTCACTCTACCTGTATTGGAAATGAGTTGCCAGAGCAAAACCTACTATCTTCAAGGGGAGAAAAAAATAAAGGCAAGTAGGGAGGGAAGACAAGTACTGCAAAATGGTATACTGGAAGAGTATTTTCTTTCTGGGAAAAGCTTTTTTGTCATAGGTAAACCATTTCACGGATTTTTTTACACTGTGTATTACTTGAGGTTTCAAAACCAGAACAGCTGAAATGCTGCTAAATTGGCAAACAGTTCACTTTTCATCTGCTGAATAAATACCCCACTTGAAAGACTGGAAAGTATTGTAAAAGAAAAACTGACATTAAATAAGTACTGGGGAAGGGAAGAAACAAGTACTAGACACACACAGTAGAGCAACTGATGTTTAAAGTGACTTTATGCTTATCCTCCCCTAATGCCTTAATTACCCAGGAGGATATAGCTGGGAATCGCAGTTTACCACAGCCCAACCTGCACCCTGCTCCCTTCCACCACTGCAGCTACAGGTTCCTAATCCCCCAGTGACTTCTGCTCCTCTGCCCCTCCTCTCCTGCTAATTTTTTAGTCCTCCCTTGACACTTCTGCATTATACCCTTCCCCAACCAGGCTTACCTCAACGGAATTTGCCTAAATCCTGAAACTACTGTCTTTATGTTGGTGATTAGCAGCACCCTATTAAAAGAAACACAACAAAACCCAGCCACAACCAAGCACACAGGGTGGCATTCCCTCCCTTTCTCAGCTTTTGTTTATAGTCCTCTCACTTTTTGACTCTTCACCCCTTTGCGTAACACTATCACTCTGGTTATACAACACTGCAGACAATGTTTGGGGGGATTTTTGCTTGAGGAGAGGACTGCTTTGTCTTTAAGTGGATTTTTTTGTTTGTGATCTTTTTGTTTGCAATGACAATAAAACTCCACTTTTGTGAGCTTTTTAAGGCTCCTCTGTAGCAGCCTTCTCTCCTCGTAAATCGAGTCATCTTTCCTCATCATAAACACCTGAAATTTTCTTCTTAATAATGACATTCCTCGAGACCAGGAGGAGATTTTTACACTTATTTCGTTTTGTTTTGAAACTCAGAAGCCTACAAACATTTCAAATTAATATGGCGGTTTCCAGTTTATTCACAGATTAACAGTGCTTCAAATAAGCCAACTTCCACTGTTTATTCCTTGCCTAGATGGCATTTCAAAAGCAAAGCAAAGTCCCTGACAGCAGACAGCCTGACAGCCTCTGGTGAAACAGTCAAAATTAATCCCAGCAAGAATGCTCAAAAATACTGTATTTCAACCTGTTTTAAGGTCTCTTAAGAGAAAATCTGCAGAAGAGAGGGCAGCTACAAAAGCAAACTACAACACAACTGCCAAAATCTGGTTTCCTACAGCTTTGTGCTGTTTGTCCTCAGCTGGTTTCCTCAGCTTTGTGCTGTTCGTAATCCCCAGCTCCTCCTGGACAGCCTTCCTGATAATCACTGGACAAAAATAAAGTGCTCTGGCAGACAGGCACTACTGCGGCACTGCCTCAGCTGAGTGCAGCGGACAGGACCTGACCCTGGCCAGCTTCTTCAAGCCTTGCCTGGTGGGAGGCATCCCTCAGGCTTTAAATACCACTCCCAATCTTCAGAAAACTTACAGGATCATAGTGATTTCTAAGAATAGCAAGAACAGCTCAATAACATAGACTGCATTTTCTCAGGGAATCGTCTGCAGCAATGACCACAAAAAAGATATTGGTCCCACCGGGCATGTCCCGGTTAGGAGTATGAAAGAAAAAGGAAAGAAGTCCGTATTTAACACACCTGGGCCTAGCCTTTAAGAGAGAGAGAAAAAAATAATTTCAGCGGGCAGATGTTGTCTTCACTTCATAAGCAGACCAGCTACTCATGATGTATATTTAAGCATTTTAGTATTTTGTTCTATTAACAGCTTGGAAAAAAACCCCCATAAACCCAAACAGGATTATGTGGGGAGTCTCAACTTTCAGCAGTGTTCACTGTGCAGGCACAAGTATCCAGATTAAACTGCAACTCCAGTGTTTTGTACACCCCAGAAGATATAAGCACAAATTCCTCCTATCTGAAAAAAACCCCCACCAAAAAACAGCACAACATCCCCCCTAAAAGGATCTCTCTTTGAACACTAAGAGAACTCCATTTAAGACAGACCCCCCAAAGTTTCAATCATAAAAAGTCAAGAAGGACGCAATTCAAGTAGAACTCATTAGTATTAATATATAATAAAATCCATGACTCATTAAAATCTCTGAACAGGTTTGTTTTCCTCCTTGTTCAGACCTGCTTCTGAACAGAGAATCGATACAATTTCCAAGTTTACTACCACATCATAAATTAATTCTTGTTTAGCCTATAGCAGCACATTTGCAAAGCAACATCTGAAGTAATTTTTAATATATGTTAAACACTTTTTGTAGTACAACACGTGCCTCTGTAAGTAGATCGTACATATGTCTCTAACATAAATATCTGCAATGCTTCCTGATTCATCATAAAGTCCGTGTCAACATTTCAGTGATACTTTTGAATTTCAGTCTTTGAAGAGAAGACCATAAAACCTGGTCTTAAATGAGACCCACTCATCTCTTAAGACACAAATTAAGATGACTGGGATTTAAGCTCGTCAGAACTTTTCCCAGGATTTCAAACCATGGACCAATACAGCAGGAGAGTTCTAAGGCACACAGACTGCTTTCTGAGCTGGTACATCCACCATGCTTTATCCAGTATAATTTTTAATGTTTCCTTTTTATTAAAATAAGCACAAAAAGGAAGTATTTACCCTTTGACAAAAGGTGTACTTTAATAATTTGGATTTTTAAAAATTGGCTCACATTGCAAACTGGAAATTGAAAATTCCCATTTTTCATTTGCTTCCCATTAGAGAGGGGTAGGTACGGAACACCTCAGTCACTGCTACATTTTAGGGGGGAGAAGCTTGCAAAAAGCGGATGGAAAGACTGGCTCAGGAGCACAGAGGAACTCTCAAGGCAGGTTGCGGGACCTGGGTCTGAGCTGGTCCCCATAGCTTTTCTAACTACTTTATCTTAAGTATCGAGCTCAGTAAGCGGTCCGCAGTCTGGAAAGTCTCGCCCAGGGTCATGCCGAGGCAAAGAAATACGTGGCCGTAGGTCCACGTTGATTACCCAAGGGAAGTTCCGATCCAGTGTTTAAATCCCGGGTGGGACACGCGGGGCCGAGGCGGAGCGGCCCCACCCCTGGACGCGCGTGGGCCCCGCCCCCGCCTCAGAGCCGCGGGCCCCGCCCCGCCGCGCGCAGGAACCGTTACCCTCCGCCCCCACCCCGCGCATGCGCACCCGC
>VZRR01000834.1:65263-380195 GCA_013398015.1 Oreocharis arfaki
GCCTCACGCGAGGACACCGCCCTCCCCCTCCCCCCACCCGCCCACGCCAAGGCCGTGTGGGAGCAGAAGGGTCATTGCCGCTCCCTGCTACGGACAGGTTCTACTCTTAACGCCCTGCATGGGAAAAGAGCTAAAAAACACCATAAACATCCGCAGTCCAAGTTATTATCGCCAATGAAAAGCGCTCGAGTTCACCTACATCACATTCCCTCCCTCCGAACACCCCCTCAGCGCCCTGAGGTGAACACGGGCACAGCGGACGAAAACCCTTTCCCCGCGGGCTTTGAAGTAACCGCAGACAAGCATGACATTGCATAGAAATGCTTTATTATGTTTATTTGACCAAAGTAATTAAAATAAGGCATTCTGGGTTAGATGTAAACATAGAGGTCAGCTGCACAGCAGGAGCCTGCTGCACTGTGAGCAGGTGAACGGCAGCAACAGTAACAGTGTGAAGTCCTACTTGTCAAGGGGAAATAAAAATTCAAAGTTAAATTAATATTTAGTTTTGTTTATTTGTTAAGAATATAGTTTCTCTCAAGATTTGATTCGGAAAACTGAGGTTTGGATTCAACACAATAGGTTCAAGTCTGAAAGACCAAGCTACCCAACATTCCAGCCTTAAAATTGTCTTTCACTACTGGAACTCTCGACACCCAGAGAACTAGTCTGTGTTCTACAAAGACATTTAAATTTTAAGTTCATTAAATACTAGATATCCTGCATATGAGCACACTGTTATTACTAACACGTGCTTTAAGTGTCACTTCCTTTAAAGAATATGATACAGCACATTCATTTTACTGACATTCCGATGTCTGATTTTATGCCACATATTAATATATAAAAGGATTCCGCAAGATTCTGCAAAGTAGTAAGCATCTGCCCTACTTGTCACTGACAATGTCTCTAGCAATAAGTTCTTTCATTATTTCATTGGTACCACCATAGATTGGCTGAACACGGGCATCCACAAAAGCTCTGAGGGAGGAAAAAACCAAAACAAAATAAGGAAACATTACAAGCAACACCTCAGAATGAACATACAATCGAAAAAAAAAGAGCGTTTTATCTCTAGAGATCCCTCTTTTCAAAGTATACTATTCCCATTGATAAAGTAGTTCTTATTTTCTAACAGGCTTCAACTACTCAGAAAATTACAACGTTCCAGGGTGCTGTGTGCCAAACTGGGAACTGGGTCAGTATCTCTTCCCTGTTTGTTCATAGTGTAGTCTCCACTACTGCCTCGAATTAAACAAAAAAATAAAGCCCTATGAACCCAGACTCCTGCTACTACTCTACTCCCAACTCTTGTTCCTGGTGACAGCACACAGGACGATGACAGAAAACTTTTCCATCTTCATTCTGCTTCATCATACAGACAGCAGCCCAGGAGCAATGTGACATTCTCTGGAAATCTACATATTGCTGGGCCACAGAGCTAATAAAACCCTCTGTGGGCAACTACTGTACACACAGACAAGCAGGGGGAGGACATCACAAACAGGGCTTCCTGGCCTTTGTTTTATAAGATGATGCAGAAAACTCAAAAATTACACTCATTGCAAACATTGAGGAACCAGTTATTTTAAAGCAACATTTTATACTCAATGTATTTAAAATTTAAAAAAAATCTAAACCTACTCAGTTAAAAAAATCAGCTTACTCATCTATGACAACTGCACAGCAGTCCTGTTCTTGCCATTTCTACTGTCAGATTACCACCTCTTTGATTTTTTAAAAATAAAAACAGTACCAAAATCTCTACTTAGAAGAGTGTCACATGGCTTGTACACAAACTTCACAGATAATCTACAAGGATCTATGCAAAAGCTCCATAAATGGCTCTAAATGCATAGTCAGAAAAAAATGGGAATGGCAAATTCCTTTTTCTACATATAAATCTCTTAACGCTTTCATTTAAAAAGGTGTAAAAAAGCTGAATGTAGCCAGTTATGCTCTTGATTTGACAATTTGATACTCAATGGTATCTGATCGACATGTTTTCTTCATACATATGCAATTAATTTCATATAAAACAAACTAGCTCTCCTCATTTCTACTTCTATAGTTTTCCTTCTGTTTTTTCAATTAACATTTTCTTCTAAAAAAACAACTTCTCTTTTGTGAAAAAACCAGACAATAATTGCTGAACAGCTTATGAGTTATCTGGAGAATCAAAACAAAGCTTTCCTGCAGACATCCGTACAGTAGATTCCCTTTCAATTAAACATGATGAGAAAAGGAACAGTGCATCACTACCAACACTAAACAACTGACACACAGACTTAAAGAAGTGCCTCATTTGACTTTGCTGGTAATCTTTCATCATACAATTTGAAATGTTACACTTACTTTGCAATTGGATACTCCCACATGTACCCCCATCCTCCATGCATTTGTACACACTGAGTAGCTATGCTGTTTTGGAGATCAGAACACCTGAAATGGCCAAAAGGAAATTTGCTTTTAGAAGGACATTATGTTGCAAAACCTTACAAAAGATAAAGATATGTTAACAAAACAAAACCATAACATGATTAGTAAGAAATAAATACTGTTCAATTTAATGCATTAAAGTTTTGTTCCCTTTATGGGACAGCTTTCAGAAAATGAAAGGTTTCAAAACAGACAGGCATGTTTACCTTTCTCATAGGCCAAGAGAATCCTTTTGTGAAGGAAGTTGATACAGTCTCTTTTCTTACCAAATCCCTCAGGCTTTGTCAGAAATTAACAGTAAACCAGGCTTCCCCCCATCATTCCCATTAGCAACACACCAGGATGCTCTTGGAGGATAGCCATCACCTGGGCATAATTTATTTTCCACAATAAACTTTATAGCCTTCAATTCTAAAACATACTGTAATTCTTCAACAGCATTTGTTGACTGCAAAATTTGGATTTAATAGCAAAAAAAAAAAAAATTTAACTGCACTGGAAGCTCAAGCTGAAGTTAGAACACATGAAAAAAAACTACTTTCTAAGTGCACAGTTTTCAGTGGCAACAGAAAAAATGAAAATGACAAGTCAATTGCTTCTTGTGGAATAATGGCCTTTTCCCCAAACCATCCCCTCATTCAGTTAAATCCTTACTGTTTATTATACCAACTTGAATTCTACAGCAGTGAGTTACTGCAACTGTCTTTCCTAAATATATTCCTAAATTATTTGAGGTATGTAACACAACCTGTCACCATAAGAAAAAACAAACCAAAACAACACTACAGACCTTTCTCCAGATATGAAAAAAGAGATGCACAAACCAGGTTTTAAAATCTTTCAAAGCTCTAACTCAAGTCATTGACTATACAAAAGGTTTGAAGGAAAATTAGAGACTAGAGAGAAACTCCTACTACATTAGGGACTAAAGCAATTTTACATTCAAGTATTTTCTAGACCATTTAAGAGAGTCTTATGGAAGGGTCACAGGGATTCCACTAGGGAAAGAGGAAATCCACAACAAATCATGATGGTAAACAGCTGGGAAAGAGAGTGAGTTTCGAATGCCTTGCTTTGGGAAATTTGTTGAGGAAGTGAGTCTGCATATCTCAGCTGACAATAGTTGTTTCCTCCTCCTCAAAACTGAATGCCTCTGCTTCTGTATCTGGTACTTCTAGGTAATCACTGCCAGGAATAGCACTCAAAACCCTACCTTCCATTGTAAGTATTTCTGCTCATTTCCTCTATACTTATTTTCAAAAGCCTAAAAACTGTAAACCTGTATATCTTCCATAAATTTCTTTGCTTATATTTCATGTCCTTTTTTTCTCCCATCTTTGCAACAAGCTAAAATTATACAAATTCATATACCACTATCTTAGCTGTTTCCAGTTGTTTTTCTCTTGTAAAACTAAGTTAACATATAACACCACGAAGTACGGGATGAGGGAGGAGAAGTTCTGGACAACAAAGGAAAGCACTATTCAGTCTCAGTTACAGCAACAGCCATAGCCAACTATTTCTTCCTAAAACCAGATAGCTTTGGAAACTGGCTGGGCCGAACAGCTATTGTTAAGTAACATTAACTAAACAGTATCATAGAGCTTCAAATATATTCAAATTTTGCTCCAAATATTCACATTTTGCTTTTAAAGAAACAAAACCAAGCCACATACCCCATTAAAAAAACAACAAAGAAAACAAAAAAATACCCAACGACAAATTGCTAAAAGTAAAATGTAAATTTTTGTCTAAATACCAATGGAGCACTCACTTTTACTTAAAGCTAAAGCTGAGGCGTGATCTTGTTATTAATGGAAGCCTATTTTAAAAGTATGCCCTTATTTTGAAATCGATCTGGTTAACCAACTCTGGTTTTCAATGTAACTGTGATTTTTGTTGACCACATCATTAGAGTTAAGATCATGCAAGTAACACTTCTAGATGACTGTAAGCACATACCAATACTTTGCCATTGAGGCTGTGGCGGAGTCCAGGCGTTTATCTGCATGGAGCTGCAAACAGTTGTCCATAAAAGCTCGGGCCACACAAATCTGCGTTTTTATTTCGGCCAACTTGTGCTGTACTGTCTTGTTTTAGAAGTGGATAGAGAGGGTAGAGGAAAGAAGTGTAGTGCAATTTAATACTTTAGGTAGAAAATGCAACATTTTCCAAAAGGATTGCTGTTAGAAATCACTATTTCAAACAACTTTGGCTCTGTGCATCAGAAGACACCTTATTTTCCAGACTATAATGTCTTCACCAGTCCTATTAGACAAAATCAGACTGCTCTTTACTTCTCAAGGTCAACTCAAAACACGAATTTAAGAGAAAAAGCACAAGAGAAGGGAAAAACAAATTCCTAAAGAGCAGGAGGCCCAGAGCACTCTGTCACTCTCGGCTCTCTCTTGTGAGGGAACATCCTTTCACTCTGTAGAGTCATGAATTTTCCCCATTAATAACATTTCACCATCTATTGAATGCTTTTTCTACGTATTCTTCAGAGTTTAAGCTGCATGCAAAGAGACTGAAGCAAAAAATAAAAAATTTTAGACTATCAGAAAGTTTTTCAGCACTGCGTTCTGTCACATTGGAAAAGAAGTCTAGATAGAAGAGGTAAAATCCATCATAAGGTTATGTAAAACCACACCAGGCAGGCATTCGACCACCTTCTTGTAATTCTGGTAGGGAGGGGATAAAAACATCACCCACTAATAAAAGTTCTTTCTTATTTCAGTTCTAGAAATGTATATAAAAAAATCTTGCTTCCCTTGACATTAAATATACTGGACCAGTATACTACTACAAGGAAAGAATTAATTTCAAATGCTGTAACATGGCATGACTAAATGAATCAGCCCAAGGGAGAGCTCTAATTGGAAAGGATTATTTATAATATGCACACTCAAGTCATCAGCAACAAAAAAAAAGGAAATTGAAGAGATACATAGAAATTCATTATTTTGGCAAAAATAATATACTTTATGAAATTTATTGTCCACCTGCCGGTGGCCTAGCCTAAAAAAGGAGATAGCTTTGGAGATCTCTGTATTGTGAACTACTACAAATAGGAAGCATCCCCTACCTACATCATAAAAGTAAAATATAGTTCTTTTGTGTTACAGTCGCACAGTGCGCATACTAAATTCCATCTGGAATTATGGATTCCTGAAAGTTAACTTTATAAACAGATGAAGATCATAATTCTCTGAAGGATACCTAGCAATCCAGCCTCTAAAAGTTCCAGTTCTGGTGCTCTTCACAACTTAAAGACTTGAGTTTGACAAACAAAATCTCAAGATGTAGAAACGGATTTTTTTGTTAATTATTTCAAAAATATATCAAAAAAAGAGGCAGCCAACATCTTAAGCCCATATGAGTCAGTTCTATCCTATAAGCCAAACATACAGAAGCTTGGCCTGCTAATGTTGTTGTCAGGAACACTGTAGTATAGCAGTGTGGAAAGCAACGTATGTTTTATGACTGCAGCTAAAGAGTGTAGGCACAAACGTTTCAAAACTCAATTACCTACCCCCATCAGGAGTGAGCTCTGCCCACAGAGCATGACCCAACAGTTTCACACGCAGTCACACAAACACCCAGACTGCTGCTGGCTGAGGAGTTTCATTACAACATTCATGAAACACCTCTGCAGCACTCTTGCAGCAAGGTCACTCCTGGGAGTCCCCACCTCCAGCAACCTCCAAAGTAATTTTTCTACAATGCTCTGTGTGCAGAGGAACACAATACAGGCACAGCACAGGATTCCAGGCACAGATAAATACATGCAGCTGTGATGGACCCCGTGATTAGGACCTCTGGCAGTAAAATGCAAGCCTAAGATCGACAAGATAATTGTTCTTTAGCAGCAGCAAGGAGCCAGTATACTTCCTGCCTACCTATTTCCCTCTCACAAGTAGCACTGCTGGGAGGTTACCTACCCAAGTCATAAAACACATACATTAAGGCTTTTCTGGCGCTTTTTTGAAATGATTATTTTTGCACTTCAAAGATGAACGATGGGGATGGAGGCAAAAAACAGCCACAGTCCAACAGTGAAACCTGTGAAAGTAATCCTTTCAAAACAGCTCAGTGATTTTCATTTAGTAACTATTTCACATATGCAGATGTACAGTAACCACACACTAGACTCGGTACACAACTGGCTCAGTTCTAACTCACCTGCAAATGTGCAATTGTCTTCCCAAAAGCTTTTCTTTGCTTCACATAATTCCTTGTTTCTTCAAACATGAATTCGCAGCCGGCAAGAGCCATGTCAGCAATTAGCAGTCTTTCCTTTTGAAACACAAATCACAGAATCAAGTTGAGTTAGTCCTACATTCCTCCGCATCAGATGCACAACTAGGACACAGATGTTCAGTGTTGTTCATTAAGGGAGTGTGAGCAGAAGTCACATAAAGTATCAAACCAGACATACTGCATTACTGAAATTAACAAGTGGAACAAATACCTTGCTGTCTAAAGCTCACTTGTAAGTCTTTACTGGGATAATGCTCCATCACAACAACTCAAAAAATAGCTACAGATTGACCAGAAGAATCTTACCAACTGAAAAATTCACATCAGGTTCTCTTTCAATTATTGGCTTTCACTGCTCAGTTTAAACAACAACTGTATTTAACAATTTCAGTAGGACAACTCTAGGGAAAAAAAGCCTAAAAAAATTGCTTGTTTTTCTTTCTTCATTCACAGTGAAAAATAAAAACTAAATGCAGAGCAATTTTTTCCAGCAACATTGAAAGAGTCTGATGCATTGCATTGAACCTGTTCATGAGCACATCTATTTAAAGCAGTAAAAGATTTCCTTTGATCAGGTTTTTTATTTACTCACAGTATAAAATTAAAAAACATGATCCCTACCAAATGAGGTAGATACAATGTCAGAGCTTTGACAAAGCAGATACATTTTGAAAAACCATATTGCCTCATCGTCCTCCCAAATAATTCCAAAACTTCATAAAATAAGTTGTAAACTGGCAAGGTATTTTGGCAGCTAAACTATTTCTTTACTTTGTTATATGAACAGAGTTCCATGTAACTTTAATATACTTCAACTTGCAGAAGAGCTAGAACAGCAGTGCTTGTTTCTCGAAAGAGAATGCCAAATGAATCAGAGACGTCCAAGCTACACTAAATTTACTAAGCAAAGTGCTTCCATACTAAAAGTACACAAGAAATCTGTGGTATGTTCTTTTTAATACACTACCCTCAGGTTCTTCAATAGCAGGGTTGTTGATAAGGAGATCTGGCTTTGAGCTGCTGGGATATCAACATTTTTAGCAATTATACTCCTAGCACTGCACACTTCAGTTAAAAATCAGCAGTATCAACAAAACATTGCACACAAGACTGTCAAAGACTGGAAAAGATTGATGTCTCAAGACATTTTGGGATGCATGTGTGGGGGTAAGGGGGCAGGCTGGGCCCTGCTCTGGCAAGGTGTGCCCTGCTCCGCACACCACATCCCCAGCCCAGCCCTAGAGCATCCCAGCCCTGCAAGTGTCTGTCAGTTGTGGCACACTGGAGGCAGTGCCCCAGTCTTGCCTAAGCCAGCTCTTGAGTGGCTGAGTGACTAAAGTCCCATCTGGTCGGGAGGGCCAGGGTGGCTCTGGGGTTTAAAAGGCTGACCACAAGGGGAGGCACGTCTTGACCCTTTCAGCCTCTTGGAGTTTCTACCTCATCATCACTGGAACTCAGGATTTGGTAGTTATATGTGTGTTTTTCTGTATTTTTTCTATCTTTCTCCCTTTCTTCTTCTTCTAATTCTCTTTCCATGGAACATTTTGGGTAATGTAACATTGGGAGGGTTTAAAGGTTGCTAAGTTAAAAGGATTAAGTTGATGCTGTGGTGTTTTATGTTAATTGGACATTGCACTACATCCTTTGCCAAAGTTCCTTGATTTTCTGTATTTTGTCAGTAAACTTGTGTAATTGTGCCTCTTCAGAATATCTGGTTGCTATTTCTCCTGTGAGCTTAACCCAAAGAAATGTTTTGGGGTGTTACAAAGGCATCCTGCTTTGGCAACCCAGGTGGCTCACCACAATACATGAACTTCAGGACTAATGACAAAAACTGTCTCTGTATTCTTCCTGCAAACAGCAAACACTTTTTTTTTACCTGCGGGAGCTCTGCCATCAGATAGTAGAAGCCTTTGTTTTCTTTTCCAAGCAAGGCACTGGCTGGCAACCGCACATCTTCAAAAAACAGCTCTGCTGTGTCCTAAGAGGATTTGAAATGCAACAGTTGAGAGTCTGACATCCTCATTTCATTACACTAATTTTGTCCTATTTCTTTCTTGATATTGTGCACTTTAACTTCAAATCCCAGAATTATTTAGCCAGGAAGGATCCTCCAGAAGTCATTTAGCTTACATCCTACTCAGAGCAGCTCCAGAAAAACAATCAGCTGAGGGCCTTGTCTAGTTAAGCTTTCCAAAGCTCAAAAGATAAAGGCTCCAGGACCTCCCTGTGCAAGTAACCAATCACGTTCCTGGCAGACTTTTTTCCCTACTACCTAACACTTTTCCTTAATGTAACTTGTCTCCATTGCCGCTCTCCCTTTCACTCTGCTTCTCAAATGAGAAGCATCTCTATACCTAAAGTAGGTAAGACCCTGTCCTTCCAGGCTTCTTCACAGTAAACACATTCAGCTTCCTCAGCCTCTCCTTGCACATCACATGCTTCAGACTTACACAGTCAAAATCTGGACACATATGTTGCATGTTTGTGCTCTAAAGTCTAACAGCTGGAATAGCACCACAGTTCCATCTTTCATTTGTTTAGCAGTTGCCAGGCATTAAGTGGGCTTACACTTTCTCCAAGTCTATTGCATTAGAGGTTGCATGAACTCACTTGAGCTTTCAGGCCAATTTTGTTCAGTTTGCGTCCTTTGATGAAACCTTTTGCTCCGTTTTCCACCAGAAAAAGGCTGATCCCATGAGCAGGGGATCGGGCCTCCCGGTCTGTAACTGCAACCACAATCACTACATCGCTCATCCAACCATTAGTGATGAACACCTGTAAAAAAAGGCAACTTAGAATAAAACAAGGTGGATAGAGGTTAGAAGAGATCACCAAGTAGCAGAAAGAAAAATTATATTGACACTTTCACAGCTGAACTGAAAGGCAGGGTTCAAGTGTCCAGAAGAATTTTAAGCTTTTGATATTACGTGTTTCGGAACAAGGCAAACATTAATTTGAGAAGTATTGTGTGGGGCAGATGTGTGAAGTTAAAGAATGCACAGAACTGTTTCTTTTGTCTGTCCCATGATAAAGAAGGAATACAGTATCAAATGTAAATAAACATAGAGGTTCTCTTGTCTAGAAATTAAATTAGTAAGGCATAACACTCAAAACTATCAACGGCTTCTTGTCACAACTGCTTACTATTATCCTGTAGAACAACTCATGAGCTTGTCAAACCCATCTTAAGTCCAGCAAAAGAAAGCTTTCTTAGCTTTCCTGCTTAGCTTCAAACGAGCGGCATGAGCACCTTTTTAGCACCTATACATATGTATTTGCTTGCACACACCCTCACCACTGAAATTCTAAGACCAGAAGTCTCTATCAGTACTACGTTATCAGCAGCAGTACAAAAGAAGATTAAAACATTTCATAGCTTTTAAAAAAAACGGTCTGTTGAACCCACACTCCCCCTTCAACACTATTTCTGCCTTCTTGTTTTTTATTACGGTAATGAAAAACGTGCTTTGCCACAGCTTGACAAGACAGTCAGAGCATCTGATGCAGCTGCTTTGTTTTTTTTTCTAACATGACCAGCAAGCTCCTAAATAAAGACTCCACCGCTTGCATTGTGGCAACACAAGTTTTTACTCAGGCCACAGAAGATTTCACAGCAGTAGTGTATATATTTTATTGTTAAACATCAGTACTAACAATCATCCTGCTCATACTACACAGCACATTTTTCCCCCTTTTCTTCACAGTTTAAGGGAAAATAAGCCTTTTAATAGGGTTATTTAAAAGCTACAAAAAGAACCTACACAAGCCCTCCCATAAGTCAGTCTGTTGCAGGCAATTTACAGACATATCTCAAGACCTATAAAAAAGTAACTGGAACAAAAAACCCCACATACAACATAACCCACACAAGAACCCCAAACCAAAATGATTGGGAGGAGATGCTGAGAGTGGTGCACATCCTGCTGCATTCAGCTAAATGCATTCAGCTCCTAAAGCCTATGAGCAGTATGTATGTCAGTGCACTTACCTTACTCCCATTAAGAATCCAGTCACTTCCATCTTTTTTTGCATATGTCCGTATTCCCTGCAAGTCACTAAAACAAAATTCAAAAGGTCCTTCAAAAAACCATTCTGGAAGCTGCAATTTGTATATTGAATTCTATCCAGTATAAAATAAGGTAGATTTTATACCATCCAGGCATGGGCTCAATGAAAATAGTTGAGGATAGTGAGATGTCGTGAAATAGTCAAGTGTAACAGAAACCACAAGCGCACTGTGGAAAAGGAAGATAAATCTATGCAACCATACAGGAGCGTGAGGTCCCATTTCCCCATCTCTGCTTGTGGGAGGTAGTGTAATACAAGCACTGACATCAACAGGTCAGCATCCACTTACACCAGGTATGCCTCAGATGACAAATGCCACACAAAACCACATCCTCTAAACATGCTCAATCCTGATCAGGAGGCTCTGTGAAAAGCCATGAGCAACATCTACCATTTGTAGAACCATAACACCAACATGTTTTGCACTTCAAGTGTCCCTCTCTCTTTTGGAAACTGGTCAGATCAGCAGTGTCTACTCCAAACACGTGCTGGGCAAGGAGGGACATTTCTCTGAAAGGATTCAGAGGAAAGAAAAACAAAGTGTTCTGTTCCACAGAGAAAGCTAATAGTAAAGCCAAGCCTTCGTTACCAAGGTATATAATTTCCTGCTGACTATGCTTCATAAGCATGTTCACATGACAAGCAAGTTGGTAACTATAAACTCAGACTGCAAAAGCAAATACAAAGCATAATTGCCCACAGTAGGACAATACAGAAATAGATTCTGAGCTACTATCTTGAAATGACAAAGCTGTAATAAAGTAATCCGTAACAGGTTTTATGAGTCTTACCTATAATGTAGGATAGTCTAGTCCATACAGTAACTAACCAGGAGGTTCAGAATGATTTTCACAGACAAATCAATAGACAGCAAATAATGTTAAGACCATTGTTTTAATATTTGGCTTACCTGCCAGCCCCAGGTTCTGTCATGGCAATAGCTCCAATGCACTTTCCTGTAATCATTTGGGGGATAAAGTGTTTAATCTGTTCTTCAGAGCCATAGTTTGCAATGTAGGGCATGACTATATCTGAATGAAGGCTGAACCCTGGGCCCGTACAGTTAACATACATCCTGGAAAAAAATGGAAAAGGGGAAATTCAGAAAAAAGTCCTACAAAGACTTGAACACTCAACTGGCACTGTTACAACACAGACCCAATAATGAAGAAAACCCCACTACACAGAAGTCTCAGAGATCTTCTGACACTTCTACCATTATTTATAGAATGTAATTTAATGGCCAACTGGGTACTTAACTGACCAGGCTAAAAAAAAAATGCTTTCCCCAGTCACAAAGCCAGTAGAGCATAATGACACTTGTTACCCAAACAATGATCCAGAATACTTAAAACAGGAGGGATTTACATATATCTAAACTATCATTTCCACAGGAAAGATAACATCATTTTCTGTAAACAAATTAGTCCACAATGAGGATAACTTATGGAAAAAAATACAGGCACAAACAATACGATCACTGAAATTCTTCCTTGAAGTATCTAGTACTCACTGCTCCTCCCAGACAATGGCTGAAGAGAGAATATCCGCTCCGATGCCTCCATGTTTTTCAGCGATAGCAACACCCAGCAAACCCTGCTGTCCAGCTTTTTCCCAGAGCTCTCTGCTCACTTGGCCATTCTTCTCCCATCTGCAAAATGAACACAAAACCAGGGCCACACACTGAACCCCCCATGTGCTACTGTTTACCTGTCATGGCTGCTGCCTCACACTGGAACACCAGTGGACAGTGTGAAGGTACACAGACAACTATATGTCACAGCCAAGAAGCAGCGGCTTAATCACAGAGTTTCTAATCTTCAAGTCCACAGATGCTTCTGGCATTACAGGGACACCAACTGTAAAACAAGTTTGAACTCCTGCTTCCAATGTGTAACCTGACAGGATTTCATTAAGACTTGTTATGACTCTTATACCCGACTGAGATTTAGGCAATTTAGCCCCAACCATCTGGATCATTACAGGCAGGTATTTATCTTCCTGACATTCCATTTACAAAGGTACATTTACCCACATACAAAATGAGTATAACATATCAGTATCCTTTGTGATCTTCAACTCTACCAATGAAAAATGCTTTATCAGAACCAAATGATACCATATTAGTCAGTTTTGTATAAAAATCTGTCCCTGTGCACTTCTTATGAGTCAGTACTGTATCTTGGTAAATTACTGCTGTAAGGTACTTTCAAGTTTGTGTAAATAGACAGTTGAGGCTTATCTGCTGACAGTTTGCAAACTTTAATACCACAAGAATCATCTATTCTTGGAAAATTAGTGCCTCTTTATGGGGTTTGCCAACTCAATAGAACATTGGATGGCCATTAATGGTCCACGTTTTCTTTTTTTTAAAGCCTTTTTTTTCTAATGCCACAATTTTGAAATTATATGGTAAACAGATTATATCAGAGACATTCCTGTGATGCACCTGTGTGCAGCAGAGCTATACCATAGCTGTTTACCCACAGATAATCAAGTATCGTATCCTACATATAAAACAGAATCATAGAATCACAGAATAGGTTTGGATTGGAAGGGACCTTAAAGCTCATCCAGTTCTGATCCCCTACCATGGGCAGGGACACCATTCACTAGCCCAGATTGCTCCAAGCCCCATCCAACCCGGCCTTGGACACTCCCCAGGATGGGGCAGCCACAGCTTCTCTGGGCAAACTGTTCCAGTCTTTAAGCTGATTCACAGAGCTTTTGCTCCTACACTGGAAATCTTTAATCTCTTTTTACCATCTTTGCTTTGCCCATGGATCCCCACTTTCAGGGACATTCCTGTCTCTACTTCACCCAGCACCAAAGCTTCTCCTCCTCAAAATAATCCACAATTGCATTCACTGATGCTACATTTGTCTCTCCACCTCAGCCAACACAATATACTGTGCCCGAAGCCTCCTTGTTTACTTCAGAGGTGTAAGAACACAGTGGCTCATCAGTCACTGAAGTGATGCAAGAACACAAGTTCAACTTGATCCGGCCTCCCTAAGAAATTGTTGTGTCAGCAAGATAGCAAATAGGATCTTCAGCAACCTCAAGCAAAGCCAATACATGTACACAAACCTGCCCTGGAAGTCCTTCTAACACAAAATGAGGGAAAACATCTGGTTTTAAGGACAGAATATGACTGTATAGTAGAAAAACATACTACTATGAGGTTGTGGTTTGAGGATAAAAAAAAATTGCTGCCACCAACCCTCCTGTAAGCCTCCTGCTGCTCATTCCTGCTCCAGAGCCATGACACTCCACCCACTAAATTGAGGCACCTCAGCTGTTTGTGGATACACACTTGAGCTGTATCAGGATACTCTCATCTAGCAGGACAATTTCAGAAAAAGCCCTTCACCACCCCTTGCTGTTTTCACTTCAAGTAAACTAGAAATTGTTGAAGACACTACTACAGCTTGACACTTTTGGTGAAAACCATATCCTGAGTTAATTTCTTTCCTATCCCTCACTATAATGTGTTTGGAGATGGCTAAAATAAGGGCTAAAAGCACCCTCCAGCTCTAGTTCAGTGGAATTACAACACTGCTACTCTGTACAGAAAATGCACTTATTTCCACGGAAACAAAAAATAAAGAAATTCAAACAAAGACGTTTTATGCAAGTTTCTTGGTAATACATGATTCACCTCACCATGCTATACGTACTTGTATGTAGCTATAAAATCTACTGCAAGAGCGACAGTAACCTAGACACATGACCAAAACCTTTTTCAGTAACTATTTCTCAACAGTGTGGGAACTGAACTGTCCCCCAACTCCACCCCAGAAACATCTGCGTCAGTTAATCCTACAGGCAGGGAAACTTCGCTGCAACTCTGCAAACTGCATTTGTCTGCTTATGGGCCTAAGCTGAGGATGCCAGATTGCCTACACTGGAGCTCAAAGGATGCATTCAGTTTTCATTATGCGTGATTTTCCTTCAGGCCTGACTTCCACAAGTCTTTTTTAAGTTGGCAAATTCGTATATCCTACTGTATCAGGAGTAACACCGAAAAAAGCATTTTGGGGAAAAATGAATATTGGCAAACCAAAATGTTTAAGAGGTTATCTTACTCTGTATGAAAAGGCAGTACTTCTTCCTGAAAGAACTTCCTGGCACTCTCCCTGAAGATATCGTGCTCTGATGAGAAGATCCTCCGAGTGCCTATATCAATCAAAGTTTTAGCAGAAGATGGTTCCAGGCGCTTTGTGCCATGCTGTTCTGTTTGCAGAGGACTGAAAAAAGACAAATTAATGCATCTGTTAGGACACAGGCACCCTATTTGCATAAAAGGGAGGAAACACCCCTGTCACTAAACATAATTCGCATCCCAAATCTGGCACACCGTTAGGTCTCAAGGATACCCATGATAAATACAAAGAACATACACTGCACTCCACTGACTATTAATGGACGTAAAGCAAATCTGGTTTGCCCTTAACACTTCAAATAAATTAAAACCAATAATGATACATACATAGGTAAAAGAATAAAGTTACCCCAACGAAAACATACGTAAAAACAAATTGATGCTTTAACAAAAAAAGAACCAAACTGAAATAGTGGTAAATGTCAATACTAGAAACCACACAAGGAAAATATAATTAGGAAATAAAGAAGAAGGGTTTATAAAGCTTTTGTAGGAGTTTGGAACATCAAGGATGACGTACTACTTTTAGGCTGAAATGAAAATTCACTTCTTATATTTGTGCATTGGATTCTTTGACTTGCTTTTATTATATTGCCATGAAACATCAGAAATTTTAAGTACAGAGCTGAGTACATGGAAGAGGTATTCACTCTTCCTTTCTCAAACTATTTTGTTAATCTCTCCGTTCCTCCGCACATCAACTGTGTGTAACCCTACAGAACTCAGCTGAGCCTATTTACTTGGGCTTATTTACTCTGCTATAGAGACACAAGTCTTTATTTACTACCACATGTAGTTACTCAGGCTCTGCCAGTGAAATAATCCCTCTGAAACACAGACTATACTAACTTCTAATAATACTTAGGAAAAATGGGATACAGCAACTTGCTTGCTGAGTATTTTGTACCTTCAAAGACAGGCACACAGGGACTCTCTCTAAGGCTCCACCTTATTTTTAAAGCTGTTTAAGATGATGTTGAGCTTTATTTAAGCCCACCCTTTTGTTTAATTGTGATTCACAGCCCACATGTCACACAGGAAAGGGCCTGGCTGCTCCCTTCTTCTCAACGACAGTCCTGAGAGAGACAACTCGAAGGTCTGGGAAGGTGTGATCCCACTCCTGCCTTTCTGCTCTCCCAAGCCCGAGCACTGCTGCCACGGGGGAAACCGGTGCCCGGGCAAGGACGCGCCCGGTTGTCACCTGCTGCCACCACAGTACTCGCTGTTCCCGGGAAGTGGAGCAAAGGTCGGGAGATCACGGGAATGAATGCGCTGGGGTTACCGGGCCCGCGCGGCTCGGGGGGGCTCGCCCAGCCCCCGCTGCCTCCCGCAATTGGGGCACGGCCGCGCGCACACACACATATGTGAACTTTTAGCGCCTGTAACCCTCCCGCTACACGTATACAGACCACACGCATCCACACCCTCCAAACACGCACAGAGATGCGTACACACATCCACATAGAATAGATAGCACACACAGACAGTCCCCTCAGGCCGCATACAGCCCCAAGCAGGTGGACAAAGACATTCACCTCGGTCTTTACGGAACCCAAACTCAGGGGCGCTCACCCACCCTCACGGATCGGTGCCTTCCGCCCCAGCGCCGCCCACCATGGCCGGTCCCGCTCACCTGAGCTGGGCGGAGAAGGGCCGAGAGCCGGCGGTCCGCAGCACACCACGAAGGCGGAGAATCCGCGCCGCCATCTTATGGGACAGGGCGGGACAGGACAGGGCGGCACTGCCGCTGGAACCCCGTAAGTTATCCCTGTGCCCGCCTACCTATGCCTGTAAATCTCTTCCGGGCTGGATACGGGAGTGTAGTGAAACAGCTGTATGATTAATATTTTTCTAGTGTAGCTTTGCAATCACGTCATGGAGGGGAGCGGGAGCAAAGGTGACAGCCGGGCGAAGGGGTTGTGCTCTGAAGGCGGCTCATGTGATGGCACCCGGCGTGAGGGACGGCCCTCCTGGCCATGGCTCCGTCCTCCTTCTTTCAGAGCCTTCAGGAAAGGGGCTGTCACCCCCGCCCCACCCCCCGGGGCGGCACGGCTAGAACCTGAGCCCCCTCCCCTGAGACCTGCCCGTCATTGGGCCTTTTGGCCATTTTGCCTTCGTGGGCCTGGTCCTCCCGGTGTCAATGGGTTTTGATTTGCAGAGTCTGCGCACCAAAACAGTATAGCACGCTTTTTTGGGGGGTGTGTGTGTTTTTCTTTTTTTCTTTTTCTTTTTCCTTCTTTTTTATTTTGAGTGCTGGTTCTCTAAATTAGGCGGCTTATGATTATCGTGTGCAGCGGCTTTCCAAAGGATGGAGGTGTTCTGAATGTTACTTATCTCACAGCACCAATTCACATACTGCAGCAAGGTATTTCTAAATTTTTTTTTTTTATTCTAGTTTCACAAGGTGGTAACCCATAAAAGGCTAGCTCCCCATTCATCGAAGCTTTACAGTATTTATAGACTTTAACAGACAAAGGCATACATTTTATTACATAGCCTCTTTATTAATTAGTACTCAACTCCCTATTTGCTAGTTATGTCTCTCACTTCTCATGCAAATTAGTCCTCATGTGCAGTTCTGCCCTCCGTTTGAGTCTGGAGTCTATTTTTAGTAGATGGTCAATGATTCAGTGGTCACAATCCCCCACTGCCAGAATTACCTTTCCCCCAGTTACTGCAATGCTCATAGACTGTACTGATTAACAACTAAAAAAACCCCTAACATTCAAAGTTTTACTCAAACGGTTATTCACATCTTGTGAGGCTCAATATCAGAGCAGGCATTACTTTAAGGACGAGCAAACCCCTGGAGGTGGGGAGAAGGATAAAGATTTAATAGTCTGCTCATAGTTCTTCATCCCTTTGGCTGCTGAGGTCACCCTGCTGCACCGGGCATAGTCCTGACAGAGGATACTCTACCAAGTCAGCCGTTTTGGGAGAGTTTTGAGCCATAAATGGGCATCTTTCACCAAGAAAGGAGCTCCTATCAGCTTTTTTTACCAACAATACCCTGACCTACAAACTGATAGATATAACTAGATATGCTATAGAGATCTGAGAACTAGATCTGATATCTAGAAAATACATGTTACCAATCATCATTATAGGGTTGAAATGATATACAGTTCTCATGATTGGGATTTTACATACTTCCTTCACTTCCCGTGTGGTGCTGTGGAACTCTCGGGAATTACCCTCTACAGTCATAAGATGGCACAAAAAATTTAAGCAAAAAGGAAGTTTTGAACCTTGATGTTTGCTGAGAAATAAAACAAATGCTGAAGAGTTTCGAAGTGCAGAGCAGATTGGACCAGAAGGTATTTTTCAAAACTTCATCATTTTAAACTAATACTTTATTGGGAGTGAATTGTACAAAATCCGTTGAAAGGATGTCTGTGGTTTGGGTGTTTTTGTTTGTTTTTTTTGGTTTTTTTTAAAATATTGATCCATAGTCTAAACTTGTGACGTTTTTTAACATATATAAAAAATATTTTCAGCTACTGTGTTCCTACATCCTAAGCCAGGAGATGGCACTACAGGAATAGCTATTCCTAGGGATAGGCCTGTCTGAAAGCAGCAATGCCTCTCGACAAGGGACGGTGTTTTCAGCGTGACACATTGGCAGTACACAGAGCTATCTGTACTTCCAGAGAGAAGCATCTGCATTACAAAAGCAGTTGCAGCCTGGAAACTTGTCCTGCTTTTTTGTCTGGGAGTCTGATCTCATATTATTATATCAGAGTAGGCAGGAGGGAACCATGCAGGAGGAGTTGACAGGGAAGAATTAAAAAGGAGCTTGTTGGGAATTACTGAACTTAGATGTCCAGAGGTGAAATTTGGCCATGCTTATGAGGTCCTGTCAGGTAGATCCTCCTGATACAGGCACACTGGAAAGTGCCTTCCTTAAGCTGGTGTAGACT
This sequence comes from Oreocharis arfaki, assembly GCA_013398015.1. Classification (NCBI taxonomy): domain Eukaryota; kingdom Metazoa; phylum Chordata; class Aves; order Passeriformes; family Paramythiidae; genus Oreocharis; species Oreocharis arfaki. The sequence goes on from VZRR01000834.1 coordinate 84,119, forward strand.
CCTGGGTAAGCCCGGCATCTTGGTCATAGGTCTGTTAGCAAGCAGGAAGCTTACAGGGAGATTTGCATTCCCAGGGGTGCCAGGTAACCCAGTTTACAGTCTTGGTAGCTTTGTTGTAGCAAGAAAATCTGGCAGGACATATCCCACCAGATATGGACCTATGCGCTGTAACGGAGCTGAGAGATGATAGATCTTGTCCTAAGCCACAGAAAAGTAAACTTTGTCCAGGCTTTAAGGATCAGTTTCTGGGATCAGGAAATACCTTAAACAGTGGCAATCAGGTTGACATTTGGCATTCTTTGGGAAAGAAGGGTGGCTACAGAAAATAGGACACTAATAACATTTTTTTTCCTTTTAATGTTCTTGCAGAAAACAGAGTAGAAATAGATACTGCAACAGGACAGAGAGTGCAAATACATTGTTGCTCCTTACAGATGCTGTTTCCAGTTCAGGATTGTGGTTTTCTTGCAACAGCCTAACTGGTCTTTACGGAGACACAGCAGAGCCAGGGTTAAGTGACAGTACTGTACTCCTTCCTAGCGCTGTCTGGTCCCTGCACCTCTGTTCCTCCTGGACGCATAGTCACAGGCTGAATCTCTAATTCTTATTTTCTGTCCTTCATGGTGATGCTTTCTCTTTGTTATGGTCATCTCCCATACCAGTACATGGCCCGTCCCTCCTTCCTGTACTCTGGTACAGATGGCTCAGGAGAGGATACAGTTTGCCCTAGCTTATTGGGTGTAAATTGTCCCAAACTGGTAGTTCTCTGCTGTTGGGTTAGTGGCAGACTTTTTCCTTTGACATTCCAAACTGCACAGATCTCTGTTACTCTGTGATAAACACTGTGACCCCCGTCATACCCAGAAGTGGCAATATCTACTCCTCTGGTATTAGAACTGTTGCCAGTGTAATGTAAAGACACTGAGTCAGAGGGCTCCCCTACAGTGCGTACAGCCCTGACCTGAGGATTTTGTAACATTTGGGCTTTGCTATGAATTGATTTGGTTGAGCTGTCTCTTCTCAGTCATGCATTTATGGTTGTTTTTTTCATTATTTCCAGTGTTAGTAAATCATTGCTACAGCTGGAAAGGATCTATGTTCTCTTCAGTGTCTGCTTTGCTGTGAACAATGTCTAACATATTTACTATGGTGAATATAATTTAAAGCATTATCTTGCTGAAAAAAAACTGCACACCACCTTGCTAGATACCAAGTTAGCAAATAAAGGAATTGTACGTTACCTGGAGAAAAAGTGTTCAGAGCTCTGTGGATAAGACAGGTTGAAATAAAAATCGGGTTGGTTTTTGTCAAACTTAATGTTCATCTGAGAAACATGTATTCTTCAGACATGGAGACTGCACAAGTATATTCAGGTAAGAACAGCCATATAAAAGGGATTATCTGTTTTTGAGAAGAGAGAATTTTTGCAGTCTTTCATTCCCACTGCAGAGTAAGAGAACTTTTAAAATAATTGAGCAAACAAGTCTCATTGTATGCACTTTTTCTGTCAAATAATTCATCTGCAACTTTCCATGTGTATTCCTGAGCTGAGATATCATTAGTCCTATAACGTCTGCAGCAGCATCTGTTGCTGGGGGAGAGTGTTCTCCTCCAGGGATAGGCATGTTGGATTTTATTTTGATAACAGACAACTTAATGTGAAAAACTACCCATTAATGTAGCCCTTGGATGCAACTGTCCTAATTTTTCTCAGAGCTTTATTGTCATGTGCTTGCCTTTGAATAATGTTTGCTATCCAAGGTACAAATCTGAAGTGGAAGATCTGCTTATAGATATGTTCTTCTTGAATGATCAGTCATTCTGAACAGCTCCCCTCACAGCTGTTGCAACCATGTCCCAGCCCTGAGGCTGATTTCTGACAGACGGCTGTATCTGGGTAATGGAAGCTCCTGCTCAAACAGCCTAGTTACCTGTGTTCCTCTGTTTTGCCACATGTGGTGGTGATACTGCCTGTAAAGCCAAGCTGCAGGATCTGACCAGAGGTTTTGAAAACACGCCAAGGGACAGCACTGGCCCCTCTCACAAAGCCCTTTATTTCCTTTTTAGACTTTCAGTCTGTGTTGCAAAGAGTGAGTCCAACTGTTCGTGTCTGACATTCATGATATGAATAGCCTAGAGGTTTGGTTTCTGAGTAGGTTATTTAAAGCTGATGTGCTGTCTTTTTTCAAGAATATAGTGCCAGTTTAGCATGTGTGCCCATCAGGGGACCTCCATGTTCTTTGTCCAGCTTTTTAATGTTGGCGTTATAGTGCAAGGAGGGCTAGAATACAATGCAGAGCTCTCAGCTTACTTCCCCCTTGATACATGACTCTCTTTAGTGTACCTTTGTGTGGGGTCACACAGTGTCAGTCATGTCGGTGTGAGCTGATGTGACAGATAGAGACAGGCAGCAGCTAATGGTTGTGTCTTCAAGTGTGCATGGCTCCTGGTAACCAGCTCTCATTCCTCCATCCTGGCAGAGCACCCTAGTTGTGTTCTCACTCTCTGACCACATGTAGCATATAGGCACACAGCTGGCAGGAGAGCCAAATCCTTCAGCATGTGCCTAGGAGCACCAGAGAGATCCCACCGCCCACCGGGACCTGTGTGTGAGGTCCAGCATTAGCTGGGAGTCAGCAGAAAGAGGCACGTAGGAGTCTCATGAGCTGAGAATGAGACTTGACTGGTCTGAAGGTGATGGTGGCAGGTGATATCTCAGTGGGATGGATTTTGTTTTCCCTGGGTCTTCCAACATGAAACCTCAAGCTAACAACATGTTTTAAAAGGGTTGCCAGTCTAGGATGCTGGCCCGTGCAGGCATTTCTTTGTCTTTTAGATAGCTGTCAGCAGTTTTCAGCATGCAGCAGTGCCGATTTGGAGCTTGACCATATGAGTTGCTCAGTAAATTATTTCAAAATCACTTCTACCAAAGCTCAAGAAGAGCAGTAGTTTCAGTGAGCACTCCCAGGGAAGATAGAAGTTACATACTGAAGTATGTAACTGGTTTCCTCTGTGGGGAGAATTTGTTAAGTCTGATACCAAAGAAAGAAGCTTCAACTACTCGGGTGTTCATCAGTTTGCATTTACTTTAGCATGTGGCACAGGGTGAAAGCTTTCAAGGAGGGCTATGAAGAATTCAAGTTATCAGTGAAGTTTGTCTCTTGGTCGGTTTTGTCCTATGTAAATCAGCTGCCGATCATTAAAAATGCACTTGATTTTTGAGCAGCATAGATCAGAGCAGCAGTTTGTGAACATAAAAGGCACATAAAGGTGCTTGCTGAATACAGCAGACATGAATATACTTAAGGTGTTGCTGAAGGTTGAAAGCATTGCATGAAACAGAGCTGTGCAAGTGAGGCATTATCTCCCAGAGAAGGACTACTCCCTTGATGTGTAATAAGTGCTATAGTTGTGTTAGGATGAAATTATACTTCTGTACTTTTTATTGTATCAGAACCAAAATTAGCAACATCCTGTGTTGTGGTATTAAATACTTCTAATAGTGTTTTACAGCATCTCTGTTCAAGAAGTATTGATGCTTACAATTTCAAACTTCACGTTTGTTATTGGTTTGGTATTTAGGAGAAAACTGCTCCATTTGGCTGATTTAATGGAGCTCAAATGATAAAGACAACACTGAGGTCAGCCCTCATGAACTACTTTTTCTTCAGAAGTGCCAAGTAACTTTGAAGCTAGGGTTTCCTAATCCTAAATTCTGTAGTTTTACTGCTCTTTTAAACACCTTTTTTTTTTTTTTTAATATGCAGAATACATGTGTATCATTTCATGTGCTAATTACTGGGGGTTTGGATACAGTAGCTCTAACGAGCTATTCAGTATTTCCTTCACAGGTCTTCGGCTGAAAGCCAGCTTACGTCAGCCCTTACCTAAAAACATTCTCACCAATTCTGAGTTGGTGGTGTGAAAGGAGATTGAGAGGTGTGTGTTTAAGGTGTTGTTCATGGTATGGACTTATTCCCATGTTTTACAGTAATTGTTTTAGATACTGAGACCAGTAGGTGTTTGTCAGCTGTGGCTGGACCTATTAGTCTAGGCAAATAGAAAAGTATGTTTTCTTATCCCCTATTTAGCAATGAGTTGAGAGAGAATTTGTCTGTGTCTAAGAAAGTAGCACTACATTTGTCAAGAATAACATGATGGAAGCTACTACCAAACTTTGTAAATTAATATAATTGTTTTAATCTACACTGAGGAAAGAAGGATTTCTTTGCTTTGCCGCTTTCAAGAACGCGAATTAGGCAAGCACCACCCTTGCTCAGGGGTAGGTGTTGAGCTCAGAAAATGTAGGAAGGCATGCTGGGATGGCTGTGTTCCTACTGTGCTGATTAGCAAGGCACCTTTGTGATTGTGGGGCTGTACTCAGCTTGAGTAGATACTGGCCCGCCTTCTTTGCATGCCTAATTTCACAGCCTTAGCAGACTTGCTAAGAAGGTAAACAAGCCCTGCACTTATGAAAATGTGTTTTGCTGGCCTTCGTACCATACACATGTTCAATTAACTTCTGGTTTTTATTCCATAAGAGGTGAGCAAGAGGTACAGTAAGAGCATCTACCTTTGCTCTGAAGATTGAATGCACTCCTGAATGACTAAGGGACAGACAAGAAGAAACCTTGTAAGTTAAGCAAAGGCAGAAGTGTTTTATTTGTTGTCTTCTAGAAACTGACTTAGCTTTTGAAATAGACAGGATGGTTACAGTTGAGAAACTCTGAACTGAAACCACTTTTTACACTAATGAGGCAGTTAATAAGCACCGTCACTTGCATGAAGGGGAACAACTTGAAAAATTGTAGTGCTCAATGTAGCATGGAGTAAAAAATATGTCTGTTTTTGTGTCACAAGAAGCCAAAGAAAATTCCTTCCTGAGCAAATAGTCTGGAGAGCTGATACTTAGAAATATAAAAGAGAAAACTTATTTTGGTTTTGTGTCTCTGAGTTGGTAAAGCTGAGGAATGTAATAGCCTAAGAGGAAGCCCAGCCTATGGTTTCAAGTGCATATGGCATGATAGCATACACAATGTTCTTCTTGTTCCTTGAATGATACGGAATTCTAAACTGGGTCACAAAAATATAGAAAGCAATTAATCCCTTTTACCTGGAAGGAAGTGTATCTTTCTCTTATTTTTGCTCGTTTTGGAATTTAAAAGTTCCAAAAATTCCTGGGTTTTCTTGAGCCCTGGAAAGGAGTTCAGTTAATGGAGTTGGAAAGAGCTGCTTCTCTGCAGAGAAGAGAGGCTTTTTAATGAGTCCTGAGTACCAGGAACTCTGGAAAACAATCTAGAAACTTTGTTTGCTTACTGGATCTCTACACTATTTTGCACGTTAATGATAGGGTAGATAGCAATTCCTTTCTAGCAGCTATTTTAAGGCTTTCTTCAGTCATGATTTCTTGTAAAGTTTTAAAATTGTCTCACAGGCTCTCTGTAGCCTCTGCTTCAAGCATTTAATACGAAGTGGTGGCCCCAGACACACTTAATGTTCTTCAGGGTGGATGAGGGTTATGTTCTTAGGACTGGCTAATTAGTTCGGCTCTAGGAAATTAAATACTGCCATCCTCACGGTAGTTGTGGGCAGAGACAATCACTGTCATGCACTGTATGCAGAGGATGTCACTGAAGAGTCATCCGATGGGGTTTTCTGTGACAACAAGGTTAAACTTTTTGAGGTTGCAAACTGTGCTGTACTGACCTTCCTATGAGCTATACCTGACTACAGGGTTCCTTCATTATTTTCTCTTCCTCTATATCCAGCCAAGAAAAGTTAAGCATGGCCATGCTGTTGAGATTTTTTAAAGGGGCTTGTGCCACTCTCCTAGTTTCAGAAGAGCTTTGAATTCAGTAACACTTTTATCATGAAAAGGAACTCTTTTTTTAAATGGGTTGTATCACAAGGCCTTCCTTTCTGTGCATGCCTTCTGTGGCTGCCAACTGCAAATCTGCATGAAGTGTGAATCCAGTTTCAGGACTGTCCTGGGTTGCAGTATATTCTATTACCGTCTTCGTGAGCTATGAAACCAGGTGGGGCAGTGTTTCTTTGCCTCCTCCCTCCGGACTATCTTCTATTAATGGGCCCATCTATGCCTTGCCTCACGACTCATAGATAAGGGGCTCTGGACTATCTTCTGTTAATGGGCCCATCAGTGCCTCAACCACCCCATTGTGAGATGCTCTGCCCAGGAGGAGGAACTGAACGCTTCCCACCTGGATATAATCAGAGGTTTCCAAACACAAATGTAGCCTTCTCCACTGGACTTCCAGAAGACAAGAAGCTGCATTACTGGACCTTCAGGCGAAGACCAGACTCTTTTCCACAGGACCACTGTTTCACCAGAACTATCACACCCACCCTGCTCACCGAGAGCCACCAGCGCTGCTGCCGGCTGTGACCAGCGCTGCACCAGGAGGGGAAGGTGCCTGGCAGCCGAGAAGGCTGCACTGGGTGACTGTGCTGTTTTGTTATAACTGCTATAGTCATTGTTGGTTATTGTTTTGGTTTGTTTTATATATATATCTATATTAGCAAAGAACTATTATTCCTATTTCTCATATCCTTGCCTGAAAGCCTCTTGATTTCAAATTTATCATAATCTGGAGGGAAGGGGGTTGCATCTTCCATTCCAAGGGGGGCTTCTGCCTTCCTCAGCAGACGCCTGTCTTTCAAACCAAGACAAGGACCAAACCCCTCAAAACGTGATTGGCTTAAGTGCATGAGACTTTTTTTCCCCAACTGTAATGAATTATAGGTGCTTTGTTTCTTCACATTTTCACATCTAAGCCTGCTTCACAAATCTCATGGCAACCACAAGAGAGACACATTTACTCTTCTTACTCCATGTGGTGCACGGGATTTTCGTGTGATTTCTTGGTTCTCGTAGCAGAGCCATGGGAAAACAACCTCCAGAGTGGCCAGACTTGGTGAGGTAGAGGCATGTTAGGCACTCCTCCTCGCTTTTGGTTTTCTTAAGGATCTGCCTTAATGGAAAATGGATGTGATCCATGCTACATAGTTCTGTCCTGCTAGGTAAGATCAAAAGAGGTTGGAAATTGTTCCAACCTACGTGCTCTGATGTAGACAGTTAGTTAGCACGACAGTTAGTTCCTTTTGCTGCCTGGTAGACAGCAGGGAGGTGAGAAGGAAAAAGGTCAGCACAGAGGAATGCGCACTAAGAAGTGTTCCAGGTGGCTATGGAGAACCTAACTGCAGAGCCACTGTGAGGTGCTGCTTTTAGCACTGGCTTTCTCAAGACTTTGTGCTGTCTCCCTGTCGTGGTCCCTCTCTTAATGTGCTCCTCATTGACCAGTTTTGCTCACAAGACCATGAAGAGGCCAAGTGAGCTTCAAAGGATGTTTGTGAGGTTGAACAGGAGCTGAATTCCTTGCAACCACTGGCAGCAATTCACACTGTGACATTTCTCTGTGCCTAAATGCCTTTCATCCAGCATAAGACTGTACTCTCCAACAAAACAAATGATGCATGTAAACTATGGAGACATGGTGAAAGTGAATTTTTCTGTTTAAAAGTATAATCAAAAATAACTGTTATCATTGCTCTTTCTTTTAACCAGTGTGAATAATTCCTCTTGAAATACTTTTCATGCTGCTGAGGAAATACACAGATTTTTTTTATCTCTTTTATCAATCTGCCTCATTAATTTCTTAGTGCAAAGCCTTTCCAGAGGGTTGGCAATAGCCTTTCTTTTACAACAAACAGTTGTAAAAGAGTGTTGCTGCTACCCATTATTGGTACATTGGTGGAGAAATGATAGTTTATTAACTAATCTATACTATTCTCCCAAACCATAGATTTTGATAATGACAGATTCAGTTTAATGCTCTAATAAACCATAATCTGATATATACTGTGCAAATTAGTCTAAAAGGTAGATGTGTGTGAAATTTGATATTTTCAGCAACATTTGTTACTTCATTTTGGAGTAAATGTGAGTGCCCGGGTAAATGAAAGTATTGTATTTTTTTGTTGTTGTTGTTATAAAACAAATGAGAAATAGCAGGTTGGTAAAGAAGTATCTTTTCTGTGTTAAATGTTTGAGCACTTCCTTGTATCCCTGTAAAAGTCAGCCTCCCTGCCATAAGAAGGGAGTAGATTTAAATCTGTGGGAGGATTGCATTGACTATAAGATAGTACTTGTGTGGTGGTTTAAAACAAGCTGGGAATTAAATTCCAAATCAGCTGCTCCCCTCCCCCTGTCCCCTCTGGTCAGGGAGAGACAAAGGCAGACACTATGGGTTGAGATAAAAACAGTAGGATGAAAAATTAACAGTAACAGCAACAGTATTAATAACAAAAGTATACAAAAGAGAGGGTGATTTAGAGGCAGAGTCCAGAGTGCTGGTCATTGGCAATTTCTCTGAGGAAGAAACAGAACAAAATGGCACATGTTCACGTTTTTTTTCCCCCAAATGATTTGAGTGGTATAGAATAGCAACCTGGTCACACCCACTTGGCTCCAAGCTCCTCCCACTTCTGGACACCTGCAAGCAAACCTGGGACAACTCGGAAGAAGGGTGCTTAAACGTGTTGTGTTTAAAGTCTGAGATTTGGTTGAAAACATGCTGAAGTGGAACAATTGATCTTGTAAGAATGGTATGCAGTGCCATAAGAGGGGAGCTATGTGAAAAAGGAAACTACTTTCCTGTTGAAGCAAGTTTACTTAACTGGGAGGGTTACATTTGTGGAGTTTGTTCAGACAGGAGTGTTGTGTGTACTGTGGCTTTTTAAGAATACCTCAGTACTGATGTAAAGAAGTCAGATATCAAGGCTGAGAGGTCTTAGTGATGTGAACAGTCAAGTTTGCCTGCCAGCAAGAGGAAAAAAGGGAAACTTTTTTCTCCTGGGTTTGCCCTTGTACCACGAGGGTCAGGGCTAGCAGATCTGTGTGAAGGACCCAGGTGATGTTATGGCCTGTTGTGCTTCCTCAGTTTCTTGGTCTTTAGGTGGGAGGGAGAAATGACCAGTGTCTAGCAGCTCATGAAAACGAGAGAAGAGAGCCACACAGAGAGGATTTTGAGGACACATGTCTGAAAAACCTTTGCCCAAATGAGTTTGAGGCAGTGGGTGGAGCTCACTGTGTTCAACATTCTGGTGCTGTAAGACCAGTAAACAACTCTTGACACATCAGGCACACCTGACTTGCTGTGCTTTGTTAACCTGGATAAATGCCCCTTTCTGTCTATATGGTGTCTGTATCTACACAGAGCTGCACCACCCACTGTCTGGAAACCATTCTTCTAAAATAAATTATAATACAGCCCAAGACTAGGGAGAATGTTGATAGAGTGCAGAAACAGTTGTTCCTTTTAAGAATAGCATCTGTGTTTCTGATACTCAGCTCCTACATGTAAGAGGTCTTTCTGTTGATGACATGGTTGACACTTTTGCGTCTAGGATACCTTCTGAGAAAAGCACTGTGAGCAGTAGAAAACAGCTGCTGCCTTTTCCTAGACAGGGACCTGGACCCTTGAGCAGTGACAGATGGAGAGACATTGCTCCTCTTGCAGTTCCCTGCTGTCTGAAATCCATTCTGCTCTGCACACATGAATCCCGTTCTTCGAGAGCTTTCTTGGCTATCCCTGGCCTGGCAGAAGCAGCTGTGAAGATGTGTGATAGTGGCTAACTCAATGAATACAGCCTCTTCCAAGAGCAGAATTACATCCTTGGAGCCAATGACCATCTCTCCTCAATCCTTCTGACACTTCCACCTCAATCTTGTAGGCTGCCTGCTCCCCATGCCAGTTGCTGGATCTAGTGCTGTGTACCAAGGACTGGCGATTCACATCTTGACCTTCCTCTGGGAATTTAGCCTTGGTCCCAAGGAGTTAAATTGTCAGTTGGGTGGAGTAGTGGAAAGTATGTTCATTAACCGTGTTCTATTTAAAATACAAGGCAAATGTAGTGATGGCAGGAGGTGTCAGATGACAGGGACTGATAATTGCTTTTTCTATTCAGAGCCTGAACAGATGCAGGCTGGCTTTCCTTCCCCAGCTGCTGGGGCCTTCCATCACTCTTGGAGGAGTTAGTTGTGCAGAGTATTTCTTTCCTTAGGTGAACACAAAATATAAGAGAAAGCATCCTTTAGTGAGGAGCATTCCCCAGGATCAGAGCTCGGAGTGATGCTTGTTTTACTAGTATGGAGGCAGTAGGTTGAAAAAAGTTCAACCTTTAAATGGTTTTCAGGCAAAGTAAGAGGTTTCTCTGCTCTCCTACAGACGAGGCACCAAAGCTGTTTATGCATTTCCAAACTGTGCTTTCAGATTGGGTACAATTTCTGTTGGACTTATTGATGAAATTAAAGCTGATGTTAAGACAGTTGTGTGTTTCTCAAAAAAGCCTCCAAACCCCCTTATCATTAGGTTTCCAAATCATCTTGTTTCTTCATTTTCAAAATAGATCAATAAAAAGGTTTATGTTGAAGCTGTCACTAGGTGAAAAAGGCTAGTAGTATATAAAGTATTTGCTATTCTTTATAAATGACTGAGTTATTTAAGATCTTATGAGAATGTGAACTTTTTTTTGCAGGTATTTGTCTCAATTTAGGGTGGAAATTTTAAAAAATTACTAAAACCTTTGGATAGCATAAAATCCATTCCCTGTACAGCTCTATGAAACACTCTGAGGCTTGACCTCAGTTTAATAGGAAAGGAGCATTGTCTTTGTTTTATCTGTTTTGTCTGCAACAATTATTTGTACTTTAATTTTTGAGGAGTGAGAGCAGTGTAATTGGTATTACCTTGATTCTTTGCAATTATGATCCAGAGAAATACTGTCAGCCTTGTTATGTGTCATAGTCTGGCATTTTGTTTTAAACAAAAATATGAATGTGAGTTTTTAAAAACTAACCAGCTTAAAAATCTGTCTGCTTCTACAGTGATGAGAAGTCATCCCATGTTGTTAGTTGTCCTGGCTTGGGTCCCACGTATTTTAGAAATTAATAAAACTTGCAATTTCAAAAAGAAAAAAACGTGATAGAAAATTCAGCCTTTCCTTTAGGGCTATGTTCGGCCTTGGACTAGGCAGGTTCTGTGACCACATATCAGTGCAGTGTTGACAAGGCAGTATGAAAAAGAGGCTGACAACATAGACATACACATATTTATATGTATATGTATATATATATATATGTATGCTGTCAGCCTCTTTATATATATATATATATGTATAAACTAATGTTGGTTTGGTTTTCAGTTTTTTGCTTTCCCAACAACTGAGATCCACAGTTTCTTGGAAAGAGAAACTGCCTGCTGGAGCATGGGTGTATAAGCAGGATGTTGAGGAACAGTAGGGTGTGTAGCAGTGCTTTGAGTCTGCTTGTGTAGCCTGCACTTTTTAAAAATTGCCCTTTTAGGATGAAGTTTATTAACTCCTTTTTTCTTCTTTCTTCTATCTAGGGTTTTTTGCATTTTGAGTGTAGCAGCTGCAACCCTTCAAAAGCTATCTGCTGGCATAAGTCTCTGAGCAGGGTATAAATCACAGGTTCACTTGGTCCTGTGTACCAGCATGGTGAGGGTTTAAATGGGAGATTTTTTGGGAAGCCTCAAAAAAGAAGCAGCTGTTGTTTGAACGGCTGTGGTTTTTTCTGGTGCCAGCCACCCCTCTGCACCTGTTGGCACTTGAATTATGGTCACTTCATGCCTAGCAATTCAATAAGGCAAGGCAGGATTTTAATAGAACAGGCTGATACCCAGATGGGGATTAAGGCAGTTTCATGAACACTTAAGGAAGAGAGAGTAGCTACATTTAAGGGCAGAGATGTAACAATACTTCCCTGAGCAATGGCTATTCCCACTCTTGCTACAGAAGGGGTACTTGGCCTCTTGCCTGGTGGTGGGTCTGTTCCCATTTACAGAGCATTTCAGCGTGGCTGTAACTTCTGATTGCTCTTTCTAGTTGTCCATAAAGCTGTAAATAAAGCCAGCAGGTAGGATTCTTTCCTAATAGTGCTGTTTACCTGCTGTTGTAGCAGTACAGAGGAGATTTTGCTGGGAAAAGTGGCTCTGCAAGGTCCCCTGCAGCACGGCCACCCTGCCTGGTTTTGGGTCTTGCCACCTTTGGAGCTGTTCTGACAACAGATACCAGATCTTCTCTCAAAAATGTTGTAAATGCTGATGTTGGTGGTAGTGCCCTAATTAATTACTCCTCCTCCCAGACTCCAAACGAGGACGTTTTCATTCAGATCAAGTAGGGTGACCTAGTGGAAATGTCTATATTTATATATTTTTTATAAAACTTTATTTTGTAGTATGCAATATACCACAAAATGGAAAATGAATTAACTGCTGAATGCTGCTTTGAGTGGATTTGAACAGATGGGGAAAAAAAGACTTTATAGCCACAAAGTGACCACAAAGATTTATGGATGCTTTATTTTTCCAAGGAATTACATTTTTTCAATGCAAATAACATGGAAAGAGATGGTTGGGATGGATGGACCCTTGATGGTAAGAGTTTATTCCATGAGGTTTGCTTTGGTAAAAGCTCAGGTTTTTTAAATGAAAGTGTAGTGACCCAAAGGTGATACCCATGGATGTGCTGGTAAAAAATGGTGGAGTTGGAGTCATATCATCCAGTTCTATGCAGTTTCCATGTTGATGATGACAGACTGAGCGAGAATTTCAGGAAAATCTCGAGTGCCATCTGGTCTTTCTGAATTAGGCTTGTTCTGGGAAGGAATGGGAGAGTTGTATTTGAAGTCAATGTTGGCTGAAGAAACACTTGCAAAATGACAAACTGAGCCCTTGATTTCTGTTTTGGGGTGTTTGTTTCATAGTGTTGGGAATTTGTATTTTCTTAGATAGAATAAATGACAATTCACATAAGCCCAGTTTGTGTAGTTTGTTTGCATTTTGAAGACAGTTACTCTTTTTTTTTTTTTTTTAATTGTGGGCTATTTTTTTTTCATCTGGACAAAATAGTAGCATATAAAGGTTGAGGGGGTGTTGTTTTTGTTTTTATTTTACCCTACTTGTAGGAGAAGTGCTAAATAATTGGGGACTTTCGAAGCCCTCTTTTGGCTATTGATCATAACTGTGACAATATTCTTCTTCAGATGATTATTTTATTTGAAGACCTGTTCTCAGTAGCTTACGTGAGTATTCAGGCCACTCTGTCTTAACAGAAATCTACAAATTATTAGAAGGTGTTGCTTTGATTTCCATTAAAAAAAAAAGTCTCAATTGTGCTTGTAGGATAAATTGCATTGTGTTTGAAAAATCTACTAAATACCAATGAGTTGCAGGGCTACCGATGAGAACAAGAGCTAGGAACCTGCAGTCCTGCTATCTTTGCTTTTGGACGAAAGTCCCATTTTATTATTTTCATATTATTGGGGAAATGTTGGTGTCACGGTTTTGTAGCCTCTGTTGGCCATGGGTATATAGAAGCCTTTAAGCATAACAAGCAGATGAACTTAAGTGTGCAAATGAGAACAACATACCATTTGGTACCTGGAGAATTCCTCTTAGACAGACAGGATGTGCTTTACAAATGCTGTGGAAAAATACAGATATGCTAGTTAGAAGGAGCAGCAAATGTTACTTTGGGAAATAACTCTAAAAATGGCAGCTGTTCATGAGCTGATGGCATTAAAAATGTGTACCTGGTCAGATTTGATCTGATAGGGTGATAAAAAGTTTTGAGTGTTTAATGTTGTACAAATCAAACTCTCTTCTTGCTTAAGTGTGATAAGACAGTAGCTATTGGATACAATCGCTGCAACTACTCTACAGAAAGTCAGAGTCTAGAGATTTGGTGTTGACCAAAACAGCCTCCTCTGCTGTGGCTGAATCGAGTCTTTTGCATGGTGTGACTGCAGGATAAGCATATTGCCATGGTCGTTTTCTCACATAAGTTTTTTGACCTAACGCAGCTGGAGCTTTGCCTGATTTGCCTGAGAAGCTAAAAGCCCACTGTAATGAAACTGTAAGAGAGAGGAGAAATATCGGATGGATGTTGAACTCTTGCACCTACCCTCATAGTTGATGCAGCCATTTGAGTCTTCCTGACCTTTCATGAGTTCGTCTACTTCTTCTTCTGTCATCTTCTCGCCTGAGAGTGGAGAGAACATGTTTCATTCTTCCACACAGAACTGAGGCTGAAAGCTACAGCTTTTCCAAAGGCTTTCCTTTTTTTCTGAGTTAGCGAAAAAGCACCTATATATGACATGGGCTTAATTAATTTTAACTTCGTTTAGAAGACAGAAACATATATGCATAGGGATTCTAGTTATTCCTACTGAATAAAGAAACTATGCAGCAAATCCTCTACTTTTGTCCATTTGTGTTATGTCACTGAGATGTACACACTTTTCTCTCTATTCATCAAATAACAGTCCCTTGTAATATCTTGCCTGAATAAGCCTAGCCTTTTCCTTTGGTCTTTAGTAGAACCCCCAAAGCTCTGTTTGCTTTCTTTGTGGATTCACAGTTAGGAAACCCAAAGTCTTGTCTGACTTGGTAGCCTTCTGCCTCTTCAGACTGTTTGGACTACCTTTTCACCCTCTCTCATGCCTTCAAACAGCAGTAGTTTTCAAAGTGCTTGCAGAGAGGATGCTCCCTTACCCAGAGTAGCCAGCACATGACGGAGCTCAGCACCCATGACTGTGCCATTGCCTTCCTTGTCAAAGACACGCAGACCTTCAACGAAGTCTTCAAAGGTGCCCTGTTCCTTGTTGTTGGCAGCTGCTTGCAGCATGGGCAGGAACTCTTCAAAAGTGATCTTCTTGGCATTCATCTCTGGGAAAAAACCACTGGTTACTACATGCTAGACATTTGTATGTGTATTCCTTAGGCATATTTGCCCTCAAATATGGGGGAGCCTCCCCTACCTCATTTTCACAGCTCTTTCTAGCCTTTACTCTAGTCTTTGCCTCAGAAGTTGACAGTTCATTTTCAGAATCTGGATTCTCTTATCCTGTGAGTTAGTTTTCACGTACATCTGATTTTTCACACCCTTGCTCCAGGATCCTTTTCACATAGCTTTGTATGCTTGTGTGCATGCTATATTTTTCTTTCAGAAATGAAATTTGCTGTATGAGTTAATCTTTGAAAGGATTTGGAGAGTGGAGGAACTGCAGACTACAGTCAAACAAAAATCTTGAGCCCCAGCAATGGGGAAAAGGTAACCAGAGTGGGATGTAGTGGCTTAGACGAGCCCCTGAGGTTGCTCACATGTTCCTGACCTCTTCAGGGTCTCTTTGATGTGGTGGCAGAGCTTATTAGCAAAAGAATAAACTAATTAAAACTAGGAAGGTATAGTGTGGTGGGTTGCCAATAGTAAATTTGGGCATGTTCACAATGGAGGTTTAAGACCTCCTGAGCTTAGTCCATCTAACCCCTTTCCTCTCATGAGCCAAAAGTTGTAGTCCTCAGTGAGGACTTCCCCAAACGTTGCTCATTTTCATTTGTTTAAGGGTTTTTTGTTGGTTTTTTGTTTGGTTGGTTTTTTTTGTTTGGTTGTTTTTTGGGTTTTTTTTGAGCAAGGCTGCCAAATAAAAGAATCTTTTTTATTCTTTCTTCTTTCCTCCTGGATCTTTCCATTGCCAGCCTTCATCTGGGCAGCAACAAAATATAATAGATGGAAATGTGATGGATATTTTTCATTATACAGTTGTTACAAAACCTATTTTACTATGTAGCTTGTGTCAAAGTCACTGTCAGTTATTGCTAGAATCACTGCAAGAACTGGAATGATCTCACCTCTCTATTTTCTGAATTGTTGCTCAGAGCTGCCTTTACCAGGCCAGAGGATGTGAATATAATTTAGCCCATCTTAGTATGGTTCTGCATGACTGAAATCAGGGATCACCTGCTTCTAGGTCCTTGTTGAAAGGAGGGGACTACAGTATTCATCCTTTCTTTTTATCTCTAAAAGGGAGAAAAAGGAAATAAAAAATGGCTGCAATAATAAATGGCCGATATATGCCTCAGTGTGCCCAGGTTTGTAGGAGCTTTGGGAAGACCACTCCAGTTAGCTGAAATATACAGATGGGTTTCCAGTCCTGGGGCATATCTTGGCTTATGCAGAAGTTCTTGCACTGGAAGGACCTGAAGAGTGCAGTATCAGTTGTTAGAAATGGACTCACAGTTCCCCAAGCAAAAGCTGGAGCACTAATGGACTGTGAGCAACGAGTGTGTGTTATACCTTCACCGAGTTGACACCAAAATGGTCCCTACAGAGAACTCTCTATGTCCTAAGGGGAAGGTTTTCCTCTATTCCCCATCAGCATCATTCTCTTCCAAAGAAATTAGTGAAATACCATGTATTGTTGCATAGTCCCCCTCACTCCCCATGAGAACAAAAGCTCCCTTCTCTCCTCCTGTGACTATTGGTGTTGCCTCATTGCTGTTCCCCAATCTCAGGAAGGGCCCAAAAGACTGTTGGGCACTTACCCTCTTTGCTTGGGTTTCCCAGGATTTTGTTGATTTCTGCATTTGTAGGATTCTGCCCCAGTGCCCGGATGATATCACCAACCTGGCTAAGGGTGATCTTGGCATCACCAGTCCTGTCGAAGAGGAGGAAGGCCTCCTTGAAGTCTGCAAGAGAAGAGCAACATTGAGCCAGGCAGCTCCCTATTAACAAAGATGTGAGCCTGTTGTCTCCTGGCACTGTTCCACTGGCTCCAGGGGAGTTAGCCAGGGGAATCTTTGGCCCACAGTCCCAAGAAGAACTCCTCCCCTCTGACATTTCAGTTTCACTATTTTTAAACTTTTATATCTACCTTTCGTATCTTTCCTGGCTCTAATAGCCAGGAAATAATGCAATCATAGCTTTATGATTGCTCCCTATAGTTATTTCAGGGACGGGGGGAAGATAAGTTCTCTACCAACATTGTCATTCAAGAACAGGTTTCTTCACATGGTCTAGCAGCAGGTGTTAAAAATGTTGTTATCCACTCCACCTTATCTCTCCAGAGAACTGGGACTGTCAAGTGCCTAGCAGTGCAAAACCTCTGCCTGCTTCAGTGGGTTCTGCCTGCAATCCCAGCATCTCAACTGCTAATAGGAAACCTGAAGGTGGATTTCAAATGCTTTTACTGTTGTTTTCCCTTAAAATTGCCTTACAATGGAATTTCTAAACATGTTTGTTTCCTCTTTTTTTCTGTGTTTTGTAGTTTGTCCCTGCTTCTTACAGATGCATGAATATTCCACTTTTCCAATGGTGCTTTTTCCTGTGCATTTCCAGTGTGTCCACTTTGAGACTTCACTTCTTTCAGTGCTGCCAAGTGATCAGTGTTCACTTATTTCTCCTTGTTGGACAAGGCCTTCGGGTAGAGGCATTTCTCCTACGAAAATCAGGACAGGTAGTTGCCTTCATTGCATTGCCAGCCTTCATCTTCCATTGTGAAGTTCCATG
Organism: Oreocharis arfaki; assembly: GCA_013398015.1. Taxonomy (NCBI): domain Eukaryota; kingdom Metazoa; phylum Chordata; class Aves; order Passeriformes; family Paramythiidae; genus Oreocharis; species Oreocharis arfaki. The sequence continues at coordinate 101,504 of VZRR01000834.1, forward strand.
TCAATCATATTACTTTTTTTTTGGCTTTTTTTGGGTATTTGAATAAAGAACTGTGGCTTTAAGAAAAGAGGAGGGGACAAAGGTTAACTGTGTGGCTAAAAAGCTATGTTTGAACTTCATATGCCATTAGCATCTTGGACTGTGCTGTTGATCTCTTCTGCACTGCAGTGTCTGATGATGCTGTGGTTTAGCTCAGCAAGGTAAGCTAAAGTCTTAAGGCTCAAGGTAAAATGTCTTTTCCTTGGCCATGATGCATATCCAGCAGCCAGACAGGCTTTGTGTTTCACAGCCAGACAGGCTTTTTGTTTCACAGTCTGTGGAATGTTCATTTGGCTTTGGGGCAGGTTTAGGAGTAAGAAGCCACATTTCGGATCATGTCTTCATTCATCTTGTGCTGGGAACATGTGATGCAGAGGTATTTATGTTTTTGCTTTAGTCTTCTTTGTACCACCTTGAGTGGAGTTGTTGCTGGCACCCAGTAAAAGTGCTGATACCCAGTGTCAGCCTTCTTGGCTGTAATCTAATACATCTGAAACTAATCCTCTTACTGTCTGATGTGAGACACCTATAACCTTCTGCTGGTAACTCTCTTTCCTTACAGCTTTTATTGCAGGTTATGAAATTATGGCCTTCTGGACCTGTATAGAGCTTCCTGGTATCAGCTCCAGCAGCTGAGATCAGTGGAGATGTAGTGATTTATACCATATGATCTAATCTTTCATCTGTTAAATCAATGACATTTAGCTGCAGCAAGGTATAAAACAATGCCAGTGTGCTAATAGCAAAGCTATCAGGAGAGTTTCTGCATTTTGTAAATCCCATGAAGTTTTATGTTCACTGGGTTCTGAACACATCTCCCCAGTTTGGAGAAAAGGACTTATTTATTTTTGTCTCTCAGGCATGCATTTCACTGCAATATATCTTTGCTGTGGGGTTTTTATTTTTAATTATTTTTTTTTTTTTAATAGCCAGTCCTAGTTTATACCTCTGCTGAAGCAAGCGTGTTTAAAATCTGTCTGAGGATGGTACTACCCAGCTGCTGGTATATCAGCTTGGGTGCATGGAAATAGTTACTAAGGGTGGGCCATCTCTGCTCCTGGGAAATTCTCCCTCTCTCTAGTAGATTCTATTTGCTCTGCTGTTTGGTTCAGTCATTGTAACATTACAGCAGCTGGATGATCTGAAATACGTAGGGAAGCTGTAAGAAATACATTGCTTCATTATACATGCCAGCAGCTTTGAATTGAGGACATTTTTCCATAAATGCTCCCAATCCTTTTGTAAAATTTTCAGAATTAAAAAGTAAGGAAGAGTCCAAATGACTTTTTTTGGGGACCAAGAGAGTTTGGACTGCAAGAAGAGAATTGTTACCGGTGTCTCTGCACTATACCTCTGCTTATTGCTTTGATGGTGTAACTGAGAGCAGGATCAAGTTCACGAAGTTTAGGGCTCTCTCAAGACCTGTTTCTAGCTATTCCACTCCCTCTGAATTTCTAGGAAATCCTTGTATCTTCCTTTCTAAACACTTTCTTCAGTCTACTATATGTGCTACTGATTTTCATCATTTTTAATATAGCCCAAATGCATCTCTTAGGCTATTTGAAACACTTAAAATTAGATTTTCAGAGCTTCAGTGAGAATTAGTGTTCATATCAGAATTTTTCTAGATTGAAAGAAAAAATTTGGAAGCTGCAAGTTGCTTGTGAATCAAAGAATACAATGAGATGCTCAAGAGTTGCAGCATATCTCGACCATTGTGTAAGCAGCAGTTTACACAAGTAACTTATTTGCTGACTATTTCCATGCTTAAAGAATATTTTTACAGTAAAACAGCCTTTGTTCCTCCCCTTCCACAACACCTCCTGGTGAAAGTGACGTGTAGAACTCTTGCTTTTTCTGTTCACGTGAGATTGCAAAGTCATGCAGCTAAGTTAAATTTTCAGCCCACTTCCTCCTCCTGTTGTCCTCCTTCTGCTTATTTCCCCTGGGACTGTCAAGTTTAAGACTTATTTTCAGCATCCTTGTGAAGAGCCAGAAGAGGAGCACAACTGAAAATTTTTCAGTAGGTAGAGACAGTGTATTTCCTCTTTGTACCATGGTATAAACTTCTCAGTTCAGATAGCATGTAAAGAAACATCCAGATAAATTACATGTAGATCTACGGTCACCTTCTTGTTCAGCATAAGTCATCACCACTGCTCTGAAGTCAAGAGTATGGTGATTTATACCAGATGAAATCTTAGCTCATTGTTTCATGGAAGGTAATTTCTGAGCCTGTAGCTCTTTTCTGAACCCACATACATGTAAAACACATCAGCTCTCTTGTAACTTACCATCCTGTTGCTCCTTGGAGAACTCGATCTGTTGGAAGGAAATCAATCACAAAAAATAGCTTAGGAAGGGGGGGCCGGGGGACAACCTGTGTATTTTCTAAAGCATCCAGCTCAATCCACGAGTCATCTTCCAAAAGAGCAAAAATGTGGCCTGTCACGTGCAGAAGTAATGCAGATAGCAAAAGAGCTGTTAAGGCTAGTGAATATTTAGCATTTGGTAGCCATCGTGTTCCCCCTCCTGCCCCCTTCTAAAGTTTAATATTGATTTCACTTACCATTGATTTCATCAGCAGAGAAGGACTGCAGTTGGGGAGAAAAAGAGAGAGAGAAAAGAACTAGTACTGCTGAAAATGCACTGAGAGAAAGTAAATAGCACTAAGTACCTGTGTGCTTTCACTTCCGTCTTGCCTAATGTAGTTAGGCCATAGCGACCTAATCTAGCAACTTCCCATGTAAAAATGCATCAGCAAATCTATCCTTAAAATTTTCATTAAAATCTACATCCCGAGGAAAGCCAGAGCTGTGGCAAGAAGCAACAAAAATCGAAAGTCTCTTAACTGACAAAGAAGTCATTAATTACCATCAGGTCCATTTACTGTTTTAGCACAGGTCCATTTTAGTTATATAATTTGAAGTAATATTTCTAAACAAGCAGCTTTTTTTTCATTAACATAGAAATTAAATTAATCCCTTAAAGTTTATGTCTCAAGTTAGTTTTTGATGGTAAGTTGTTTCATAAAGTACTAATCTGTGGTATTTGCTTATATAAAAATATTATTTTTCTTCAACACTTTAGCTGGTTGCATTTGATTAAACAAAGCTTAGGAAATTGTAACCCTTCTGTCGGAAGCTGTGGGAGCTGCACCACTACTGTTTGGAACTGGAGGCTAAGTGGAAAACCTTGCATAGTCCTTTAAGTTTAAACAGGAAAAGCAAGCAAACCTAAACTGTCTTCTGGACTGTCATCCCGCCACCCCCCAAGACCTAATGTGGGCAAGAAGCCCAATTTACTTATGAAAAATACACTGGCTGGCTGCTAACCATTAGCTTTCCAGTGCACCCACCATGGTTGAGTTGGAAATGCAGAGCAGCAGCAGACAGGCAGAAAGGATTAGCTGAGAGGTCTTGAGAGTGGTCCTGCTTTCCTTGTCTTTCTTCCCCTTATTTATCCGGTAGTGCTGACGGCATTGCCTGGATTAGGTATCAGAAGGAAGAGGTCCCTCCCCTTGGCGAGTTCTTTAGCTTTCTTAGGGCAAAGTGACAGGAGGCTCCATGTCTTGATAGACATCTTATGATGGCTATTTTTAGGAGGCTGAAGAGGAGCAGGGAATGACAAGCAGTAAATTTGATTCATGTCAGCGCTTTCTGGGTCCATACCATCAGGAGGAGATATTCCTTGTGCAGACCTTCCAGGACTTCCTTATAGGGAAGGATTCTATTTCTCCTATAAGCTGTAGAGTCAGTGAGCAAGGAGCATTGAGGGTGAGGAGTGCCACATGTTTGCCCAGCTGGCTGGTTTTACACACGACTTGCAGGATGTATGAGATGCAGCTTAATGGTCCTCATATCTTTGCTGGGCTTTGCTCAACCCCTTACATGGATAATACAGTGCCCAACGTTAGATGAGTAGTACTGCTGCCTGTCTGCTCAGGAGGATCCAGTTGTTGACACTGAGCAGAAAAGTTATCTGTCAGCAGAGGTGGTATCCTGCTGTGAAGCTCTTTGTCTGCACTGATCACATTTTCCAAATTTTTAACATTTTAAAGGGAAAATTTTTCTGTGTATTTTGGAACCAATTGTATTAACTTAGTGGCTAATGTGTAGATGTACTCTGCAGGGCAGTGGAAAATCTATATTCATGGTAGACTGTGATCTCTAGGATACTCTTCCTCTGGGGCTGGGGTAGGTAGGGCACCAGGGTGCTAGGTTTAGAGCTCATAGGTGTGTGCAGAAGTGGTGCTGCTCAGGTGTTTTTGAGGTTGAGGCAAAGGAGAAGCTGTAAAGGAAGTTAAGGACCCCAAAAGGAAGGATGACTGTTCATGGCGGGGAAAGGGGTACTTACTTTTTGGGTTTTAGGGTGGTCATGGTGGGCCTACAGATAGGGAGCAGGAGGTAGAGGCTGCAGCTTTTTTACTGGAAAAGACCTAGGCCCACCGTGTAGCATCCCCTAAGACCAGGGGATGTCTGAATGGATGTTATAACATGTAAGAGGATTAGCAAACTTTGCTCCAAGCTTCTTCCTTTCCCTGTTGCCTCAAATGGATCAAGAGTGTCATAAAGCCAGGGTAGGAATAGTTGTGTGACAACAACAGTCTCCCAGTTCTGAACTCAAATCTCCCTTTTTAACTTCTATCGGTTGCCTCTATTAAGCAGTCACTGCTCCTGGTTTTCTAATGATGAGATGTGATAAGTGAGAAAAACTTTCTCCTGTAGCTTACTTAGTTACCCTGAAGAGAAGCATAACCTTTGTGATTGTGTCTTTTCAGTATATTGAGGACTCTGAATGAAAGAATCAAATTCAAGCAGACAGAATTTTACTGTTGTTTCTAAATTGAACAATCAATTAAGGTGGATTTGAGATACTAACCTCCTACCTCCTATTTTAAAAAAATAAAGATGCAACTGCAAAGATTTTTCTGAGCTTGCCATTTCAGCTGGAAAATACTCTGTTCAAACTAATTATTTGCATTTCTTTCGAAATACCTGGAAATATACTGAGTATGAAGAAAGCTCCACTGACAATCCTTTGCTTTCGGTTGGTTTGGTTTTGGGTTTTGGTGTTTCTTTTGCGATGTGTAATCTACTAGCCTGTGGGAACAGAGATGTGTTCACGATGGTGTAGCCACCATCAGGTGTGGCTGCATAGAAAGGGGGCTGATGTTTTTGCCCTGAGTTTGCTGACATAGGTTTAGCACAGTGCAGAGCTCCTGATTTATGCTGGCTGGGGTTGGAAATCAGGCAAGTGAGAAAGCTCCTCGAGATCTTGGCCATCAGTCCCCATTAATTAATAGAGGAGCTTTCGAAGACTTTGGCAGGGCTGAAATGGTGTCTGGGTCCATGTAGTATGTTGCTTTTTGTGGAATTTTCCTTCTGCCCTCATCATCTTGCTCTGCAGTGCTGGCAACTGGGAAATGTTCTCCTGAAAACAGATCTGATTTTTTTTTTGTTTTAGGGAAAACTTAGACACATTTTCTTGAACAGCTAAGTTTTACGTTTGGCTACAACAAAGCTCATCCCAAAAGATGCCAAGCAAAAAATAATTGGAGTGCATTTGTCTTGGCCATAGAAAATAGGTACCTGAATTACTCATCTGGCTTAAATGGGCTATCAAATACCTGACAGCTGAGAGGGGTCTACATATAAGCTAATTATCTTTTGACCATATAAGAGTTTGGCTCAGAGTTCAGATGAGGAAAAACTAGTACACCATATCAGCCCTTCATTTTAGTACTGATCCTTGAATAAAATCTCACTAGACAGAGTTTTACTGGGGAGGAATATTCTAGCATGGGCATGTTGCAATCACTTAAATAAAGAATCGCCCTGCTTTAAGACAGTAGGTCTGTTGCGGGGGTTAAGGTGTACTTGCTTTCAGTAAGGGCCCCTACAAAATGGCCTAGATGAAAAATATGTCAAATACTCCTTAAAAGAAGTTGAAGGTGAGATTTCTGATTCTATAAGGAGCTTTCAGAAAATCCAAAAGGGACAAAGAAGTATTTTGCAGTGATCTGGTCTTTGTTCTGATCCTGGCAATGTTCTCTGCATTGTCAGAGGACACTGTGAGTCTTGAGGCTTTAGGGATGATTTTGATATTTCAGGGAATTCAGTTTAACAAAAACTGAATGTCCCATCCCTAGTAAAAAGAATGAAAGGCTGAAGCAACTGCAACACATAGGAAAGACCAGAATGACTTGGATTTTTCTGACTTCTTATAGCCCTTATTTATGGGCAGAGTTATTATCTAGAAGGCTATCTGTGCCAAAGAAAAAGGTGGTGTGTTTTGAGTTTGTTTTTTTTGTTTTGTTTTGTTCCTTGCATTGTCTGTGACCACCTTCTAGTAATTCTGTTGCTAGAGGCATTTTAACCAGGTCCCAGTTATAGGGGGGGGTGGATGGGGTTGTATGCAACTCTTTATCACCAGCTAAACAGAGACCCAATCCACACAAATCCTTATTTCCAAATTATTAACAAAGATCCTGGTTTCCCACAAATCACTGGTTTATGTGCCTTAGGGCCCCAAGCTTTGCAGTGTGATGCTGTGCTCACCTCTTTAGGCTGGTGGGGACCAGGACTGAGTACAGCTGTGCTGAGGGGCAGCTGCCTTGTGCTCACTGTAACTCAGGAAAGGTCTGGACAGGATAAAAAGCCCTGGGAAAAGGTGCTGCTGGGAGTTAAAGCATCAAGCTGCTCCATCTGCTTGTTACCTTTTGGATGAATGACAAGAAGCAAATCATCTTAGGAGTTTATTAGACAGTCATAAGATATTTCATGGTACTGTCGCTTTAAAAGAGACTGAAACATATCAGATATCTTGGAAAATCAGAGAGGAGAAAATATGAGTCTCCTAGGATATTGTTGTATATTTCGCCTTCTATGCAGGACTAGAGGGATTTTTTAAAAATTTAATTTTATTTATGAAGTTAAGCTAGGATTGTGCCTACAGTAGTTTATATGACACCTGCTCACCATTAACGTCTGCTCCTTGATTAATACAGCTGCACATCTTTTCTGGTAGATATCACTAAGTGCAGGATTAATCAGCTTCAAACCCCTCTGAAAAGCAGGTTGTCTTTTTCCCATCCCTTGCCTCAGTTCCATAACTTGTGCAATCAATGCCACAGGTTTTAGAGAGACTGCTTCTCATTTAAATAAGAATTAACAGCCTGATGGATTTAGCTTCCTGCCATGTGAGGCAGAGAAACATCAGCAGAGGAGCTCTTGAGACACTGATGTCTGTTTTGAGAACAGAGCTGCCTAGAAATACAATTGAAGAAAGAATAAAAACAACCACCATTAATACAGGAGAGAAAATGGCATGTGTGAGATACTATGAGGTTTGAAAGAATAGTTCAAAAATATCTCAGAGTTTAAATTCCTTGACTGCAGATTAATTTGACTTTTTTCCTAAGCATTTTGTGTAACTTTCCAGTTTATAGATTTTTAAAACTTGTAACCTCACAGTTGCTTTGCAGCTGTGCAAAAACTTTTGGATAAGCCTTGACATTTAATTAATGTGCCCTTCTGAAATGTGTGTGATATGTGCTCTAGCTGCACTGTTGATCATATCCTTTTGAACACATTTCATAAGCTTCGGCAGGAAAGTGTCTTCAGCAGTGCTCATTTGTAAATATGTTCCTTTTCTAATTGCTTTTGTGCTTGAATGTGTGTAATCAAGGGGATACACAAGATGTGAGGCTCTGGAGCCCTGCTTTTGCAGGGATTTCTTGTTTTAACTTGCCTCCCAGCGGCACTGTTAGAGTATTAACGTAATTTAAACCCTTGCTACTTGACATTTAAGTGCTCTGTGGTAAGCCAGCCAGTTGAAAGTGCTTCTTGGCAGTGTATATAAGATGTAATAAAGACTTAGTGAAACAAGGGCAAATTTCCAGGTTGCTTGTTTCATATCTCCTTACAGACAACTTCTTTCTCTGCTTGTCATTGGCTAAATTTGTCACCTTCTTCTTGCCTTATGTAAGATTAACTCAAATATCTTGTTACTATCTTTTACAATGTCTCTGTGCTCTGAGGGGGCTTTAAATAGTATTTTAGAAATATTGGGGGGTTGTTTCAAGGGAGTAGAGCTCTGCCACGTTACTCCTGTTAACACTTGGAGTTCCCTCTGAGCTCTTAAAATGCTGTATTTTGTATAATTTGCTTTAAATTCCACTGTTTCTACTAAGGTTTGCCATTGACCAGAGCCTCCAAAGGCTATAGGTATTCTTTTAAAAATTCTGCTAAAGCTGTGAGTTACTAAGAATGGATGTTGTTTAAAGAAAAAAAATCATTATTTTTCAAACAATTTTTCTGGTTAGCAACATTAAGGAAAAGTTTCTACTAATATGTGTGGGTAGTCTCTACTTCTGAGGGACTCCTTGCCTAGCAGCAGTTTGGGAAGAAAAGGAGGCAAAGTTCTTCTGAAAACTTTATAAACAAAACTGAGTTGTGGTTTTTGTGTGCTGTTTCCAACAGTGTCCCAAGGGGATGTCTTGGTGTGCAGAAGTCTGTTGTCCAAGTTGCCTGTCCTGGGACACCTGCATGCCATGCCTTGCCTATCCTGTGTTTGTCAGCAATGTGGGTTGTGATGTGTCAGTGGCAGGATTCACAGAGGCAAGGGCTGTGGCTGGGGCTGTTCTAGGCTGGTTCCTGGATGGTGCTGTGTTGCGGTTCAAAGCAGTAGCAGGAAGCTGGTCCAGGTGGCATCAGAGAGGCACTTTTACATCTCTTAAGACTGAATTAATTTTGACGTTTGTCCTCTTCCTACCTGTACGGACACTTGGGACTGGAGACCTTGTCCAACAGATCACCAGCCCTAGGGAATCCTTCTGGAGTCATAGCTGGAGCTAGATCAGGTGTAATTCGAAGACCTGAGCCAAAGTTTCAAGTAAAAACCTGCTGTTTCCTGAGAAAGCCCTTAGCACCTTTGAGCAAAGCTACCCTTGACATTCCTGCTCTCACTCCACAGCTTCATATGGAGTTTGTCTGCAGCACAGCAGCTCTCCGAGTGCTTCAGCTGTCATTTGCAGTGCTGCTTGCCCTCCAGCCCAGGAGTTTTCTGTCAGTGCATTCTAGTGAATTTATCTCTCTCTGGTTGTATCCAAAGCAATGTCTGCTCAGAGATGACCTACTCAAGTAGTGAATGTAACAAGAAATAAGGACACTTGGAGAAACACTTTTTACTGCCTTAAGAGCTCTGCAGTTAAAAACAGTCACAGGCTTGCTTCCATGCAACAGGCATCGTCATCATGCATCACACAGTTACACAAGATTTTAGCAAATCTTCACTAGTTGGTAGCTTTTAATTTTCTCCTGAACATTTGAGTGGCTTATCTGCAGTTGGGCATGGCATAATTGATGTCCTGGGATTTCAGTCTTAAGAACACCGGTGTAGGAAGCCTTGTGTACCCCTGAACCTCACTTCCATTGTGGACACTTGCCCAATCTCTGTCTTTACTCAAGTGAGAATACTCAGCCGTATCCTTGAAGTAAAGGACCTAATGTGACACCAGATCAGGGCACTATACATTCAGGTCACCATCTGCAGAGTGGAAGCCTGTGAAGCCCTGCATTCAGCATCTTCAGCACTTGCATCCCAAAACATCCCAGCTGATTTTATGAGCCTGGCCTCTGTCCAAGGGCTGGTTACATGTTCCGGGAAGGACCCTTAGATTTCCACTAGAAAACCGACATACTTTTCTTGTTGATAATAGGGACTAAGTTATACAGATTTGTGCAATGGGAAGTTTATCCATTTCCCACTGCCTCAGTTGCAAAACCAAGTGTGAGACATCTGCATCATTCATGTTTCTTCCCAGTTGTTGCAGACGTAGACCCACAGTAGTGCTTTTCATCACTTAAACATTCTTTCTCACTCAGGCTTGTGTGGGAGAAGAACGTTGATAAAACAGATAAGCTGTCTTTTTAGGCATGTACTGGGCCATAGTTTTAACTGCAGAATTCTTAGGGGTCTCTTAAGAAAATTATCTATAGAGTCATTTTGATTTTAATCATTGTTGGTTCCCAGTGATGGGTCTCAGCTGCATCCATTGCCCTGTTCTCTTCTCAGTTATTACTTAATCTTTAACTTTTGTGCCTGTACAAATCCAAGATGTGTTAGTAACAAAGAAAACTGGAAATATGTATTTGGTCTGGAAAGGCTTGTGCAAAACAGATTGAGTTTTTTTGCTGTTCCCTGAGTAGAGGGAAATAGGTCTTTACATTTCCATTTAAAACCAATATATTCGTCCCTGCCTTGACTCTCTTCCAATGGTAGTTATGCTATAACCAAAGGTGAGCTGTAGAAGGGCTGAGTTTAGAGATTTGAGTCTACCAGTTGGGTATTCCTGTCACTCAGTTTTATAGCCAATAGATGTTGCTCAAAAATAGAACGTCTTATAGAAGCTGCTGTTGGCACTAGCAAATCACCAAATATTTGCTCTAATTGGGTTAATTTCAAGATATGAGTAAAGAACAGGAAAGAATGAATGGCCTGTCGCAACTTTATCACAGCTTCTGATGGTGATAGACAAACCCAGCTTGAGTCCTCTTAAGGAAGGAGAAAAAAAGTGCCAAAGTTGCAAAATGTGTACCCCCAAAAGTTCAGAAAAACCAGATTCCCTGAAGAGATGCCAAGAAGGGCATCTGAGTGGGGAGGTACCACCAAGAGAATCACTGCTCATGTTTGTAAAACACTGTGTTTGTTTTGGAGACTGTTATGACTTATGATGCCAACTGAGAATGAAGTGCACAGCCAAATGTGGCTTATTTGGCTGCTGTAAGCCCTGGTTAGGCAACTCTGCCATTACCCACCCCAGCTGTAACAAGGGGCTTGAATGTGTCTTTATAAAAGCCAACGCAGCCTTTCTGTGTGTTTACCCGCTGTGTGGCTCCCCAAATCGTCGTGGCACTGTAGCCTGACATTTCCAGTCACCTCTCTTGAGTAGCAAGCTCTGGCATGGCTGCTAATTCCCTGAGGAGCGAAGCACAGCCCAATTGATTCCCATGTTTAAAGTGATGTAGGTTTTGTCTCCATGTCTGGTAAAGCACTGCAAAGAGCCCTGGGTTAGGATTGTTCACTGAGTGCCAGTCAAAAGCTTAGTTTTAAGTACTCCCTGGTTCCAAAGTTTTGCTGGAAATAGTGCTGTACCTTTTATCATGCTGAGACTTTGGTGGTTGAATGGAAGGACTGAGAAATAATTGAAGGACTGGGCTAAGACTCCCAAAGCTTTGATTCCTGACTCTGCCACGTATCCTAGGCAAATTACTTACAACATGAAATTGTTTCCCTTCACTGCCTGAACTCTCAAAATGTGGAAAGGGGTAACAACCCAGGGTGGCTGGTTGGGACCTTGGAAGAAAATATTTTGTCTGATATCTTTCAAAAGAAAGTCTCCCTAAATTCCATATTCTTTTATCAGACTGAATATGACAAAACCTGAAGAGTTCTCTCTGTTCTACCAGTGTATATTTCTTGCTGCTATTTCATTTGGGCAAAGGAGTGAACTGCAAAGATGCCTCAGAGTGCAATCTGACATCTTTTAGCTGGTAATATATTATTATTTATATAAAGATAGATTAGCTAGGTTCAATGGAGTTCAAAATTCTATTTTCTCCTGGTTAAAGGATCATAGAAAACTATCAAATCATATTAAGTTATTTAGCAGATGGTTCCCCAGCATCTAGTGCAATGTGAGCCCTAATCTAATTTTCAGACAGTATGCTCAAAACTAATGTGTTTTTCATGTGCTCTTCAAAATTCTAAGTATTTAAAAATGTCTTTTTTTCCTCCTTTCAATGGCTCCAGCTTCAATCTTATGAGAAAATACATACTCTTTTATAAAAATACTGACTACTGATTGGGAAAATTAAAGTAAACTTGGAGAAGTTTCACTAAATGGCTTAACATCTTGGGACTATATGTATTAAGGTATCTGAAATACAATTCATTATGTATAGGTCCTATCAGTAGTCTTTGTCCTTCTTTTACCCATAATAGGCATGATTCTTTATGTAGAATTTAGCAAATTTGTCCTGGGACCAATCAGCTTGTCAGGTAGGTGCAGAATAACTATTTATAGTCTTACTCAGAGAAACTAGTCTGTCTCTTTCTCTCCTAACTGCTTAGCCTCCCTCTCCTCTCTGCTAAGTAAAGAATCTCCCAAAATGGAGAAGTTTTCTTTGAAGGGTCAGGGCAACAGTTAGTGATGTTGGTTGACATGCAAAATCTAAAGACATTATGAGAACAAATGGCATTGCAGTCAGAGGGAAACCTCCAAAAGACTCTTACTCTTTGTTGCTTTCAATTTGCAGCAAGTTACAAATTGTAAGCAAACATGTAAGGGCGAGAGGAAATCACTTGAAATGCTTCCATCCATGGCTTTCTTGCTCATGGTCTCACCACTGTTGTACAGTGCAAATGAAAAAAAAATAGGCAAAACTGTCAAATCTCTCTGTTTTAAACTGTTTTGTTTTGTTTCTTTTAAAGGTAAGTCATATTGATCTCAAAGCATATGACCAAAGGGTCATCAGCTGGTTCAAAAATTTGGAAAAGAATTTTAAACTGTAAAAGATTGGTTTTAGTACAGCACTATGGGAAAACATTGTATTTCAAGTTTCAGTAACCCCTTTCCCATCATCATGCACCTACTTTAGGTTTGGGGTTTTTTTGTTNGTTTTTTTTTTTTGATGTGTGTTTCTTTTACATTTACCTTTACCAAACAGGTGAGACTGATACCGATTGGGTAAAAAGTTCTGAGGTCCACACTCCAACATACTTTTGACATCCCCAGGCTTCACTCCTGTGTTAAATCATGCGCCATGCCTTACGCCCTACAGCTACTAAAATAGTCAAAAGCTCAGGCAGGTCAGCAAATCCATCGGCTGAGGTTACTCATTCATTTCCTTGCAGTCCCCAAACCGGAACCAAACACACGCAATGCTTCACTGCAACTCTTATCCAGGACTCTACTGCCTTTCCCCTGTGGGCCTGTGATCAGCACACGCTCACCCATTTACCTTGATGCTCTTGAGGTCGATGGCAGGTTCTTTGGGCTTGGCTGGCGCAGGTGCTGGTGCTGGCGCAGGCGCTGGTGCTGCAGCTGCTGCTGGTTTCTTTACGTCCTTCTTTGGTGCCATTTTGTGTTGCTTAAACTGGAAAGTAAAAGTGCCCTAAATAAAAAGTTAAAAAAAAAACAAACCCAAACAAAAACCACTTAACAAGTGATTCCTGGGAAAGGAGCAGTGGTTAGAATGAGCTACAGCCTGTGCCCTGGAGGAGGACCCAATGTGCTATAAACTCTGTAAGGGCATATATATATTTCACTTAGTGCCTCATACAGTCCTGACACATGCAGCTGGATTGGACAGCCTGATAATCAAGGGGGATGTCATTCTAGCTAGAGCTATAAATGGAATATAAGAGTTCAGGGCTTTATGAGATCAAGGGACTTTTCCCCCCTTTAAAACCTAGTCTACCTCCCCTGTCTTTTTTATGCATGCATAGGAGAGGGAAATACAAAAAGCCCAGTTTTATATCTGCCGTTGATCTGAAATTTGGGCATGGATTGAACGGTCCTTTTTCTCATCGGAATTTTAGTTCTGCTTAAGTAATATATCTTCTTTCTTTCCTTCCCTCCAGGCCCCTTTTCCCCCATGCCTGTGTAGTACTCCAGGAGGATTCAGTTTCAAACAGTAATTTTGACTTTCATGGCTGGGGAGATCATAACTTTCCAACCCCGTTTGCCTCTCTCTCTACAGCCCCTCTCTCCTCCTCTGCTTCCTTTTTGTTTAAGGAAGTGTTGCTCAAGCAAAGGCTCTGGGTGTTTAAAAATAAAGCAGACAAATACGGAAAACACCGCAGTACCTTCAGCCAAGGCATCTCTCCCTGACCTGACCCCGGGTGTCTTTCAGCTGTTCTTACTATTCCTTTCCATCACATTAAGACTGTGTTTAAAATTGAAAATTGCTTCCTTTAATCTTTTTCTTTGATCTTCTTTTTCCTAACCTAGGGATAAGCTGTGCCCTAATAGAATGGAGATCAGCTGGATGTTGTCTTCCCACACTGAAAGGTTTTCCTTTGTAATGTATTTATTATTGGAAACTAGCCATCAGGCAATGGAGGCACTTCTGTTTTCACCTTGTTTGCCTTCCATCCTGTGTCCCTTGTTTATGTTTCTACCCCTCAGTCTCCTGATGGATGTCCCTGTTCTCCATGCTCTCTAAGAGACACAGCTTTCAGGAGAAAATGGCTTTTGTGTTTTCACTAGACTTTTTCCACGATAGCAAACCAGCTTCTAACTCTTTCAAACTTAATGGATTCCCTGAGTCCATATGATTGAGATTTTCCATAGAAAAATCCAGGAGTGCTGATTGTTCCTCCCCTGTCTAGCAAACCCTCTCGTATTTACTCTGAAGATTCCTGAAGTTTTGTGATAGTAAGTGCAAGGCTTTTGATGGGCCCCATGTTTCTGTCTCATGAACTATACTGTAGAGTGTTCCGTACTTAGAAGTTAAAAGCTTGAAGGCCTGGACATCCAAAATTTGGCAGGATATTCAAGCACTTGCTTTTTAGTTTAATGTGTTTTAAGGAAGGTAAACTTACCAAAAATATACACAGCAAGAAGAGTGAAGGAGAGTGGCTAAAGGTGTACTTTTATCTAGGATCATGCTCAGATCTCTTCTTTGCTACAGCCCATGCCCTTGAGCAAGGGACTTGTTGGAAATTGAGTCATCTCTTTTGAATCAGTAGACCTATACTGATGGATATAATTTGAAACCTTGGCTCAGTCTCTGCTTTAGAGAACACAGAACAGGAAGGACTTTATTTCCTTTTTTCTTCCTTTAGGCTAAAGCCTGTGATATAGGAGCTCTGCTGGCTGCCTCCAAGGTGCTTTATGGAGGGATTCCTGCTCTGCTAGACTGTCTGGGAAGGTGGTAGCATGGACTCTCTGCACTGCTGCTGATTAGCAGGAGCCTGTGGACTGTCATCCCCAAGGGGCCTGATGGGGGCATCTCCAGTGATTCTGAAGTTTTATGTTGCACAAACCAAACTTCAGTGAATCCATCAGTAGAATGAATCCTGGAGGTGTAACTTGGATGGAAATAGTTTAAACCAATTTTTATGCATCGTTACACCTGTGAGAAATTTCATTGCAAGAAAGAATTGGTGATGATCTAATGATTTCTGTGATCACCTGTGATTTGCAATGAAATAAGCCTGAAAGCCAGCATCAAATATATTTTTTAAAGGAAGAAGGGATTTCAGGAATGAAGAACAAACTTAGTGTTGTTTATGCACAATTGTGGCCTGTGTAAGAATGCAGATGTGTCTAGATGTGCTTCATTCTGCCAGTAAAGGTGGTTTTGTGAAGTGCTGACCCAAAATAATTGTATATTGATTGGATGAGAAGATAAAACAGGTATGGAGGAAGAGGATAGCGGGTCCTTATTTCAATTGCTGGGTTAAGGATTTGCGTCCAGTCAGTTCTCTGGTGCTGGGACAGGACACCACAGGTTTATCTGCCTGGCAAGCTTGGAAGTGTCCCAAGACATCTCTGGGAACACGTCAGGTATGTCCTTAGGGAGCAAAGTCATTCCAGGCGATGCAGAGAGGTGTACCTGTGGCATGAAGCTGTGTCAGAAGACAATTGGGTTGGATATTAGGAAAAGGATTTTCATTCAGAGGGTGGTCAAGCACTGGAACAGACTTCCCAGGGTAGTGGTCACAGCACCAAGCCTGACAGAGCTCAAGAAATGTTTGGTCAATGCTCTCAGGCACAGAGTGTGATTCTTGGGGCTGTCCTGTGCAGGGCCAGCAGTTGGACTCAGTGATCCTTGTGGGTCCCATTCAACACAGGATATTCTGTGATCTTGCATGGGAGCTGAGGTTTGCAGTTTTCTGGCAGTGCTGTGCCATCTCACCCTAGGCTGTGGGTTTCAGGGGCTGCAGCAGGAAGGCTCCTCTTTCACTTTTAGCAGCCACTTTTTGCAAGCAGGATTGCCAGAGCAAAATTTAGGCTCTCCCTTGCGCTTGCTAGGACTTGCTGAGATCCATGTCCAAGGGAAAACAGCAGCAGCTGGGAATGAGAATTCATAGGCATCAGCCTTGTTGGGTGCACAGCTCCTGGGCACTGCATGGATGCTTCTCTCCTGCAAAAGAATTCATGTTGACGTGAATGAACAGTGACGGAGCTTCAGGTTTCCCAAGTGCCCAGAAAATTCAGTAGTGAGAAAGGTGTTGGTTGGAAGCCATGTCCTGTTAGACCTGCTACTCACTGACACAGGGGGCAGCTTGCTTGCGGCTTGCCTGGTTTTTATTGGTTTAATTGATGAGGATGTGGTTCTGGCCGGTGCAAAATATCTATGCATTTGAGCTGGATTTAGTTGAACTAACATAAGGAAAGTGTGTTTTACGTCCAGATCATTGAAGTGATTCATTCTGACACTTCTGAAGTGGAATATGTTCCTTTTGTCAGGGTAAAGTCACAGAGAGGTGGTATAAATTGCAGAACCAGAATGGAAATGGGAATACCTGTATTGGGCTGCACTCCCTGTGTTTACTCTGAGATCTCTGTCCTTCTGGTCCAGTGTTGAAAGGAGAGCTCTGTTTTGGGCTTCATGTAGCCCAGGAAATCAGGCCCTTCTTCAGGAGGAGGGAGCTGATGGCTTAAATCCATACTATGAAGTAGAAGACAAGATCTCCTGTGTTTCAGGGGACTGTGTAAGCCCTGGAGCTGTTGGAAGAAAAGGTGAGTGCTGCTGCTTCTGTACTGTTTCATAATGAACTCCCTTTGAGACTTTAGTCTTTTGCTGTCTAAAATACCTGAAAATGCAATTAACTTCCTATTTGTTTAGTGGAATTGTTGGTGAGTTCATGGCAGGATACCAGATCAAGTACCAGGGGAAATGCTGGTTTCTCAGAAAGCTCTGATGGGAGTTTGCTTTCAGGCAAGGTGTGAGAATATAGACTGTTTACAAACACCTGAGTAGAGTCAGCATATTCCACTCTTTTCTTGGAGACTTTCTCCTGTCCCATGCACACTTGTTACTATTTCAGCTAATGTGTTTTCTCTTTCCTATGATCAACTCCTATCTGACACCTGTTGCTGTTAAATATTTGCTGTGTTCCTCTTCTGAAGGCTAGGTGGCTGCAATGTCAGCAGGAAAAATTACAAGTGTACATGTATCATTTGGCAAGCAGCAATCTGAGAAAGAGTGCAATGGTCTGGTGCTGTCCCCTGGTACAAACACGTATTTTATTCAGCCCATAAGTGAGAAGTGGTCTCATTTTCTAATGTAAATACAGGGATATTAATGGAGGAGCCTACTGAACACAAACAAGGGAGGTTCAGTGAAATTTAAAACTAATACATGCAAATGATGTTTTTTTCCAACACCAGTTTAATTGTACACCTTGAAAGACTGTTTGAAGCCAAGAACCTAATAAGATCCAGGAAGGAACTGGGTATTTAGTAAGTTATCAGGAATATATGACTCACCATAATTTGCAACAGATTTGCAGAGGATATATAATCCATTTTACTGTGCTTGAGCAGTTCTTGAACTGATAGAGACTGGGTGCATTTTTCCACACCAAGATGCTGCAGAGTTCGTTGTGCTCTCTTCAATGTGTGGTTTTTGCCATGAGAGAGAGAGACTGCTTGTCTGGTTTGATTCTTGCATGTTTCATCACAGGATCTAAGTATTAAGCCAGGGATCCACTTCCAGCAAACTTTAAGGTCTCAGCTTTAGCCGCAATGCTGACTGTGTGCCACAGAGTGCCTAATTAATCTGTTAATGATTTGGCTTTTTAATGCTCACAGCATGAAAGCCACTTTCAACAAAATAGCAAAGCCTTTTGCTATCCAAAATGCTCAGAGCAGCAGAACATCCTGATGAGCTGTAGAAACTTGTGTAGAAGAGAGTCAAGCCCACAAAATTGCCTGGTCAGCATGTTTTATGGATCTTGGTCTTAGGACCCTGTCAGGAAGGTAGTCTGGGAGCAGGGTACAGCATGGAAGGAGATCTGGAGCTGACTGCAGGGGTGTCACCAGCAGTCAGGAGCAGCCCCTTGGGATTTGCAGGTGGTGGGAAACAGGGCAGTGATGGGTGAACACTGGACACAGCTTTATATAATGGCACAAAGATTGGATTACACGGACAAATGAAAGGCTCTGTTGGCTGGAGGGAAGATTTATCTCTTGACTCCTTTAAGTGCTGCATAAGGTGTTGCTAGCCTGAATGCAGCCAGGGGCACGTAGCAGTCACAGGGCAGTGTAGGCTGAAGTCAAACCTTGCTGAAGGAGCAGTCAAAGGAATGAGCATCTAAAGAAGGGGAAAGAAGGCACCAACTGGTGTGCCACATATAGCACATGGCTGACTTAGCACTTGTGCCATGTTGTCCTTCTCCTCAAGGTTTTCTAATTCTGTTCCAGACGATGTCAGCGTCCCCCAGCAACTGGCAGCAGCACGTACAAGGCGTTCACCGGAGACCCGATGAGCGTCTCAGTCAGCCCCCACCTTGCCCCAGGAGGGCTGCCTGAGAAGGGAGCAGCTTCCTGAAGGTGTGTCTGCTTCTCAGCCTTGCCTGGATGACTTGGGGGCTCCCTTCAACCTCGCCTTTGGGCAGCTCGCCTTCCTCATGCCATTATTCCCTGCAGAAAAAAGTGTCACCCAAGTGCTCTTTGCAGTTTGTTTTCCACTGTCCTGTAAAGCTTCCAGTCATTTTCTTGGCACGTTGGTTTCCTCGGCATGAGCACCAGTTTATAGATCACTGAGCAACCAGGCTCTGAAATGTGAGTGCCTGGCTAAATGTAACAACAGTATGCATGAACAGACGGCGATGGAGGCAGAATATGTGCATTGAATCCCACCAGGCAGGACTCTCTACCAAGGAGAACACGAGGCAGTAGGTCTGGAGGGGTACTCTGTAGTTTGAAACATAACCATTAGGCACTGGATAAGACGTTAAATTCTGCATGCTCTCTCACACTGCGCCAGAGAAAAATCCCCTTGGTGCTGCTTTGGGCAATTGGGGTTCCTGTGTCTTCAGACACCACAGCCTGCATGTGAGCTGCAGAGATTCCCTTGCCTTTTCCTTCCTCTCTTTTCCCTGGAGCATGCAGCAGAGGATTTAAATTACTGCCATTTAGAATGATCTGTCTTTCTTGGGTTCCATTTTAATCTACTAGGAGATGGAGTGACTTCAGGCTTGGAAAGAGCATTGAAATATAGCTCAGTATCTGGCCCAGACTCCCCACATACCTGCATTGCCTGGAAGGTTTCACTGTGACTTATGGGGCATCAGCCTCTTTTCTTTCACTTTTTTTCTTCTCCCTCTCACTTTTGACACGAAGTGCTCCAGCTCTTGAGTCAGACCAGGAGCTAAAGGACTAACTGGCTTAATGTGATGTGGTTTAAGTTTTGCTGATTTCTGTTAGGGATCAACTGGGCTTGAAATCTAACAAAACTCAAAGGTCATACCTGTTTTTAGGAAATCTGGCGCTATCACAGTCTAGACCTCTTTTTCTCTTCACTCATTAGTAAGACTTCTCAATGAGGTATGGATAGCTTTCAGGACACGGAGCTTGGAGAGATGAGCATCATTCTCTGAAATCATATGTTCTCTGTCCTTGTCACTGGAATCCTGTCTTTGCCAAGCACACAGTGTGCATTTGCTTAAACACTGCTAAAATCCCAGACACTCCAAAATGTATTTAATACACTGGACCACCCTGTTTTCGAATTATCTGCGTGATTCTTGCTGTTGTGTTAGAATTTGGGTGACTGTTTATAGCAAAGACAGTTTAAGTCACAGTGGTAAGTCCAGTGGAAGGCAGCTTCACTTCTGTAGTTTTAGGGGCTCTAAAATATGTGCGGTATCAGGTCCTGAAATGTTATGTTGCCGTGCAAGAGTTGTCTAACACAAAACCCAATGTCATGACTTCTTTAAATTAGTTGTGCAGCAGTGAACACAAGCCAGCACATCTCCTTCAGAATCTGTTGTGAAAGTGTTTCATGTGTGTTCATTTTTGATTTGTCCTTATGGATGTTACATACAGGTAATGACTGATGAAGTTCTTTTGTTAATTCTTACTGTGTTTAAGTGAGCTGGCAGGGACAAAGGAGATTGCTTATGTTTAAATTGCAAGCTTTTGGGGACTTAGTATTTGTATAGCAGTTTTAAAAAGATGCCATCTCCTAGTTTCAATGCTGTCCCTGCAATGACTGTGCAGGTTTCTTATTACAGTAAAATCATAATGAGATAATTGGGGCATGTGAGAATCAAGGCATCTGGGAATGTGGCTGTGGCTGTCTAACCTTTCTCTTGTTGGATGTATCCTCCAAAGGATAGGAAGTAATGTAATGTTAGCAGCCTCCTGCCAGTGCCTCTCTTCTCCCTCTTCCTGAGTTGAATGTCAGTTTAGCACAGCTTTTATAGGGTGCCTTGGAGTGTGGGGCTGTTCTACATTTAATAATGTCATAATAACCAGCCTGAGAGGTGTGAGGTTGGAATATCACATTTGTGCCTGCTGCTGTTGGAGATATCTCTCTCCCATTTGTGGTTTTAATGATCTGAAAGGAATTGAGACTCTCAATCTTTTGTAAAATTAGATGGAGCTTATGGTTCTTCAGAGCATCACTGTAGTCTCTGCCATTTTCTCTCTGCATCTCTTTTTTCTTTTCTGTTTTTTAACCTTCTTGCAGTTCCCTTTTGTTGCCATTATGGAGGCAGAATTTTTATCTATCCTTTTGAAAGGTACAATTTCTACAAAGATTTTGTCTAGCTAAAATAATTTTATAATTTTAGCAGTAATTAAAAACCATAATTAACTCTGTCTGCTGTGGGTTTTAACACTTAATACAAGTATGCTGATAATCCTGGGTAGCACATTTGCTTCTCTGTCTGAGGGTGGTGAATGCTAAAAAGCACCTTGCCCCTACTCCCAGCACATGTAATTTAGCAGATCTGCTTGCTTCACAAAAAGTTCAAAACTGACATTCCTCAATTCATAATTAACTTGACAAGTCTGTCTTGTCCCACAGTCCTGTCCTTTCAAAAGGGAGGAGAAACCTGAAGACACAGCACAGTTGTGAACCCTCACTGTTGTGGTCTGTCTGCTACTGGGAGGAGAGGAGCAGTGTGTTTGCTGCAGAGGGATTAAACAGCTGAAGAAAGTAGTCCAGTAGAAAGTGGCAGCGGCAGCTCCTGGGAGAAGACAACATCTGCCAGGAGGAACATGTTGTTGGCAGCTTCAGCCACTGAGGGTTTCTTTTCCCTCTGATGGAGACCTGTTTTCCCTGTCAGCCTTTGCTCGGTAATGAGGATGGTAATTGTTATTTATTGGGCAAGGATTTCTGCAGTCACAAGTGATTTTGAGAGACTTAGTCTTGTGTTTTCAGAAAGTGATGCACGCTCTCCTCTTAAAAACAAAACAAACCACCCTGCGGCCTCCTGTCACGGAGTTTTAAGCTGAACATCCTCCAAATCAAGGTGTCTCAACTCACTTCATTTTGAAAATTAGTTACTACAAATGGATTTCTAAAGAGCAAGTGATGGCTGAGTCTGTTTCTAATAATGTCTCTGGAACCACAAGAACATGTATTATGCTGTACATTGTGTGTTGCATGATTAGGATTTAAACTAAGGAGGAAAAGATCCTAATGGGAAACAGTGGTAAGAGGAGGATACAAGCAGACACAAATACAGACAGGCAGTCTGGTAAGTGGGTTCAAGGCATAGGGAGAGCTAGGAAAATGTGTAAACACAGAATTTTGGTACCCCATACCTTGAAATGGTATCATCTGCAAATACTGGGATGCGGAATTGATGGGAACAGTTAAACAAGGGTCTGGCACAACTTTTTCTGTTCTGAGTTTTGGGGGAAGTTCAAGTCTGCACAGTGGGCAGATCATGGGGCCTGAATCCCCATCCCATGAGACAAAAGAAGATGCTCGACCCCTCTGGAAAGCAAAGATATGGGGAATTTCATTACTTCCAGTTCACTTTAAGAAGATCACAGTTCAGATTGTTTTCCAGTTCCCTGTTCCAGGGTTTGAAAATTCTTTTAGTATGCCTGTTTTGTTTTTTTTTTCTTAATGCATTTAGTCTCAGCTGAAAGATGGTGCTTTTCACCTTTCTATGGCAGTTGGATTTTTGTGTGTTGTCTTTTCTTCCAGCCCTATATTTGTGCCCATGAAATATCTAAAGGTTGTGTCCAGTGATTTAGCTGGAGCTGAAGAAAAAGTGCCCAACAGCTATGGGGCTCTTGGGGTGCCTGGCTTGCTGTAGAACAGACGGCCAAGAGATTCTTGCTGTTTTTAACAGCTCTCTGAGAGTCTTGGCCAGTCTTTGTGGTACCCTTAATTGTAACTCCGTTTCCACAAAGACGAATGACCTTTGCAGCAGTTAAGTAAAGCATCTCATACTTTTATGGTCCTTTAAAGGAGCTAGTGACAGTTTCTGTGCTGGTGGCCTGTGCATTCCTTGGGTTCATACGGCATGGCCTTGCACGTGTACAAAGGACATACAAACAAATACTCAGCCTAGTTCTCTGTGACCTACCTTCACACAGCAGATCTCCTGCAAGCTTCCAGGGCTGGGCATTTCTGGCTGGGAGCAGTGAGGTTTTCTGCCCCATTTTCCCCCTCTAGCTGAACTGGCAGGCCTGGCCAGGGGCAAGGAGATGAGAGTTCTGCAATGGCTGAAGGGCTGGTGGCTATCTGAGATGTGGGATGCTACCTTCTTCCTGATCACTGTGAATCCAGCCAGAGCTCATCTTCTTGCCATGGTAATGCTTTCCTTACTCTGAAGTACAGGGAGCAGAGCATGATGATAATGGGTTAATCAGATGATAAATGATCCACGTGTTTCTTTGTCTGGGAAATAAAGTGCTTCTGTGAAGACTTTTCGTTTTCTGGACTCTCTTTCACAAGACTCAGAAGGGCATAATATTGGAGCCATAGTATTAATTTTGCATTGCTTTGGTCTATATTCGTGTATTTGGGGTTTTAGGTACTGATTTCTTCCTCAGTAGCTTTTGAGCATTTTCTAAGTGCAGTACAAATGTTACTCTTTGCAGTGTGACAAATGCAGAAGAAGCATCTTCAGATTTCAAGCTCTAACTGGGGTCCCTCTGTGATGTGCCATGCCAAGAAATAATGAGAAGATCTGCATCAGAGATTCTGGAAAATGAGCAAAAGAAATGAGAGAAAACCATAGCAGAGAGCAGCCAAATGACTCGTTGGAAGAGCCTCAGCTTGGCTCTTCTGCTCATTTGCAGACAGAGGAAGGAGACTTGTCTGAGTCCAAAGAAAGGCTGTCTCATCTGGGCGCCTTTCAAACCACCTCCAGACCTGTTCTCTAAGCTTCTTTCCTTTTGATGAAATGATGAATTTTAGAGAATTGTCAATATTATGTAGAGATGGTATAAGCTTGAGTCTAACCTTTAGTGGGTTACACCTCCAGCCACCCTAAGTGGATGGAAGCTTTCTCCTAATTCCTAGTGGAGTTCTCAAAGCTGCCTTCAAAAGTGGTGTGGGGGTACTCTCCTGAGCTGATTGGACAGAGGAGACAGTGGGAGCACATCTGGATGTGTCTGGTGGGGCTTTTGAGCAACCTTGTTTAGTGGAAGGTGTCCCTGCCCATGGCAGGAGGTTGGAACAATATGAGCTTTAAGATTCCTTCCAACCCAAACCATCCTGGGATTCGGTGACCTTCCTCTCAGACCAGAAGTGGTGGCAGGATGGCGTGTGAAACTTCCATCAGCTGAAATTATTAAAGGTCTCAGCTCTGCATGGTCACAGAATGAACTGTTTACAGTTGAAAATGTGTCGAGGCTAGTAATATAGCAGGGTTTTCTTTTTTCCAAATGGTGCAATTAATTGGGGAATTTATCCATCATTTATCTAAGGACGATCCAAGCTGCATGTGGATCATTAAAGAGTTTTGTTCAGGTATATCTAATCCATTTTCTAACTGAATACTTTGACTGCAACCTCCATACTCTGAGTAATGTGATTCACTTTTTTTGGCCTGGTTTCCTAAGAAGATGAGGCTCTAGTATTTGCCTTGCTTGTTCATATTTCTGTATTCTCTCAGTGGTATATTTTACTTTTTTTTTTTTTACTCTAATTCCAGCAAAATTAGAAAGGAGGAGGGAAATTTGTAGGAAGGTGGTTGCCTTCCTTGTAGGTTTTGTGAAAATTGCAGCTGGGAAGAGTCCCAATCAGGCCCTCTTGCAGTGAAATACCTATCATATTTAAAGCACGAAAATCAAAGAAGAGATGTCAGACCGTATTTCTGTTATTACAGAGAAAGTCTGTTTCCCCCTTGCTGACATCACCTGTCCCAAATTTGGGGTATAGAGAGTAAGTGCTAATATAATTCTCTTGGGGTTTACAAGGCAGTAATTCCACACTTGAATGCATAGACTGTTCAGTGGAAGGCTAAGTGATTATTGGAATAAGCCAATGAGATTACTGCTGCTGAAAACCAGGGAACTGGGCCTACTGGCATTGCGAATGTAATAGAAGAGAAGGAAAGATGATGAAAGATGATTGTTCTGTTTCAGAAAGGGTCTGTGTGCTCCAAAACCCCAGATTCATATGTACTCATTTTGGATCCCTACATCAGACTGTCTTCTCCATATGCTTGTAAAGCATGGGGTCAGTCCTGCTGGAATGGGGTATTTCCCCACAGCCTTGGGGGGGTAAAAACACCTTGGAGTTTATTCCCTGTAATGGTGAACCACCAGGTGTTCCCAAATGCTTCCACTGGCAGCTTACCACTTCTGGTCTGGAGCCCAGCTTCTTGCAGATGAATTTTTCAGGTTTGCAAATATTAAGCACTGCAGTCTAATGGGATGGTAAGCACAATTCTGGGAACTGCTGTGCTGTATCTGGGTGTGGCTGTCACCTAACTGCCACCTGCTGTAGCTGTCACCCAGGTGGGGTTTGTCCTTTTCCCCATGGTGATAAATGAGCTATGAATTCTCAACAAGGGTATCCCTGGATGTACAACATACTTCCATCCAAAGTTTGTATTTTATGGTGATTTTCTTGGAGTTTATTTCTGGAGGTGTGTGTCTCTTTATTTTTTCAGCCTGTCAGGAAAATTAATCCGCAAACACCAGAGGTTTATGTCCAAAAAGTCGACAGAGGAGTCCCTTTTCTTTATTCGAATAAAGGGAGAGGTCCTGGGGCATTCCCCTGGAGTCTCTCAAATTTTTGGAGGTCGCAGCCTCCTTTTTATCCTATTTTTCCCTAGTTTCCCGACCGCATTTCCCTCTCTCTTTCCCCATTGGCTGAGGTACTTGAGAGGTACAGACTTCCCAGAATGCCTAATATCTAAAAATTCCCTTCTAATGTATAAACCCCCCACCTTGTCAGCAGACCTTTGGTCTGTTTGAAGATGTATATCTCTTTTAATTCATCAATCAATGGAATCCTTCCCATTGTCTTTCTTATCTCATTGTGCTAGTCTTGTCTACCCACAGCTTGTTTGTAAAGACCAGTTCTGCATTCCTCTCAAGCCACACATAAAAATCTGATCAATCCCTTCCTGTCCACTACTGTGAGTGTCAGGATCGAGGCGGAACACCTCATTTACAGAGAAAACTGTTCCAAAAGTCTTCTGGGAATAGGGGAAACCCCTGCAATTAAGGGGTGCTTTGTGTGTCCCCTGTGAGGAAGCTGTTTGGCACCACTGTGGTCTCCCCCTCACCACTCAGGAGTATCCTTAAAGAGGGGGATCTATAATAAAACTTGGCAAAATGGTGGAAATATGAGTGACTCCTCAGTCTGATAAAGGCCAGCAACCGTTATGTGGAACATTTGCTCTTCCCTTGTATGCAGCTCTACTACAGTGTAACTATTTATGGGCCTGGCTCCAATGGGATTTATGGAAAGCAAAATACTAGCAGTGGATTCAATTACCGCCTGCAAACGCTGCAAATGCTGCACCAAATTGCAACTGCTGCAAAATGAGCTTTTCACAAGGGCTACCTGACATGTGTCCTGCTAGCAAGAAATTCCCCAGCCATGATTAGATGGCGTTAAATAGCTCTGCCACAGGCCTGCTCTTTTTTCCCTTCTTAAGGCTTATGAGTTGGTTTTAGTGCCACCTCTGTGCCTTCTCCATTTGTCTGTTTTCCTTGATGCAGGCTTCAAGGGTGGCCAGTCATTAGAGGATCTATTGTACTTTTTGTGGCCAAATTTATCATCTTTCACCCTCTGGGGAAAGTGAAGGCGTTGCAGGGCATCTGAGGGTGAAGAGTGGCTGCAAGTTGTCCTGTCCAGAAAAGAGGGTGGCAAAAACAAATGGCTTTTGTGCCTCTGAAGTTGAGTGATATATGAAAAAGAACTTAATTCTCTCCTTTCTTTTCTGCTGGCACTCTTAGCATCCAGAATGTCCAAATACTGGGAAGAGGGTTGTTCCTGGGAGGTCCTGGGCTTCCTCCCGGAAGTCCTGGGAGCTGAAGGAGGGTTCAGGTTTCCTTGTGATAAGCTGGTTTTGCCTTCCCCCTTACACTGCATTTTGCCTTCCCCTTGTTGTGCTGCTGTAAACTGGATTTGTGAAATGATCCAAAGTAAAAGCTACCACCCCCGAAAGTGGCAGCATGGAGACAGAAACAAGTGGGTGACTGAGGTAGGGAGAGAGGTAAAACAGAAGTATCTGCTGCAGAAGGAAGTGGCAGGGACCACCATGCTAAGGGTGAAAGCTGGCTTGAGGAGCACTTGGGAATACAAAACCTTGTGGGTGAGGCAATAGCAGAGTGTCTCAAATCAGCAGCTATATTGAGAATTGTTTCATTCTGCTTTTCCCCAACAACTTTTGAGGGAGTGGGTTTGATGCTGACACAGGAAAAATCCTGCAGGGTTAAGAGATGCTGGTCCTCTCTGGGTCTCAGAGCAGCTGTGCATTGCACCTGCCCAGGAGGCAGAGATCTTCATGCACATCCTCTGCTTTGAAAGGTTAGTTGTGCCAGTGGGGTGACACAAAGGTGAAGGGCAATGCTCATCCCCAGACTGCAGATACCATGTTTGCAGTAGTGCCAGCAGCCTTTATAGCCTTGCAGAACATCATCCAAGCCAAGCAACTACACTTCTACAGTAGCAACATCCCTGATCCTTGCTCCAGAGCTGGGAAGGATGTCTCTGAAGCCCAGCTGGTATGTTGTGATATTTTGTAATCTTTGGCAAAGACAGGGAGTGTAGGAGGAATGTAAATACATTTGTCCTAAAGTGAGAGTGGTGGTATATCTGTTTCCAGTTCATGGTAAGGGGATGTTTGATGAGTGGCATCCATAGTCTTGGAAGAGTTTGCTTGTTCTTTCAAAAAAACCCAAACAAACAAATGAAAAAAAAAAAAAACCCAAGCAAATAAAAAAATAAAAATGAAACAACAAAAATCTACCTCTCAGATATTGCTGGGGTCCAACCAAGACTTGCTCTTAAGGTCAGGCACAAGATTAGCTATGTCTGAAATTTGACCAAGTGTTCAAAGTTAAATAATTCCCCCCGACTCCTATGTTCAGCTGTTGCAGAGGGGATGGATCCTAAACTGGCCCACATAAAGGTAAAAAATACCTTTTGCCAAGGTCATTGAGCTGTGCTTGGTAAGTTGAGAGGCACAGCTATGGAGATGCTGCAGTATCCATTCACACCAGCTGTGACACTGAATTTGAGGGTTTAAGTCCACGTTGGCCTGGGCTTATCTGCTTTTTGCTGCATTAAGAGTGAGTTTACATGGTAACACTGCACCCCAGCTGTGCACAGAGATCCCCCTGAAAACCTGAAAGCGCACGGCCTGAGACCCCCCCACTCCTTGAGGCCCAATTTGTTGCCTTGTGCTTCTCTGTCCTCATGCACAGCCAAAGCAGGGGGTTGCCTGGAAATTCCCAAGGCAATCCACACGTGAGGGAGACCAAGGTTGCTCTGGCCCTGTTGGGGAGAAAGATAGCACTGCAAGCCCATCTACAGGAGCCATTTCAGCTCCACCTAGGCTGGGTTTTTCCCTTGACAAATACCTCAGTGGTGAGCCTTGGTATTCTACACATGTGCCCAGTTGGATTTTCTTGATGCTCTTGCCCTTTTAGGATGTACACAATCCCTATGGCATTCTAGGGGAAGGTATGTTTGGTGCAGGAGACTTCAAAGAGCCAAGGGCAACCTGTGGAAAACGGAATATTTGGTTCTCTATTCCCTGCACGTTGGGAGTGGTTGGTGGCAGGGCTTGTGCAATGTCTGTAAAGCTGACGTGGGGAGATAAAGTATTTTCACCCAGTATGGGGCGTGTTTCCTTGGTAATCTGCCTAAGGAGCATCAGTTGTCCATCCCTATGGGGATCTTGGGTGGCTTCAGGCAGGTCTGGGAAAGATTTTTTTTTTTCTCCCCAGGGGTGTGTATGACTCAGAGGCCATGCATTTTGGAAAGGCTTCTACGAGTCTCACATCTGTCATACCACATAGTATACAATGTGGGCTTTCTTGGTTTGAGTGACTTTCCCAGGAGCTGAACTCGAGCTCCCCCAAGGTAGGATTTAGCAGCTAAGGAGTGCAGGTATGTGCTTGAAGTGACAGGGTGGCTGCGGCTGACAGGCTGCATTGCCACCTGCTGGAGCCACCAACACCCTTCTGCGAGGGGTCCCCAAGCTAGCAACCCTGCCAGGCTGAGCCTGGCTGGGGTCTGGCCTGTTTCCTCAGGTGCTTATTTTGAGCTGATCTGCTGCCTCCTGCTTTGTTGGAGTTTGTCTTCAGGCACTAATAACATGCAAGTTGTAACTCCGGGGATTTAAATTTCCTGGTCTGGGTACTGGCCTTCAGGTTTCTTTCCTGGGTGCAGCTAAAGGAATGCAGCGGACACTTTGGTCAAAGGACTCAGACATTCTGGGCAGGAACACATGAGGAACCTGTGTTGTTCTTACTAATGTAAAAAAGAAATAATATGTAATTTAAAAAAAAAAAACAAAACAACAAAACTCTTGCTATGAATTAACTGTATGTGTTGGGAACTGGCCTGGAGCAGGACTTGTGGTCTTGAACCCAGCCATGTTCCCTTGGGTGTTGTCATCAGAAAACCCCCCTCAGATTTGGCCAAGCTATTACAGTTGGGTGCAAAAACACAGACAAAACAAAACAGGGGAAGACGGAAAGGTGAGACAATGGTGCAGTGAGGTCTGGCTGGATAGCTCGTGTAAGCCAGCAGCTTTGGGGCCCCACTGGCTGCTTCTCCCAGATACTGCACGTGGGATGTGCCACCCTTACTCTCAACCTGGCTCAGCTCCAAGCCTGTCAGATGGAAACAGTGTCTGTTCTGGGGCAGGAGGATGAGCTAGGGTTTGTGGAGACTGAGATCTCTTCTGCTGCGCTTTTCTCCTATTAACTCCAGGAGCGCATCTGCTGTGCCCCAAGCCAGCAGCCTGCTCCAAAGTGGTTGCAAGGGGAAACCAATGTGCATCAAATCACTGCAGTGGTAGTTCATGAATGGATTTATCAGCTCAGTGTGTCTGACTGTGAAGGCTACAGGGGCTGAGGACAGCTCATGGCAGGATTTTTTGGCAAAAACTTTAAATAATGTTAGGCATGGATTTAGCGTCAGTGCTAATCACCATTAGTGGGCATTTGAAAAGTTAGTATGTATGTTATGAATGGATGATGTAAGTTTAACTCAGCCCCCGTCTGTTGCCAAGGCCTCTGGCAGCAGGCAGTAGCTGTACTGAGGTGGCCACCACCTCAAAAATCCACTCTGATTTGCAAGTTCTTTAATAATGGCTGATCCAGTCTATTATAAAATGAATTCTTTATTTAATAGACATAAAACTTAAAACAGACTACTACTACACAGGGAGAAGAGCAAAGGGAATACTAGTATACACATGGGTTAAAGGTACCATTAAAATTATAGCTAGCTAAGAAATAATAAAACTTAGGATACAATGTTTCTTACCACCAGTTCTTGGAAGGGGTAGACATCGAAATTGCTTTCTCTCAATCCTAGGGGAAGTAACCTCAAAAGCCCACGTCTGGGCTTAAGGGGAGAAATCTCCTTGCACGTTCCCAGGGAGTGTGTAAGAGACTTCTCCTCTGTAATAATTTGTGTGGACTTTTATAGACGCAAGAACCGTGTCTTTTGGTCAAGAATATTTCTTTCATCTCTTCCCCCATTTGCTTTCCAGACTAAGATGTTGATTCTTAGCTGTGGGCCTGAGCCCTTTGGCACCAGAGATACCCCATGCTAGGCCTGTGACCCACCCAAATTAGTTCTTGCATATGCACCAGCCATCTGTGGTGTAGAGAGAGAGGTAGACATGTCCTGCCACAATGCAGGAATGAGAAATGAAGCATTTTAGGCAGAGACAGCACTATGTGTTCTCTTGCACTGTCTCTATGTCACCTCTTTGATAGCTGAGGCTGCTGTCAGCTCTTGAGACCTGAAACCACGTCAGGCTCTTGGGGGACATGCACACCTACAGATCACATTTGGTTAACAGTATTTGGGATGTTTTTCATCTTGCTGGTCACACTAGTATACACAAGAGGTGAACACAAACTGAGCCAGGTGGTAAAGCATTCAAAATGTGTTTTTTACTTGTTTCTTGGGAATATAGGTTATTTGATATATTTTTTTGTTTTATTAAACAAACCACCACCGTGGACAAACACAACCATCACAAAGTGTCAAATATCTACACTTCTGATAAAGTCCCTCTCAGGCAACTTATTGAAACAGGTGCAGTTGTGTTTTCAAACCTTGTCTTGGTCCTGCTACCTCCCCTTGGCACAAAGGTGGGAGGAAGTGGGCAGCACCACACCAAACCCCTGTATGAGAAAGAAAGGGTAACCAGAGAAACTGCACTAAGCTGCTTTTTCATCCTCATTGCCAGACCCCCTTCCTCAAGACCTTTACCACAAAACTTAATAGAAACTATAGACAGCCAGGTTGCATAGGACCTCAAGCAACTTAATATATGCTTGTGCTGGAGGGCAGGATCACCTTTACCCATACAACTCCTGACAGTTTGGTCTTAAAGCTTCTGCTGCTGGACAGTCACAGCCTCCCTGAGGTGTCCTGTTCCTCCTCTCATTAAGTAGGAGGGTGCTTTTCTGGAAGGATCCACCTCTTCCTTTCGGTGGCCAGCACTGCATACAGGTGTATTTTGGTGCAATTAACAGTAACCTGCAGGACTGTGGTCTCCAATGGAAGCCACAGAGGGAGGATGCAGCCTTGGATGGAGACAGCAGTGCAAAAGGATGCCCTGGGATGAAAACACAGCCTGCAAGGGAAAGCCCAGGACTGGCCTTGATGGATTAGAGATAAGGGAAAAATGTGAAATACTCTTTAACGCTTAGGGTGGGTAGAAGTCCACTGAACCTCCAGGAGCTGCCAGAACAGCTGTTGTGGCGTATGTTGATCTCTTCAGACATGAATCCTGGTCACAAAGCAGGGGGCAGAAATAACCCAAAGTTTGGTTGTTTCAGCATTTTTATTAGAAAGCGCTCCATGTAGCAGTTGAACACATGGCCCTGATGCTACTCTGACCAATATACAAACCCTGGGACATTATGCTCTCATGCCACCATGACCCAGGCTGCACAAACCATGTCCTTTTACAGAAGCGGTGCCCAGGAGAAACCCAGGCTCAGAGCAGTGTCCCTGCACTGCCATCACACCAGCCAAGCTGGGACGTAACTTCAAGTACTGTTTGATTAGGTAACTCCTGTCTGCTTCCCAGTCATCTGTGCTGCTTAGGTCCTGTGAATGATAGGGGATGCCTGCTGCTGAGTCCACATGAGCCTGAGGCTTCTGACAGGGGTGCCCAGCCTCAAAGAGATGAGCTTTTCTGTGATTCAGGCTGTCTTTTGATGGACTTTCAGAAACCTGTGAGGGCAGCAGAAGCGTGGGCTTTGAGGAAACAAGCCAGCCTTCCAGGGCTGGTTTCTACTCTTTGCTTATCCAGAAATTCCTGAGGGGCTGCCTATGCCACTGGGGCTCAGCTGCCCTGTGTTCAGGCACATGCAAGTGTAATCATGCGAGGTCTGGTGGTCCTGCTTTGCCATTGCTGGTCCAGGAGTGTGGCTGTGCTGCCCTGCTACTTCTCCCCTGCTATTATGGGGCCTGAGGCACTCAGCAACTCAGCCCTTGAAAGATCAAAACCTATGGCCACATTGGTGCAGTCTGAGGAGCTACCCTCAAACAGCACAAAGCTGTGTGGCTGCATCTGTAAACTTCCCTGAGCGCAGTGTTTAGCTCATGCTCAGTGCTATGACAGTGGTTTACAGAGTCGGGTCCCAAATTTCTGCAAATTGGTACAGCATCAGCTAAGGATGGAAAAGCAGATTTACCCCCTGCAAGTACTTGATCTGCCTGACACATCAAAGCCAATTAACCTAGTGCAGACTTTCCAGTTAGGTAGATGTGTGGTTGCAAATCAAACTACAGCAAGCAGTGGCACAGCAAACAAGTGATTCAAATTATCCAGGTTTGGGAAAGCTTATAAAAGAAAACATGTAAATAACATCTATTCAGCTAATACGTTAAACATTGACAGAACTCAGTGGCATACATTTCTTTTCCCTTGCTGCTGCTGGTGGGCACCTGGCACCACCTCATACACAAATTTAAATAAAGACTGCAAAATAAACTCTCAAAGCTAACCAGAAGAGACCACAAAAGCAAGCATGCTTAGCTCACTTTTGGACTGGAATTTGCCATTGGATGACCAATGGACTAGCAAGATTTAATGTAAGATGGCAGTGGATTACTTGTCTGTCACTGGAACAAATGCACAGAGGAGCTATACATAGCCTTTGCCTTTAGAGCAGATAGGTGCAAACTCAGGACAAGCCTTTGGCATATCAGTTCCAGCTCTGCCAGTTGCAATAAGATATTAAAAATATATGTAAGACTCCACAGTCCATCACATTCGCTTCATGTGGCACAGCCCAGATACTGAACCATCTGCTCTCTGGGTGCTCAGAGAGAAAACACTTGAAAACAACTTCCAGGGCAATAGTCTCAGTTTTCCATCTGTTGTTTTCAAGGGACAGCTAAATTCTGCAACTATTTGTTAGCACAAAAAGAAGTTATATAGCCCAGGTTACATTCAATAGAAAACTTCTTCCCAGGAAATGGGATACAGGAGATAGCAAAACTCTGTAGCCAACAAAATTCTGTACAGTTCTCCCTGCTCCCACCTGCAGCCCTGCGTTTTTAAGGGACACCAGCAAAATCTGCATTCTGTCTTTTAAATCAAAACAATGTAATGAGAACTAGAAATGTTAGAGAACTCAGCATGCCCTCAGGAGGATGGATTTACATTCAGTTAGGTGAACAACGATGAGTCTGGAAAAAGGAGAAAGCAGCCTTGAACTGTGTTTCCAAGTGCAGAAGGATACAGGCAGCAAACTGCCAAGCAGGATCCAGATTTAGAGTTCAAATGCGGGGAACTTGGCCTTGGTAGGCACCAGCAGGTCAGCAAGAAAGTAAATTGTTCCAGCCATTCCTGAGGATGAAAAAAACACTGTGCTTCAGAGAAATTCCCTTTGGGCACCGTTTTTCTCAGTTATCCAGGGGGTGAATGAGTTATGAAGATAGAAGAAAAGGTCCTAAATAATTTTCAAGGTCTGAGCCCAGGTTTCCTGAGAAACTTTGATACTTCAGTGGGGAAAAGCATTTTGAAGTTAATCAAATGTTGAAAAGCATGTGGGAAAACACAATGGGTCTTTTCTCCACTCCAGCTCCCTCCCTTCTGCTTTACCAATCCACAAGTTCAACACTGGGCAGCTCTGTCAAACTCTGGTCCTTGTGACACGGCTGCCCAAGGTCCTCACTGATGGAACTGCCGTCGTCCCTTGGCCTGCAACAGCTTGGGGAAATTTAGGTTACCTCCTTCAGCCATACCCGCTGATGGCAGATTTGGGGGGAGCTGTTAGCAGGGGGCACAAAGTGCCATAGGAGCCAACAAGGGCCATAAAAGCAGCCCCATTTATTCTTTACCTTTAGAATCAAACTGGAACACTCATGAAGGATTTCAATACTTAAAAATGTACAGAAAAGAGACTGTCTGAGAAGGCAGGCTACAAATAACCAAAAGGAGGCCTGTAGCCATGAAAGAATTCCCCTTGAGATCTGTATGCAAAATCTGTGTGGGAGGCCTAAGAGGACAAGATGCTCCAGATAAGACATTAGCCTGTACTACAGGGAGACTTCTTCTGGGAAAGGGTAAAAAAACCCAGCAAGTACAGTTTCCTTTCCATCCTCTACACTGAGTTTTGCAAAGACTCCAGTAGAACGTGTATTCGGTTTTCCTTGGTGCTGGACCAGCTTAGATCCAGGAGCAAAACACAAGGCTAGAGACTGAGATTACCTTCAAAGAGAGAGAATGGCGTGTCTGGAGTCCGGCACCCATGTTGGCCATAGCTTAAACACCACTCTGCAAACTGAGAAGAGGTACAAAACGTGAACGTGTTCAAATTTAGTTTAACTCAAATTTTGAAAAGAAAATACTATCCCTTGTCCTCACGTTACCCCTTGCAGAGGAAGGCTTCTGAGGGAAATCCCCTCTGTACAGGCTGTCAGTGACTGCACTGCTGAAGGACTACTCTGGTGCAGATGGTCAGATCTAGCTGCATATCTGCTCCACTAGAAATTGGGTTTCAAAGGCAAAGGCAGTGATGTAGAAGGCAGAAGTGAATAAGCCCCTCTACTCCCCTCTACACAAGCTCTTACCTTGCAGGCCCTGTAGAGGTATTTCATGTTCTGAGTGAGGTTGTACAGTGCCAGGAAGCCATAAGCATTGCCGGCTGTGCCATGGCACAGCCCATAGCCTTTCTTCAGTAACCCATGCTGCCAGACCACTTCTGCACACTGCAGGGCGTCATTCAGGTACTGCTGCTCCCCAAAGACCTGGAGAGACAAGAAACAGTTGTCCTTGCTGAGGCAACGTCCTCCAAACAAAGAGCATCCCTGTGAGATGCAGAGGCTCGGGTCTCCTGATGAAGTGACTTTGCTGTTTACTTTTAAGGAGGATATTTTTGATATCATGAGTGGAGATGTAAGACCATTACTTCACACACAACTAGTTGTCACGATCCATCACCTGCAACAGGGCAGCCCACAAAACTGATGGATATTTTCAGAAATATTTTTTAAAAGACTAATTTCTGTGTCAGTCAGTGGTTCCTGTGGGGTGATTTCACTGTAACAAGCCATCCTACTTCCAGGCAAGAGGGGTCTCCCAGCATCTTCTCCAGAGGAAGTTTCACATTTAGGGGTCTCTAAAGGGTCTTTGCAAAGTTTCTGGTACCTTGTATGCCTGGACAAGCATGTAGATTACACCTGGTGCTCCATGGCACCAGTGGACAAGTAGGTCTCTGGTGTCACCGATACATGGAGGGTAATTCCCAGACGGAAACTTGAGCTGGCAGACATAATCCACGCTGGGCTTGACTGTGTTATGCAGCTTTACTTGGCTCACTCCAAAGCCAGGCTAAGAGAGAGAAAACATTTAAATGAGGGAGAATTACCATTCTGTCTGTCCCTAAGAAACCCAAGGTCTGCCCGAAAGGTGGAAACAAAGTCAACTATGGCTACATTCCCTCTTGCTCCTTGTAAATTAAGTAATTTCTTTGATTTGGGCTTTCACAATTCACAATTACCCACTCAGCCCCTAGCTGCTCTGCCTTTTGGCAGGGACTTACTTCCAGTCCCACCCTTGCATCCCAGAAACAAAGACTGTCCCTAGCATGTCACCTGGTCCTCACCTGCTTTTCCTAAAGATGAGCAGGAATAGCTTCAGGTACCTAGGTCTGAAGTAAAGAAATAACTGTCTAAAATTAGTATTAAGGATGATTCCTAGCACCTAGAGCACCTCAGCCCTGAGCTGCTGGGCCAGCCCAGCTGGCAGGCTGCAATTCTGTATCTTCACAGATGTTGCTGGGAAATTTCAAGAGGCTGACTTCACTGCTGACCTCAGATGGAAGCAAGGGATTGGCTTCAGTGTCCTCTTAATGTGGGGCAATTACAGTGCCCCACATGAAATCTGTGCAGTTCTAATTTCCCATGGCAGACTGCAATGGGAACTCTCATCTAAGGATCACATTTTTCCCAGGTTGGTAAGTGGAAAATTAAAAATCAATACTTGTGCAATAAAACCTTTAGAGATAAAAGATGTTCTCCTCTCTGTATTTCACTTGCTTCTCCCACGGCTTTTTGTGCATCATGCTTGGCTCATCCAGGCTCCTTGTACTTCATATAGCAGAGATGCATAAAGCCCATGCAGTATTTTATGGGACACTTACACTTAAAGTTATTTAAAACAGCCACTTGGGAAGAAGCTCAGGGACTTGGTACAAATTTGGGCTCACAGCATATCGCTGTCTCCTCTGCTCCTAGCTAGTTATTCTGAGCTCCTGGGCAATAACCACCTTGCATCCTTCTTTTGACAAATCTTCTACTTAAAAACCACCAGCCACTCCTTCTCCTCTGAGCCACAGAAGAGTTATATTCACAGGACTTCTACTGATCCTGTATAGGCGCTTTAACTTCGACAGTCCTGAAGGAAAGCTCAAACACTTGAAACCTGGTGGCTTCCTTTTCCACCTGTTCTGAGAGTTACGTCTAATAAAAGATTATAGACTATTTCTAGACCAAAATAATTTGTGTTGCTCATGGGTGCTCTTAATGCTTTAAAAATTCAATGTTATTTATTGGTGTTATTTTTCTAAGTGCTTAAGCACTGTAAATATATGCACAAAGGGACCCACATAGGGGAATTATCACCCTCATTTTTTTCAGAGCCAGAATAGGGAATATTGACAGAGCTCCAGCGAGTTGTACGAAATAGTGAGAAATCATCAAAGCAAAGGGGTGCTGCATTTCCCAGCCTCTTGTCTTGCTCTGCCTGCTTCAGTTCCTTTATCAAACTCCCACCTCTTTCACACTTAGAAACAGGTTCTGCTCTGGATACAAAGGCATTTCCCACTTTCCTACTATGAGCCAAATTTCTCTTACCATGCTTTTCTCTCAGAGATTCTCACTCTAATGATCTGACACTGCTCTGAGTAACCACCTCAGAAAACGCAGGGAGTTAGCAGATACTAACAAATGTGAATACTTTAGACATGAGGGGGAAACAGACCCAGCTGAGCTACAGGCCTCCATGATGTGATACTTCTAGTTAATGCAGGTCGCGTTTCTCCAGAGATCTCCAAGGTCAAAGATTCAATCTTAGATTTGAAGAAAACCTTTACAATTGGAAATGCATGATAAACACATGGGTAAGACCATCAGACAAGGTATCTTTCCCAGTTTGACATTACCAAGAGACAATTCAAATGTTGTTCCTTGTTCAAAGAAATGTGAAACAGCTGCTAAGGGCCTCTCCCCTCATGCCTCTTACCTGCATGAGATAGTAGTAAATCCCAGCCAAACCATGGGCTGCTCCTACATAGTACTCCTGGTACCACTCATACATCAGTGGGCTCTTTGCTGTGAAGTTCCTCTTTTTGGCTAAGCTCTCTCCTGAGGCTACAACTGCTTCGCAGACCTGTCGATGGGAAGAAATGTGGGTGAGGGAAATGCTGCTGTCTTGGACCCAGCACAATGAGTATTCTGACACAGAATGAGATCTGTTTTTCTGCCCAAGCAGAGGGTGGAATGAAATGTATGCCAGTCCAGTACTGCCTATGGATTTACATGGTAAGTGGGGGACATGTGGTGCTTTGTCCCTTTGGAAGAAGGGCAGGTATACCATGATTTCTCCCTTATTGCCAGTGTTCTTTACATCTAGCACTGATTTTTACCTGCCCAAAGGTGAGTTGCGTGGGAAAAGACAGATAACAAATCAGCAAAAGGCACAGTACCTGCTGAATGTGACTCTGAGGGATCTTTTCCTCTCCAAAGTGCTTGTTCACAAATATCAGTGCAGAGAGATAGCCCATGCGCCCATAGAGTAGTTCATCTGGCACTCGTGAGTCAGCCTTGTGTAGGTGGAGCAAACTACGATGAAAAATTCACATGGGGGAGATGAGAGGATACTCAGTGCCATGTAAACAAGCACTAAGACTGTGGAGCTCAAAACTATGGTTCGTTCCTCCATGCTGTCTGTACCCTGGGAGTTATCAGGCCGGGCTCGGGCTCTCAGCCTTCCAGCTACACAAAGTGCAGAACTGCCCCTTCCTCTCTGCCTTTTGTTTGGCTGATTGCTTTGCTCTGCTCAGTTAGTCACAATGCACTCGTACTATGTGCCTAGGTTTTAGAGCACCAGCTTGGAAAGCTACTTGAGGGGGAAACCTGGATTAAAAGAAATGGTCAGCATAAAGCTGCTGACTACTCAGGAAAGGCTGCCCACCATTATCTCCTTATGATGTGGTTGGCAAGGCAGACACTCCTCCAAAAATCACTACTTTCAAATTAAATGGCTGTCCTTTTGATTTGGCTGCTTGAGGAATAGTAGAAAGACAAACTAGTACTAACTGTATGTGGAAAAATCTCGCCCATTATGCTCATAAGTCCTGATAAAAAAGCCCCTTCCTCTCCATGCCTGCAAAAAGCCTGGGCTATGCTGTCAGGTTAGAAAGAGGTGTCTCCATGAGCTAAAAATCTAAGAGGTGGAGCTACACATGTTAACATCAAGCTGCCATGGCACATGGAAAGAATATTCTCTAGGGAGAACTAGGCAGCAGTGAGGACAGTTTAGCAAAGTGGGAATGCTGTGGCTGTCTGAGGACAGCTTGGCTGGCACCAGGCTTTAGCCCACAAGTGCAGAGTGAGGTCTGCTGCAGTCAATTATTTTCTTTGCCACTTTTCTGTTATGATATTGGCAAAGCTCATAATATTCCTGTAGTGCTAACAGAGACTGTCAGCACTTCATACTGGTGCTTTGTAGCCCAATTCACTTTTGATGCAATTTTTCCTTTGTTTTACCTCTCATCACACTTCCAGAAAGACTGGATGTCCTTCCCTGTCAAGGCAGCAGGTAGCAGTGTGACTGGATTTGGCTTTACTTTTCTGTCACCTCTAAGACAGCAATCTGAAAAGTGCCATCACTTTTCAAATACCAGCATAAGTGGCTTTAAGGCTGTTCCCTGACTGCTTCCTGCTGTGAAACCAGCCAGGAAAAGCTCTGTGTGTGCTTCCCTGTAATAGCAATGTGAAGAACAGAAAAGGTGCCTTGGCAGCCTTTGCTCCCTGGGCTCCACAGACTTTGCAACAATGTGTTGCAAAGTAAAGAAGCAATCAGATGTCTAAAGTAGAGAGGATGCTGGGCTGTGACTTCTCACAGCAGGAAGCTTTCCCTTAGCACTGGACTCAAAGTGAGCAGGGATATTGAAGGAGAAAGGAGGGAGCAGTATCTCAGAGTGGATTGTCTCTTGTACCACTTGACACGTGGACTGCTCCATGGGTTTCTTTCTCACAGATTAAACCCAGGAGACAGACTTTACACCCAACGCATAGGTTCTTCTCTCAGCTGAGGGAGTTAAAAGGAAAGGCCTCATGGCTCCTACCTCCAAGGCCAAGGAAGGCAGATGAAGAGGGTTTCCAAGGAGGTGTCAGGACAGATAGACTCTGCCTAGCAGCAGGCTGGCCAGAAGAGAAGCTGGCTGGTGATGTTGTTCAGCTCTGAGATGTCAGGAAATGCCAGGTGAAATAGAAGGAATGGCTGGATGCATGAATTGTAATACCAGCGGTAAGGATTTTCTCAGTTCTGGATGTGATATCTTCTTTTCGTGGGGAAATCTGGAGCAACTGGAGCTACTGTTCTTGTTCTTTGTGCATTACTGCTTTACCTCTAACTGCTTTTCAAGCAGAATCATCAGGGGAGGAAGCCTGCCAGTCGTTTCTGCTATTTTTGAAATGCGGTCATGCATTCAAAAAGAGATGCCTGAGATGATGCTGGACTGATTGTATGCAGAATGCATTTCTCAGGTGTGGGGGGTAAACCGAGGTCTCTGAAAGGAAGAGCCACTCCTGTTCACATTATCAGCCTATTACCTCAACTGTCAACAATCAGCAGTTTCTGAACAGGGGGAAATCAAGGCAGCTGTAGAGCAAAATGGGATTTTTGTACACTGTTGGCTCTGAAAGCAAAGCTTTGACCTTCTGAATTGGTGGGAGGTGACAGGAAAAAGAGGGCTCCTAGAGCATGCCTCAGATTTTCACAGGCTCTTGGTAAATAGGCTGCCCTGAAACATTAGTCTCTCTAGAGCATAAAAGCACATTTTTTGGTCATGAACTCATTCGGGAAAAAGCAAGCTTCTGTCTCTTCCACTGCAGGAAAAGCCCTGGCTGATGGATTCTCTCCACTGGCTCTGTAAAGATGAGGTGCTTTAAAAGACAGAGGACAAAATGCAGAGAGGCCCTTCTTCTCCACAGCTCTGATAGATGCGCTCTTTCTATGCACTTGCACTGCACAGCTTAGCAACTGTTCTGTAACTAAACAGCATACCCAAAAACAATTTAAGAGTTTTGATTAAGGGAGCTACTTCTCAAAGAAATACTCTATGTTAAAGGAGCACAGTCAGGCTAACAGCTCTGGGAATTGGTGGCAGAGTAAGGATGGTATAACTGTTCATTTGACAAAGCCACATTTTTCTGTTCTCCTCGCAGATGTATGAAGAAACCAAGTTTCGACGTTCTGCCTTTATTATACCATTAGATGGCACTGCAAAATTAACCATGAGTTTCCATTCTGCCACCAAACCATAGGCAGAACAAGAGAGATATGGGGAGGGGAGACCTCCTCAAGAAAGATGAATTAGGGATTGTTTTTACAACCGGGGACTTATGCATTGAGCACAACTGACCAGTACTGTTTGACAGATTAGTTTCCTTGTTAGCAAATATGTTAATCATAGTGAGATTTGTCACTTTGTCAAAGCAAAATCTAACCTGCGGATTATTACCAGAATAAAGAAGAGAGTTCTGTCCTCAGACTGATTGTATCCACATAAAGCAGAAGCTATTCTTAGTTAAAGGAGTGGGAACTTGGTGTCCAAACCATACAGACACCTCTGATTCCCACTTGTGGCTTTTTAAAAATTGCTATTATGCATTACTTGGTCATGGCTGTTTAAGGGCAGTCAGTGTTCTGAAGCGCCAGGGGTTTTGTCTTTCTTTGTGCAGATCACGTGTGAATGGAAACTCTCTACAGGGCTGTTTCTCACCTTTTTAAAACCCATCTCCCTTAACTGAGAGAAGCTTGCAACTGCATCTCCTTAACTGTTTTCCTTCCTCTGCCACATGCTGATCTAGGACTGTTTGTTTGTCCTTTTCTTGTCTCAAGTACCCAACAAAAATACATGTGAAAACAGTCTAAGAAAGGCAGGAAATAGAAATAAATGAATCATAACCAGCTGCATTCCACAGTTGAAAGGGATGCTGTCAATCTTAGGTTTAAGTCAAAGACAACTAATAAAGAGCAAGTGGAAGCAAGTGCCAAAATTAAATCTAATAATCTTACCACATTTCTCCTTTTCATCAAAATGACTGTAAAGCTAAATTAAAATGTTCTCAAAAAACACCAAACCCCACCTTCTGGGGGTTTTTTTTGTTTGTTTTAAATTTTGGCACTTTTTTTCTTCCTGTGTTTATCAGAATTATTTTTAAGATGGCAATACCAGCTGAACAATATCCTTGCTCCCCAGCCTGCAGGCTGCCATGCAAATGTGTTTGTCCTTAAACCACCTCTTTTACCAGGACAGGAAAAGCTTTTGCTGCCTTGCTAAGTTACTGGATTATTTCTCACACAAGACTGCAACAAAATGTATTCACTTTTGTCAGAGAGTGCCTCATACAAGCCC
Organism: Oreocharis arfaki; assembly: GCA_013398015.1. Taxonomy (NCBI): domain Eukaryota; kingdom Metazoa; phylum Chordata; class Aves; order Passeriformes; family Paramythiidae; genus Oreocharis; species Oreocharis arfaki. The sequence continues at coordinate 143,352 of VZRR01000834.1, forward strand.
AGACCAGCTCTATGAGCAAGGGGAAGGTCAGGTCAAAGAAAAAAACAAGTATTTTACCGGATGATGTAGTCTTCTGCCTGCTTCTGGTTCTGCAGCTTGTGGTAGACAACAGCAGCCACTGCCAGGGGCCCGGCATCACCACACAGGAAAGTGATGGATCGCCTGGTCATGCATTTCAGGCTCTTCTTCACATACTCATGGGCCACCTGAAGGTAGGCTGGGTCTCCATACACATCATACAGGTGCATATACAGCAAAGCAATGCCTGCAGAAGGAACATAAGGGTTGCATCCACTAGAAAGGTTTGCTTTGTTACTTCAATGAACCTAAACGTCTGGCCTGGCCCTCATCTAGGGCGTAAGCCTTACAGACAGGCTTCTCAGGCACGCCCAGGGACATAACCCACGGCATCCTTTCCTGCTCTGTCATCTCCTTGTACTTGATTCTGCTTGTGAGTGGATGGCAAGTCAAGACAACAGCAGAGTCTGACCCAGGAAGGCCTGGAGAACAGCATAGAATTGCATAAAATTTTATATACAATTATATACAATTTTAGTAGCAAGGAGCAAAAGACGAGACCCAGACAAACCCACATAAATGCATACACTGTACCTGTGACTTTTGCTCAACAGTGAAGGAGAAAAAAAAAAATCATCTTTGGGCAGATGGTAGTTGTGACAGAGCAGAACTGAGTTGTCACACTCTCCATTTTTTCCCCATGCTTAGGGGAAAGAGGTTGGGTCACTTAGCTTGGATTGGATTAAAAAAAAAAGTGACATGCCATCAGCACTGAGAAACAGCATTCTAAGACATACAGACGTCCTACTTGAGTCTTTCTTTATATCCTTCTACTATTCTTTTTTAATTCCTTTCCATTGGGAAGCACTGGCAAGGTTGTTACAGTTCCCTGGACATCATCTCCTGCTGCTGGGCAAGTCCTAAGCCCTACAGCAAGGACTGGTGCATCCTAGAAAAATTAAAAAAAGGGACTGCCCAATTCTCCTCTGCAGCACATCACTCATGAGATCAGCCCATGTCTGAAACACAAACACCTGCCTGGAATACTAGAAAAGGCTGCATGGTCCTCACTAGAGGTTTCCAATGGACTGGCCAGCTACAAAAACAATTATGCTACTGAGCAGTCACATCAATTGCTGTCCTTTGCCTCTGTCTGCCTTGTCTTCACTCAGCTCTTGAAGCTTTTAGTAGGTAACTGAGGAATCCTCAATAAGCCTGTGCCTGAGAGGTCTGCCACACTTGAACCATCCTTCTGATCTGGGAGCCATCCTCAAACCTGCACTTAAGAAAGCTACTGGCCTGTATCACTTTGAGAAGAGCTTATTTCTCCCCTTACCAATAAGCATTTCTAAGAATACTCAGGTCCCGCATTAAGCCTAAATTAGTAGAGCCAACCTCTGCAGATTCTTATGTGTTAAGGTCAACGGGGCAAGCATGCTGCAAAATTACTTTCCAAGGTACTTGAGGTACAATTTCGGACTTAGATGATTTTCTCATTTTGCATGGGTAGTCGCCAAAGCTTCATGCTACAGACAATTCAATTCCACTTGTACATTATGTATAAAATTTCCATTTCCTGCTGAAGCTAATAACCTGTCCCTCTCTCTAAGCAATTCAGTGCTAGCAGTTCTAGAGAGTTCAACTGTACAGTGCCATCACTCAAGTCTCTAAGGATGTGGATATAAAGCCCTTCTTTAAAGGGGAACCCTCCTTTTCCAGATAGAAAATGTCAAGTGTCTCTCCTTGATTTATTTAGTACCTAGCACATCTTCTAGACTCTTATTAGCCTGATAGCTGTCTGAGCACAACTTGCAATCTTGACTTATCTGCTTTAATATACAACTTTTATCTTTGTAGGTAGTTTCTATTCCCACTGCCATCATACCACCCTAATTATGCACATAACTACCTTGCCAAGACCACTGCTAGGATTGAATTCTTAGAAAGTAAATCTCAGCATTGTTTTCCTCTGATTTCTTTGCCTCTCCTCTTTTAAAACATTTCTCACCCCCATTCCTCCCAGGCCCAATCTTTAGAAAGACTCCAAAAAAACATGTACTGACATGTACTAAAGGATGAAGCTGCTTTCCCAAATAATTCATTTTTCCTTTTAATTTAAAACCCAAAGGTCTTATAAACTGCATTTAAAGCCAGTTTCCTTTATTCATTCCTACTCCCAAACTGATCAGACTGGCACAAGCAGTGCTGCCTTCAGCTTGCTGCTCACTCTGTTGCCACCTGTGAGCTCCAGAGGGGAGAAGGTAGCAGAGGAGTGCAGGCACATGCATGAAGAGGCAGTGTTGACAGGTGTATATAGAGGGATACAAAATGCAGTCACCTGTGTGGGGATATCCTGTATTAACCTGTGAGCCAAGATGCAGGTGGAGTATTTCAGAGGCAGAGCAGCTTAGAGACAAGAGTATCCACCTGGTCACCTTGGCTAAGGTAGTGTTGCTCTGCAGCAGCTTTTCCACAGCTCTGCCTCACTCCCTCTCTAGTATCTTCACCCCAACTGACCAGGTAGGATTTACTGACTGACTAGGTGTTTGTTTGGCACGCTTTAAGTGGTATACAAACATGACATCACCAGACACATGGAGCTAGGTAGGCTGTGGATCTGCTCCATTTCTGTGCACCCTGGACGTCTCTGTTCAGTGTCCCAGTTGGAAATGCGACCTATTTTTGTGACCTCTGATTGTTTCCAGCAGGACTGCCATACAGTGGCTGCCTATGGCCTGCTACTCACAAAGATGTCTGGGCTTTGTTCTATTGATTTGTTTACTACTGGACCTTCTTCTCTGTAGCTTCTCAGATGTCCAAGTATTTTGCTTCTTGCCCCTGCTACAGAGCCAAATGAGATGGAGAATGCATCAGAGAGTCCTTGATGGTGCAGGGCTGCATTGAACATGTGCTACTGACAGACCAACAGGGCTCTGATGACTGAAATGGCTACCTCCAGCATGCAGGAAGTCAATACACTGGAGTTGAGTGTCAATGCCCAAGATGCTTGCTCACTGCAGGGAATCAAGAGGCAAAAGTAAATTCTGCATGTCTCACAAAGCCTGCTTAGTCAACACTTTCAGAAAGACAGTAAACAGCACTTCTCTCCTCTTACCTTCCTGTACAGTAGGTGCAGAGGGTTACTTTGCATTAGAGATTTCTTTTGAGTGGGGCAGAGGAGTACGTGCTGTACATAACAGAAATGGAATTGTTTGCACCAGCTGGCTTGTGGTGATGCCCTGACATCAGCAACCATTGCTTTCAACAGACGAGGCACTGTGGAAATACCAGGAAAAGTCTTGCTTGTGAGCTAAAGCTCTGCGGTAGGCAGAAAGAGTATCTCATCCATTTAACCATTGTGTTGATTGAAGAGAAGCTGTGCCTCAACTTCTCTGCAAGTTTAGACTCGCTCTTTTGTTGGATTCCCAGCAGTTTGCTTTGCAAGCAAATTATGCCATTAGACTGTTCTGAACATACCTCCTTCCCTCAGGAGCTGAGCTGTGCTTCTTCTACCAAGGACAGGAGGTTGCCGCAAGAGGATATTTTGTTCCAAACCGACCATCTAGAGCCATGAAGATCTGAGATCTTGCATTGACCCAGGGTAGTAAGTCAGACAGCAGCCTCAAAGCAGGATGTCAAACGTAGACGAAAGAAGCAGAAACCTATCTCTGTAGTGATGAAGCCTGACGGTTTCTAGTGAGACAGCTGATGTCATTTTATTAAGTCAGGCATGGGGTAAAAGAGCATGGATGGCCCAGCTTTATTGCCCAGCTCAAAGGATAATTAGCATCTTTCCTGGTGCAGACACATGGGATGTTACCTTGCACTCCTAAATGCATGCCAAAGCCCTACTGCATGCAACAGTGAGACATCTCTGGAAGTCTGTGTTCAGAACTGGTTGGGGAGCCAGTTTGCAGCTTATCTTCCTAGTGCACTGTGGGACACTGGACATTATTCAGGATGCCTAAGCATTCATCCTGCCTTAAAACTTGGATAACAAAGCTTCTTCTGTAGAACTTTTTACTTCATCGCAAAATCCTACAAGTTAGGTTAGCAGGGATCAGTTGTGATCTGCTCCAACCCTCTGAAAGGAAGGTCAGCCTCAAATTTACATGCCATTGCTCTGGGCTTTTTCCATTTTAACACTATCACTAAGAACAGAAATTTCACAAGAACTACCCGCCAAGCATTTGGCAGGAATGTGGTTTATCTGAGTGACACAAGGCACTCTATTATCTCTCAGCAAATGCAGACTCACTTTCTCTTGTTCTGTAAGAATTATCTGAGGATTTCCATTTTTCAGAATAGGACTAAAAGGGATGCAAGTTCTCTGGGTTCTGAGGTTAAAATGAACATATTGCACTGAAGTGAATGAACAGTGTTTTTCCAAAAGTTTTTCTGAACTGGTTCAGTCATAATTTCATTCTTCCACAGCTTTCCTTTCAAAAGACAACTCAGCCCTGCTCCTTGTCCCTACTTGCTAATGGACCAGGCAAAAGATGTGGATGCGGCAGGCCAGCTGGACTCACTGGGCTGTTTCAGAGGCCCTCCAGTGCTGAAAGCCACGACTAAGACATTGCCAGAGAAGGCAACGCTTGCATGGGAAACAAATTCCAAATGCACTACCATAGTGTGGAGGAAGGTGAATCTCTGTCTAATATACCTCATCACCTTGGAAGGATGCAACAGTCGAATAGGCACTGGACTCAGAAGCACCCTAGCTTCCGTAGTCAGCTGGTGACAGGAGTGAATTTCCTTCCATTCCCTTTCCACCATCTATGCTCCCAGTCAAGACAGTCTTCGGAGGAAGGCCTTTTGCATTATCACAAACACCAACAGGCATGTACATACTACTCAGCATCCTCATGCTAATCTGTTTGAAAATGGATGAGGCCGCATTGCTTCTACCAGGATCTGAACTGCTTCCGACTCAGAATTAGCTTAGCGCAGTTTAGATTCCCTCAGCCAACACTGTGATACCAGTGAAACAGATTAGGAAAAAAATTCTTCCAGCAGTCTCGCTACACTGTTGAAAAGCCAAAGAGGAACACAACAGCTAAGGCTGGTCCCTACCTAGGCAGGTACCAGGTGCTGCCTATGGGGCCCTGATCTCTGGGGGGAACTGAATGAGAATGTAACAAGCTGATTCAATATGTTTTGAGGACACTCAGCCATATGCTGGATAATCTTGATCCAAAGTTTGTTTTCACTGCCTCCGAGTTCAAAATCTAAGTCCTTCCCTCCTTCTGCTCCAAATTCATGTGCCGAGAAGCCGTGGCTTCCCTGGCATAAGCACACGCTGCGGGAACAGGGCTCTGTCAAGTGTGTTACGAAAGAAACAAGCCCCCAAGTAAAATGCCAGCATATGCTGCATATTACTGAGTGTAATGTAGTACACTCAAGTATGTTACATTTCATGCAGAGTTTGTGCCAAGAGAGCCGTATTTCAAATCTCTCTTATTAGCGGCCACAAGAGTGAGGGTTGATTTCAGACTGCTGGGCAATGATTTACATGAGGAGATACTCAACAAGCCTTTCCTACACATGCAATCACAGGAAAAAGCTGCCGTCTTGGCCCAATTAATTTTGTCCCTGGAAACCAGCTCTAAATAAATTAATATAGCTAGGACTGGAAAAGAAGGTAGAGTGACAAAGTTATAGTGTAACATCTGCAAACTTCACCATGCTGGCTGTGACCTCCAAGAAATCTGTCCATGGATGTTTTCCTATTAGCCAAGGCAAGAAGGCTGTGTGCCCACTGAGGAATGATCTCTGGGAAGAAAAGAGAAGAATCCCTCTTGAGAAACTCCCTTTCAAATGAAAACAAGCTGAAATCCTATCAGAGTTCTCAACCACTGTTTCATAACTGCAGTCACCTTCTAACATGAAGTACCTTAGGACCGCCTTAAGAAAGGGAGCATGGCCTCTGTGGAAGGGTGTTTTCCTTCTCCCCAAAGACTTTGAGAGTACTCCTAACATCACCTATCCTCCTGCTTTGTCTCCTGAATTTTCTGGCCAGGGGCAGACTCTGCAATCATGACTGAAGACCACCTTTATCCATGCAGTGCTTTTCATCAGAGGGGACCTCAGCGCAGGGTCACACAGACTGGAAAACTGAACATGTCTCCCAAGGTGAAATCAGCTACCACTCAGCAAAAATATATAAATTCACTGGCAGCAGGAGCAGAGTGCTGCCAAGACAGCAGCTGATGAAATCAGTGATCTCCTATGCTGGAATTTAATACTGGCATCCTAGCATTTCTTATGAACTGCTCTTGAGTGCTCTCAGTACCTGTCTGCCTTATTAAAATTTTGAAGCAGGCATTTCTAGCACTGCTGTCATCAAGCTGCAACGTTAGTTTAACATCAACACACTGAACACCACTCTCTCAAGCAAACTGTTGGCACTAAGTTCCACAGCACCCACACACAAGCCAGCCACACCCAGACTGAATTGTAGAAAGTTGCCATTTAAGATTGCAGTGTACTGCCAAGAGAAAAGCAGCAGCAAAAAAATCTTGCAGCAAGCATCCTAGGGTCTCTCCATAGGGCCTGGCACAGTGCAGAAGGCAGGAGAGCTGACAAAGCACACAGTAGCAGCTAAAGACGGAGCACAGAGAAAGGTGTGTCCTCCCTGGCACCAGTGGGTAGAAACAGGGAGGCAAAGGCGGGGCACACTCCCAAGGAAGGAAAACCAGGTTGAAAACGCAGAAAAGGAGAAAGACAAGCTCCTGGAAGCTTTGCACTCAAGGCTTTCACACTTTGTTATACTCACATTAGCATTTCTGCTCTTTCGAACAGGCACTGGAGCAGAACTAGTGCTCACTAAGTGGAGTGGCACTACTTGGGGAACAGGAATGGAGCAATCTGCCAATCAGACAAGGTCATCAGATAAAATTCAGCCTGAACAGAAAAGATGGACATTATTTCAGGCCATTAGCTCACTGCTGCCAGATACAAGAACTCCTTGCAGGTAAATGACCTACCATGTACACCTGCCTACTTCATGGAGCACTGGATGGAGCACTGATTTTGTTGTCATCATCCCCACCGGGGCTAGATTTGGAGCCTGTCCCTTTGACGGCTCCCATATCTACTCTCAAACAAGTGCTGGCTTTCTCTGTTGCACAAGTTCAGCACTATTAACTAGACACAATCCTGCCCTATGACACTGTGGTCTTCCCTCTGCAGCTTGAAACCTGCGTCAAAAATGGGGAGTCCTGAAAAAGACATCCCCTTGTTCTAATGGACTAAAACATGCAGAAGAACTGCCTTTTTTGACATGGATCTACCGTGACCATTCCAACGGCCAAACTCCACGGTCTGCCACGGCCTGATCTAGAAGTCTGCTCCAGGGAGCTCCTGCTTCATGAGACCCGACCCTACCTGTCCAGCCAGTGTAAGCGGTGCAGTCATCAGGGTCTGCGGACTTGAGGCCCCTCTCCATCTGTTGCAGCAGCTCCCTGATTTTGTTATTCAGCCGCTGCGTGAATTCGGGAGTCAGCTGTGGAGAGAAACCCACCAAACGTGAAGGCAACGCCAGCAGGTGGGTGGGCATCAGTACCCCGGGCCCCCGGCGGGGGGCCCCAGGGAACAGCGTTTGTAACCAGACGGGTCTCGGCTCTACACGCCCGGGACAGCTCCCCACAACCCCCTCGCCCCAACCCCGCTCACCCGCCCGGCCGCGTCGAAGTAACCGGTGGCCAAGGACTTGTCGTAGTCCGCGTACGGGTTGGGAAGCGCCCGCTGCGCCATCATGTCCCGCTCGGCTCCGCTGGGCCGCGGCCCGCCCCGGCTCCGCCCCGGAAAGCGCCGGCGCCGCAGCTCGCCCCTCCCCGTGCCAGGGATGGGCAGGGGCCCGCTGTTGCTGCAGTCGGCGCTGAGGGGCGCCGTGTCAGGGCCTGTTGAGGCCGGTTCTGTCTGCCTTAGAGAGCCCTGTGGCGTTAAGGTCTCTTGCAGCTGATCCTTTAGGGTTTAGGGGCCCATTGCTGGTCGGTCTGTGTGCTTTAGGGAGCCTTGTGGAATTTAAGGTCTCTCGCACCTAGTCTTGTGGGGATTAGGGACACTGTGGAGCTAAGGGTAACTGTCTGGTTTAGGGAGCGCTGTGAGATTTTGGGCCCCTTACAGGTGGCTTTGTGTTCAGGAGTCCTATGTAGGGGTCCCTGCGGGGTTTGGTTCAGTTGGCTGCATGAAACTTGGAGGCGCTGTAGGATTAGGGGCCGCTTGCACCAGCCTTGAGGGGATGAGCACTACGTGGGTTTGACGTTAAGCTGGTGCAGGTACTGAGGTCAGCCCAAGGAGAATATGCTGAATCCTGCTCCACCCCAGCAGTATTTCCTCACTTGGGGTCGGACCCAGCCTGGATGGGAGGCAGGGCCTCTTCTTTGCTGTGCCTTGCTGAGCTGCTGCATCTCATCTGTGCTGGCTGAGCCACATCTTCCTCGTGAAGAGGTTAGGTCCCCATGACTCATAGGCCTGAGCAGTGCTTTTCTTCCCAAGTGCAACATAACTGTGTTGCCCTGCTGCTGGGGGTCTTCTTGCTGACATCCTGGGGCAGTGTGCCCCTGTGCAGCCACCCATGTACAATGTACTTTGCGCTGCCAGGTAGCATTCATTGGGCTAACATGTCCTTGTGTGCTGTATTCCTCAATCCAGCCCTTGCTGCCTTGTTGCTTGGTGTAACACTGGGCCCAGCTCCCTCTCTCCTGACCCTATGGACCTGAGATAAGTTGTGATGTCCCTGCTTGGGGTCTGGCTTGCTGAAGCGTGTGACAGGTGTAGCTTTGGGGCTCTCCAGCACTTCTAGCACTGCAGGCTTGCATGTGTCTGTCGGGGAAGCGCAAAGGGATGCGGCTGAGCTTGAAGCTCTTGGTGGCTTGTAAAGGTCTAAGTGCAGTGACACTACCCCTTGTAGGAGCTGAATCCATCTGAGTGGGTTTAGTGGAAACAGCTGCTCTAAGAATTTACATATTGGTGACTGCAAACACCCTGAGAATACATTAGGCTGCTGCATTCGTGCCTGTGACAGTCGTATTATATAAGGGATTCTGGTTTTCTGTCCATATTGTCCATTCTTTATTAAAATCAATAAAATCAGATCTCAAAGAAAAAAGTAAATTATTGCATGATATGGTGAGAAACAAGCAGAAAAGAAGGAATTGCAATTATGTTTGCTTTCAGTTCTTTTTTCACTTGGCTGTTCCTTGTTTAGTGAATTTCAATCATGTCAACATTACCTTACGTTCATGGCAGGAGATGGACACGCAGTTTTAGTATTCAGGGAGGCAGCTCTAGCATCAGCAAAAATAATGTGGAGTCTTCTGCTTAAGGCCAAATTCACAGCCCTATGTTATGGTCTTCCCTTCCATCTGCAAGTCAAAGCAGTATTCACTGCCCTCCTTCCTTCAGGCACAGTACAGCATTAACTTCCAGCATAAAGCACACCATTTCAGCTTCAGAGTCTTTCTTTGATTCCTCACATTAGTCTTTTTTCCTGATCACTTAAAGATGAAGATGGTTCTCCCAAATTATCTTGCCTGTTCTCTTTACCACCTTGCCAAGGAGTTATGTTTCAGTATATTATTTTCTAATTGGTCATGGTCACTTTGGCTTCGATGCACCTCCTGCTGCCTCGGATGAACCCAGAAATCCAGGCTGCAGCTGTCACTCAGAGCCCAAGTAAGTGACTCATGATTTGTCCTTAGTATCCTGCCCATGCAGAATAGGGAATGAAAGAAGGAAGTGAGCTTGAGAGGAAAGCTGCTCATGTGTTCTCCTTGCAATCCCAGTCAGTTTGGGCTGTTTGGGGGTGGTGGGCCTGTTTGTTTACTTTGTCTGAAAAAAGTCATGCTGTGTTCTCTGAAAAAAATTTTAAAAGCTATTAAAGCAGGTCTGTTCAGAACACATCTAGAGAGAAATTTTGTGTGGATCCAGCTATGAGAGCACACAGAGAAAATGATGAGAAAGCAATCTCCAGTAGCGCCTTCCTGGCAGTCCTGTCACAGTTAGCCTCAGAAAAATTGGTCTCTGAAGTGACTCGCAATCAGTGGTTGAGTAGATGTCCCCAAATCTTTCTACCTGTGAGAAAACAGGTAAAAGGGTGTAATATTTTCTGCTCCACAACATTGTCTAAAAGACAAATCCTTACTAAATTTTAGCAACTTAAGAATTCTGGCTGTTGATGGTCCCAACTGGACTGGTTTGCATATCTGTGGATTATTTGAATGAAATGGATGTTACACAGTCCTCCTTGAAGGAAAACCTCAGGATGCCTGTGTGTCTGCTCCCTCCTCGTTCCAGTGAGGATGTGAGACCAAAATCTGTGACGAATGTTACAGCTGCTTGCATACTACTTGGCATCCTGCCTGAAGACATACTGAAACATCTCCTTCCCGGGAAGAGCTGTCTCCTGCTGGAGACCATCCTTCACTCTACGCACTGTACGCATCCATCAGTTCTGTAAACTCACCTGCAGTGAATCTCCATGCAGCAGGTGCCCAGTGCAGGCAGTGTAGATGTGGACTTGCAAGTGGCCTTTCCAAAATGGTAGTTTGGCACCTGCTCCCCCTCCACAGCCTCCTCTCAGAGTTGGAGTAACCTCATACAGCAGGCTCCATGCTGTGGACCAGATGGGCTTGGCATTGTAACCCCATAATAGTAAATGTGAGGGGTGCTTGTTCTCCCTTGCAGTTGCGTGCTACGTGTGAGAGAGTGCAGCGAGCAAGGGTAGAGTGTCCTTCGTAGCCTTGTCAGTTGGAAAAAGGAATTTGAGAGGCTGTGTGGAAGTGTTCCACAGAGCATGGTGGAGCATCCTCAGGGTGTGTGAGAATGTCCTGGAAAAATGTACTGGCAAAGCACTTGGATGGTGGGAGGGGTTTCATCTGCTGAAAAATGTCTCGTCACAGAACTACTGCAATGCAAGATTTTTGTGGACATTTAAGAGATGTAATCCAAGTTGTGGCATTTATCTCCCCATCTCTGCTTTGGTTTGTTTCTTTTTGGTGTTGGCTTCTTTGTGTTCCAGTTTCAGACAGCACAGGGTAAAAGCGAGAAGCTTCCCAACTGTATTCATTAGCCTCTCTTGCACATTATTTATTCAGCAGCAGCATAGCTAAAGGTACTATATATTTAAGATTGATGTCCAAAGTGTCCTAGGACATAGAAAAGATCAAAATCAAAGATGCCCTTTTCTTTATTTTAAGTAACAATTTTGAATACCAGATGTTGTTTCCACCATGGTGCTATGTATAAACTAGAGATAACTTTAGAAACTTTGCCATTCTTTAATATTAGAGCCACAGCTCCCCATATTTGATCTCAGTAAAAATGCAAACCTACATCAAGAAATTGAAGATTTTAATGCCATTCTGAAGCTGAGTAGCTCAGCTTTGGAAGGTGACGCAAGTGTTATATCTCAGCATTATGAGTGGAATATTTTTTATTTTAGAGAGATATCCAGGGGAAGGGAAAAGCATCTTACTTCACTGTATTTTTTTTTTTTCAATTTACAGATGGCACTGATTGTTTTTCTTTTAGCAGCTTGTATGAAGAGATCAAAGGCTAAGTATTGGTCACAGAATTTGACCTGGTCTAGTTGATTCTATTGATAGTATTTCTGGGGAGCAGAGCTCACTTGTATCCTGCCTGTATTTATGGTGGCCAAATCTTAAGCCAAGCATTCAGTACAGAGAATTCTGACTCCATGCACAAACACAGTGGGGGGCTTTGAGCTAGTGGTTCCCACTCAGATTTCAGAGCTGCAGTAGGTACTTCAGTGAAAACACTACTCACAAGGCAAAAAAAAAAAAAAAAAAAAAAGAAAAAAAAAGAAAAGAAAAGAAAAAAAAAGAAGTGGGAAGGGAAAAGAGCACAAAACTAAGAATGCTGTTATATGTGTCTGTGGCTCACCTGCATCTTGCATACTGTGTTAAGTCCTGATCTCATTTCAAACAGGATAGCAGAACTAGAAGCAGGAGGTACAAGCCATAGGACTAATAAGGCCAAAAAAGAGATCATCAGCTGTGTGGAATGACTTATGTGCAAGGACTAAGTAGCTAGGCCAGGACTATTCAGGCTGGAAAAGAGATATCTGAAAAGGGCTGTAGTGGACATCTGTAAAGTCTTGAACAGTGTCATGAGTATGACCAGGGGAGAGGGACCCACTGGCTTTCAAAGATAGCAGACATCAACTGCAGCAGCTTTCAGAGGTGAAGGAGATTATTCACGGAGTTAAGCTGTGGCAGGTTGTCAAGTACAAAGACAAAGCTGGGCCTGTGCACGGGAGGTTCTGAGTCGCCCACTTCTGGGGGTTTGGTGGCTGTGCTGGGGGCTGCTGGTGCATGTGTTCCCTAGCACACTGCCTAAGCATCTGGCACGGCCTGGGCTCTGGGAGGGTTTTCTCTGGGCTGCTGTGCCTGGTGCCATGTGTTTGTATTTTGCTTAATGGCATGTGAACCTGGGCAGAGCAGTTAACAGCCGAACAGCTTTGTAGCAACCTGTCTTCATGTCGGCAGCTGCAGCAGCATCCCTCTTAAAGTACGAACACACGCCTCCTTGATTGGAGTGTGGTGGCTTTACCCGATCTTTCAGCGCTTAGCCACTAGATGTCTCTGTCCCACAAGGAAGGAGCTGGAGGAGCCGTCTCTGCCTGTGCCCTCAGCCTGGCACACGGGGAAGGCATCCATGCCCTGCTCTGTGTGGGACGGGGCGGGGCTAGTTGCTGTGTAAGGAGTAGAGAGCAGTGGTTCTGCACGTAGCAGTCCTCTGTGACATTCTATCATTTTCTCATCCTTGTGGACCATAAGATACGGGTATCCCCCAATGCAGTGGGAGTCCATCCTGTCTTAGGAAGTGAAAGAGAGAAGTTGGAGAGCAGACCTGATTGAGAAGAGGGGATCAGTAAGGGCTACATATGGTCAGGAGCAAAGAAAATCAGTCAGGAAACTGCTAAAAGCTGGATAAAGCACTTTGTTTTGGTGATGAGGTAATTGGCAAGACAGTAGGGATTGCTGAGACTTTGATAGAGTTTGGTCCTTGGACAGGACTGACATCAAGTCAGATTTCTTTTGCTTTGCTTTAATGACTAAAGCAGTTCTGTGTAGGGCACTTGCATCCTTAAACCTGTCTTTAAAGTCCAGAGAGGGTTGGATGTGATTGCCAATGTGTGGATATGACTGATTGCTCACCCTGACTCTGTGTTTGACATCTGTCTGTCCCTCCATTCACCTTTGCACATCTACAGGATGAGCTGTGGTAAATATGACTGTTGACTTGTTTGCTTAGCTGTGTGAACAGTTTGGGGTGGCAGTGACCAGGTGTGGTGGTAGTAAGAGCAGCTGGAGCTGCCCAGGATTGTCAGGAAAGCAACACCACCGCCCCATGGTGGGTTAGAACATAGTTCCTATCCCCCATCCTTTATACCCCTCAGGTTGTCAATCCCAAGTTCCCCCTCCCTGTTTTATTATAATAAGTTAGTAAATATTCAGTTCTTGTGTTTAATAGTCATATGTTACATAGAGTTCTAAGTTCCTTGACGCCCCGTTGGTCTAAGTTTCTGTCAATTTAAGATACCCTCCCCTGTTCACGTTTTGTTGGCTGTTGTACCCTTTGTTCCTCCCCTGTTCTTCCCCGACATTGGTCCCTTGTATTCCCTCCACCCCCTTCTCCTTCTCCATAAAAGTTGCTGTAACCCCGCCGGAAGGGGTTTCTGCTCGTCTGCCCTCGGTTCAGTAAACGCCACTGGAACGGCAAGCACAAGCCTCTCCCTCTCCTTTTCATCCCGGAGACGCGGCAACGCCCTGCGCTCCAGGCGGGCTGCCTGCGCAAGAGCTGGTAGTGCGGGACCGGGTCTGAGCTACGAGGCAGAGATCTTCGGAGTGTCCCAGCCGGCCACGGACGCCGCTCTCGCTAGCCACCTGGACCGCGCGTCAGCCAGGGTCTCTGTGGCACTGAGCAATGCATTTAGGCTTTACAGGCGCTCTGAGGACTCTGAGGGGCACTAGGAGGACCTTATTTTTCATTTGGTACATTTTACCCCTTCTTTAAAATGGAACCTGCTATTGCTCAGAGCGTACCTTTTTTTTTTTTGTGGAAAACTATTGAGTGTCTTGTTTTTAAAGGACCTTCAATCTCAAGTGTCTATACTATCGACAATAGAGACACCCGCGCAGCATGGCAGTCTGTGCTGATCCAGGAATGATTTGGCACCTGTGCCAGTATCTTGATATTTATTATCCACACCTACCTTTATGGTAATAATTTTGTCTAGATTTGTCTTGGTCAGTAAATATGTGCCATTAGGTCCTAGGTTTGCCATCCTGGTAGGTTTGAGGTATCTGCTGTTTCTCAAAGATCCTGTAACTGCAGTTCTCAGAAGATCACTCCTCCTAGATTTTCCATTGAGTTTTCTCACCTTGGTTCCTGTCCCCTGCTCCTGGTAGGCTTGTGTCTGACTTTAGTTTCTGTGGCCCTTCCCATCACTGGCGAGGGAATTTGTTAGTGGCTCTGAAGAGGAACTTATTCTGAGCTTCTCATCTCCTTCAGGGAAATTACAGAATCACAGAATAAGCTGAGCTGGAAGAGACCCACAAGGATCATTGACAATCACGCACTCCCCAAGAGCCACACCATGTGCCCGAGGGTATTGTCCAAACACTTCTTCAGCTCTGCCAGCCTTGGTGTAACCAGCATTTTCAGGCTTTAGATCCCAAAGGGAAGGCAGCTGGTGAGGAAGGAGAGATTCCCATTCTGATGCAAAGCCAGTCACAGCAGGTAATTCACAGTCTCCTAATTCTCAGAGATTGTCTGTGATAAAATCTGTGGCTGAATTTCAGCCCAAAGTGTTTTCCTTGCAATTAGTATCCTAGAAGTCTTTCTGTAGCTTACAGATCCCCTTGCAACCACTCTCCTCTCCTGCAGGTAGTCAGTGAGTCACACACCTACAAGACACAGGTATTCATTCATTAGCATCATCTAACACAGTCCCTGTGCTACTAATAGCTGTAATTCACAGTGTCAGTGCACAGATGCCCTGTGACATCTAAATAAACTGCTTTAAATCCTGCCCCCGTAAATGTGTAATGGCACATAATCAATCCAATTATCCAATTTCTTATGGACTCCCGTCTCTTGTGGAACACTCCAGAGGCTGTAAACTTCTGCTGAACTCTCTCATGGTTCAGATGTTCAGAACAGCTCTTTGCAAAGACTTCGAGTGACTGCAATGCCCCAGATGCAACTGCATCTTAGAGTGAAGCTGGGCTTGGAGTTACCTTGAATGCAGAGGATGGATCAGATTGTCCTTTCTGACACAGGTTTAATTGTGTTGACAGTTTTATGACTGAGCAGGGACTGGAGTGTTAGTAGTTATTAACATAAGAAAGCTGCAAATGGTGGTAAAGAACCTTTGGAGCTCATGGGTATCTCAACAGGCAGGTGTGGTGAAGCTCGTCTTCTTCAGCTGTGATGCTGGGTTTGGTGCTGCTTTTTGCTTCCTGCACAGCAGCAAAAAAAGTCACAGCACAAAAAGAAAATGGATCAGCAGGGCTTTTCCCAGGTGACCCTCAGAGAGCTCTGCTGAGACCGGACCTCACTGATGCTGTTGAAAGAACTGCACCTTACTAAAACACTGCAGAAAGGCAGGCTTGGACATGCACCTGAGAATATTCATTTAATACCTCAGATGTGTCCCTAAACCCACAGGATTAATTTTTCTCTTTAAAAAGCAAGCTGCTGTGCCGAGACTTTTGAAAGGAGGGCTCATCCTGACTTGCACAGGGCCAGTGCAGCTGCCTGGCACTCAGCCACAAGCCATGCTGGCCCTGCCAGGACACAGCACCACGCTTTCTTCTCTGGGAAGTGAAATCTCTTGATGGGTTGCTGCCTGGAACACAAGAACAGAGCTTGCTGTGTGCCGGAGAGCTTCCTGCTCTTCTTGCATTTGAGGTATTTTCTCCTGGTTTTTGTTTCAGAAGGGCTTTCTAAACCTTAGCCATTAGGGATTGAAAATACTTTTCCAACTCATAATGTTGCTCAAAGCATAAAGGCAGTTTTTTCACTTCGTTCTCAGCCTCATGGCTTCTTACCTTTCATATGCATTATTATATGTACATGAAGCGAGGGGAAGGGAATGAGCTTAAAAGCTGATGACTGCCAAAACATAAAGAGTTTCTCATTCCATATTTTGCTTGGATGATTTTTAGTTATTGTTTATTTGCCCTTTGGAGAAACCTAAAAGGGGTGCATTGTGGCTTTTCCTGGGAGATGCAAACCATGAAAAGATGAAATTTAATCTCAGTTTCCCACATGATCCTTTGCACATTTGGAAAGACTATATGTTAGCTGACTGGCAAGATGGATGGAAATGTTGTTAGGGACCTTTACTAGAGAGCACTGTGGCTGATGCTATCAAAATGGGTGCTGTCCCATCACAGTTTGAAACAGATTTGTTTATGTCTTCAGCTGCATCTCTTGGAACCCATTTCCCTGGAAAAAAGGCAGAACTGGCAAGAGAAGGCAGTCTGAATTGCCCCAGCTGAAGCTATCCTCATGGCTGATACTGGGCTGATGCTTAAACATAGGTTTCCATATTTCGTCCATAACATTCTGCCTGTATTTTTCCGTCTGGGTTCTTGCCACTGAAACAGCAGCCTTTTCTGCCTCTCCTACCCAGTTACTGACTCTTCTTGTGCCTATAAAATTACAGTCCATCTGTTGCAGGAAGCTGATAATGAGAGGATGGTGGTAAATAGAAAACTGGAAGCATTCACAATGTGTCAGCACTGCTGTTCCACTTGCTGCATAGGTAGATGTATTAGGGTCAGAGTCTGATGAAAAAACCTGTATTGGCCAGGGTAAAGTGGTGCGGATGGTCAGGAGAGGAGGAGGGCTAGGGAAAACCCAGAAATTTGTATGAATAAAGGCTTTAAGCTTCACAGGAATCCACAGAATAAAAAGTTTGAGTCTTTTCCAAAGTCTTTTGCAAAGTTATGGCTTGAGACCAATTTCTTCTGCTGTTAATGCTAGAAATCAGACCTGCTTGGGTCTGATGCCCAAAATGAGCATCTAAACTCTTCAAAGCACGCTACTGAGTGTGCCACAGCTGTGGGGGATTGTTAGGGGCAGAAGGCAAGGACAGAAAGAACTCAGATCTCTGGAAAGGTTAAATGTGATTGCAGGAGTGCATGACTGCCTGATATTTTGGCTAGAAGAGGAAAGAGGCAACACTTGGCTAAGGCATTCTTGGGGTCTGTATCTCTACGTTTCCACTCACCCTTCTTTCCAGCCTATACTCGTTTTCCACTATATCAGTATTCTGTGTTTTTCAAGCCGCATTTCCTCCCTCATGTGAGAAATGACAAACCGAAGCTCTTTTTGACCATGTGTGGCCTAATATAAATCAAGTCCTCGTCTTTTCTGTGGTCTCCAGAGCACATACTCTTGCTGAGATCTCTGTGATCAGAGTAATGAAAGTAAAACTTCTCAGTAGCACTTCGCTCTTGTGGATTTTTGTCAGGTTTTTTGTCACACCCATTGCACTGGATGTGGTAGTTTGTGGTTGCTTTGGTTACAATGGATCCTAGTGTGATGGAATCCATAGGAAGTAGAAACAAATGAATAGAATTGATTTTTGTTTATTTATGGCAGTGCATAAAGATGGAAAAGTGAGTATTTAAATTACTTTAATCAGAATAGGGAAGTGAACAAGCTACCTTTGGGCTACTCTGCTTTACAATTTGATTGCTCATTTTACTAAAATCTGATATAATTATAACCACATCTGTTCATGAAGTAAACTATCTGAACACTAAACCCTGTGTTTATGGCTCTTAGTTGAAGTAGACTTAAAACCCCCCACATATACTTGATATATTTGGGCCCCAGCTTTGACTGTTGTGGGGCAAAGCCAAATCCACAGATGTGGGTGTTTTGGGTTTTTTTTCTGAGAGTACTGTACCATGTTGACACTCCTGACTCTGGCAGTGCAAGGAATTCGATCCCGGAAGTTCAGAGTGCAGTTGTCAGAGCATTACCCAGACAGGCCTTTTTGGTGTCTCCAGCTCAGTGATTAGTTCCTGTGCTCTTTGAGGGGGAGGTCTGCATGCTTAGAGGAAGAAGGAAAAGCATCTTGTGTTCCCTTGGCTTTTTCAGTGTGAACTGGGGCTCCCTAGTTTTCCTCCCTAGTTTTTCCCTAGTTTTTCCCTAGTTTTTCCAGTGATCACCTGCTTTGTCTTTCCTGAAGCTTCAGAGACGAAACCGTTCAGTATTTGAGATCCTGCCTTCTTCAAATGAACGAAGAATTAGGACCTGCTGCCTTGGGATGTGGAGTTGATCCCATGGGTTGATTCATTTAAATCCTGCTGAACATTTTTAGGTGTCAGACTAAAATGGGTGACAGGGACAATACAGTGCAGAATATCTTCTGGGGAAGAGCAGGCTAACTGCATCTAGAGCCTCAGCACTGGTCCCACTCACATGTCAGCCAGAGCATTGTGTCCTCTTTTAAGATGTGCAATGGGAGCCCTCATTCAAAAGCACAGGTTCTCTTTGAGCCAGCTGGTCATTGTGGGAAGGAGACTGTTCCTAGGAATTTTGTTAAGGAAAATGTTAAAGTACAGCAGTATGTATTAACCCCATGCACCTCTACAGAGTGGAAAGCAGCTCTGCGGAGAAGGACCTGAGTATCCTGGTGAACAACATGCTGTCCATGAGACAGCAGTGTACCCCTGTGGCCAAGAAGGCCTCAGGAATCCTAGGATGCATTAGGAAGAGCATTGCCAGCAGGCTGAGAGAGTTGATCCTGCCCTTTTACTCAGCTCTGGTGAGGCACATCTGGAGTGTCCAGTTCTCAGCTTCTTGGTGAAAGAGGGACAGGAAACTCCTGGAGTGGGTCCAGCAGAGGCTGCAGAGATGAGGAAGGGCCTGGAGCCCCGTCCTCTCCCTGACGAGGAAAGGCTGAGGGAGCTGGGGATGCTCAGCCTTGAGAGGAGCNATGCATTAGGAAGAGCATTGCCAGCAGGCTGAGAGAGTTGATCCTGCCCTTTTACTCAGCTCTGGTGAGGCACATCTGGAGTGTCCAGTTCTCAGCTTCTTGGTGAAAGAGGGACAGGAAACTCCTGGAGTGGGTCCAGCAGAGGCTGCAGAGATGAGGAAGGGCCTGGAGCCCCGTCCTCTCCCTGACGAGGAAAGGCTGAGGGAGCTGGGGATGCTCAGCCTTGAGAGGAGCCCCAGCTGAGAGGGGCCCCATCCCTGTCTGTCCCTGTCTGCAGGGAGGGCTCAGAGCAGGAACCAGGCTCTGCTCTGTGGGGCACAGCAATGGCACAAGAGGAATGAATGGGCAGGAACTGATGCTCAGGAAGTTCTGGCAGGACAGGAGGAAGAACTTTTCCTGTGCAGTGACGGAGCACTGAAACAGAGACCAGAGAGGGTGTAGAGTCTCCCACACTGGGGATATTCCAGACCCATCTGGACACAATCCTGCGCCACGTGCTCTGGGTTGACCCTGCTTGAGCAGGGAGGTTGGACCAGATGAGCCAATGTGGTCCCTTCCAGCCTGATCCATTGTAAGATTTTGTGTATTGCCAGGCATAAAACTTTATCTAGTGTCTGTCATCCCCAGGAAGCATGATACAGTCTTATGACTGACTAGCTCATAAAGCTCCCTTGCTATTACAGCAATGCTATCTGGATAGACAGTGCTGGAGTTCTGGGGTTGAAGTCCTGAACACTTACCTGACGGCATCAATTAGCTCTTCAAACCTCATTGCTCTCCAGCCCTAAAAATGTTTTTAGTCAGCCCAAATCATGCCCCTTCTCAAAGAATATTACAGATCCGTATAGCAAAACTTTGCTGTGCTGTTTGAAGAGAGATCTGCATCCTCATGCATGTATCTGCCTAATGCGTATCTATGCGTAAGTTAAAGAAAATGCTTCAGTGCATAGCCCTGTGTGCAACAGTAAGAGGTTTTTATCTTTATCTTTTCTCCCCAGGGCATCCATAGGAAGAAAAAAAAAAGTAGGAGTGAGGAAAAAAAACAAACCAATTTTGCAAATCCTTCCAATGTGGAGCACCAGGCCTGAAGCAACAAGGAAAATGCTGATTGATCATGGATGCTGTATATAAGGTGAGAGGCCAAGACCACATTAAGTAACTCATATGAAATGTTAACTCTCCCTCCCACCAAAACCAAGGACAGCTAGCACTGCACAGGTGCTAAAGGGTAAGAAACTAGACTGAAGAGTAATGTTGTGTATATCCTTTCCAAAGGGTAGATATATTTATACCGGAGGGATGATTAATTCACTTTTATTCTCAGGAAATTAGGGAAGAAGCTTTCTGTAGAAAACTTTCTGTTTCTTCTCATATAGCATACTTCAGTTGGAAGGGACCTACAAGGATCATCCAGTTCAACTGCCTGGCCACTGCAGACCTGGCCAAAAGTTATAGTGCGATATTAAGGGCATTGTCCAAATGCCTTTTAAACACTGACAGGCTTGGGGCATCAACCACCTCTGGGAAGCGTGTTCCAGTGTTTGACCACCCTCTCAGTAAGAAAGGCTTCCTTAATGTCAAGTCTGAATCTCCACTGATGCAGCTTT
This sequence comes from Oreocharis arfaki, assembly GCA_013398015.1. Taxonomy (NCBI): domain Eukaryota; kingdom Metazoa; phylum Chordata; class Aves; order Passeriformes; family Paramythiidae; genus Oreocharis; species Oreocharis arfaki. The sequence continues at coordinate 163,965 of VZRR01000834.1, forward strand.
GAGCCTGTCCTGTCACTGGGTATGACATCAGTTGTGGTAAAAGAGATGTTAGGGCGTATTGTTAAGAGAGTATTTCTTGCTTAGGACAAGCTTGGTCAAATAAAGCCAGGAGAGGACACTTTACCCAGACACTTGAGGTACAAGCCCATAAGCTAATCATTGAGACTGGTTGTGTTTTACACTGTTTCACTGGAGCTGCTTTTCTTCCTTAAAATGAGGGCAGCTTTAGACCTAACCCACTAATGTACTGGGAACAACAAGCCTGTTTTATCTGGGTTTTGTTGTAGTTCAGGCAACAGATAGCTGTCCTCCTAGTGGCAGTGTCTGTGAATCATACTTCAGAATGCCTGGCTGCGAGAACCTATTGTTCTAGGAAATATAAATGTCCATAACATGCATTTCTGATGTGGTGCTTATCTCTTCTGATGGATACTTTCTCTCTCTCTCTCTGCTCATTTCCTTATTTCCCTTCTGGGTCGCCCTGGTCATAACCCGAGATCACAGATCACAGGGTGGTGTGTGATGAGTCTGGCTAAGATCCTCTGTACATGCCCGCCAAGAAGGCTGGACCAAGTGGTCTGTTCCACATCAAAATGTCCATGAAAATGATTCAGTCATAGAATTTTTGATTTTAGTGAAATTATATTTAACTGGGGAAAGGATGACTATCAGGTCAAAGAAAAATGACAAAACTGAGATGCCTGTGCAAATGCACATGAACAGTTATATGCATAAATTAGCAGCTTGGGGACAGTGTATGTTGTAGCCTTCATCCTAGATAAAAGCAGATTTATTTATAATACGATCAAGGGCAAGTCAATTTTGTTTTCCTTTGATACACCTAACACAGCGGGCTATGATATCCTATCACATATTCACCCATGACAGGACTGCTACAGAAGGAAGCAAGTGTAACAGGAATCTTGAGCAAATGTAGCTAATCTTGCATTCTAAGATTATGTTATTTTTAGACTCTGTAAAGAATGTGTAGCATGGGAGAGACTGTGTGTGTGTAGCCCTTTTCCTAAAGCCAGTTTGGCCTTTTTAATGATCCACAGTAACAAGCCAGTGAAATATATGAGCCTCTGGAATCACAGGGGAGAAAGGATGACTGCTAATCCTGGCCCCCATTTGTAAAAATGTCTTTTTAGAAAATGTCAGGGAATGAGAAATCTTGCTGCCTCCAAACATCTTCCAGTAAATGGAGTTCGGCTCCAGCCTGAAGTCAAACACTGCAGACGCCTTCCAGATATCTCTGAGATTCCCGAGGCCAGTCTCCCTTGGTTGCATCACCATGAAAATAAGAGTTGTGTCCGAGGTGTGGTCCTCGTTATGGCTCTGGGAGCAAACCGCCCTTTGGGTTGTCCTTATCACCCTCCAGGAGCGCTCTTCTGCCAGCTCTGGGTTTTTGCTGACTAAGGACTTTGTGAAATTGGCCTATTGGAGTAATGTCAGTCTTTTCCAGACACTGCAAGGGTTTTCTCTGTTTCTTCCAAGTCAGCTGATCTAAGAGGAGCTGCTAATCCCAGCAGCAATGGAATTTGACCCATTTTCAAGATGTTGATTGTTTTTCTCTTGCTGAAGATAAGAGACTTAATCTTTGTCAAGTTTGGCTGAAGCATGGGCTCTGTATCCCAGACAGAAGAGTGTACCCTGGGCTGTTCAAGCCTTAATAAAAAGTGTAATCTCCTTGAAAATAGATTTTCTCTAATGTGGGAATGGATATATGAGTCTTATTGTCAAGCATTTTATAAACTTTCTTTACTCATCAGAAGGCTGTCTTGATTAATGCTTAAAGACAAAATTTGGAAAAGAAGGGAGGTGCCAAGTTAGGCAATTCAGACTTAGCAAGAAATCGGCTATTTTTTTAGAAAGCTCTTTCACATGGCATTGGTTTGAGATTTTCAATTATGTTGTTATATTATTTTTCCTTACAAAATGAAAAGTCTTTATTATCTTTTAAAATTATCATGTAGGATGTTAATTGAAACTGTCACAGGGCCTGTTGATTGACTATGAACAGTTTTGTATCCTGAATTCCTGTGGGATTTGCTACCACCCCTGGATACTTCGGTTGTTTTGAGGCATGTTTCTTTCATTTTATGAAACTGTTAATAGGGCATGAGGGTCTGTTTCCAGAGGAATCTATTTACCTTGCAGAACTGAATTGCTCTTAGCTGTCAGCTAGACTGAACTAATGTTTTTGAAGGAAAATGTCATGGCATCTCAGTTTGATTCTGATGCTTTTTGACATTTCAATTAAAATATCAAAATGAAGCTCTCCACTTATTGTGCTAACTGAAATTTGCTTTTATGTTTGTGTTTAAAAACAAACAAACAGAAGGAAATTTTTTTTAAATTTAAAAGAGGAAAAATAGTATTTCTCTTAAAAAAAGTATTCTGTAGTAGGGAAAATAACTAATTGGAGTACTTAATAAAATCAGATTTTGAGCAACTCTATTTAAAACATTTCTTTTTTACTTTTTTGTTTGTTTGGACTCCTAAACAAAAAGTGATGTTTAATCGGAATTAGGAAGATGTTTTGAGTTACACATACCATGTTTTCCATCCCTAACTATGAATGTGTCCATGTTTCTTCAGACTGGGCCTTTGTCAGCCAAAGATCATGAGGAGGACAGCCTGAATTTTTGAATTTTGTTTCTCAAACCCTCACCAACACGAAATTTGCATGTCCTGTTCAAAGCACCTTGTGCTTTCCATTAATTTACATTCGCTCAGGGCTCAGGTTTGTGTGTTCTCCTTTACCCAGAAACACTTGTTTTCTGCAAATGAGGACTGCAGGGTTGGGACTTAGGAATAAGGTTTCATTGTGCTGTTAAAAACAGATTTCATACTGGTTTTCGTATGGATTATTGCCATCTGCAGGAAATAGTTAAGGTTTTGTAGGATTTTTGCTATTTCTAGTATGAGGGGCAGTCACAGACTGAACTTGTGTGGACTGGAGTCTGACTTTTTTTCTGTGAAGTGTGCTCAAGGGAAAGCAGCTCTCAGGACGCATGGAGTGTGGTGGACTGGAGAGTCACATCAAGGAGCTGGGAGACTGTTACTAATGCAGAGAAGCTGTGGAAGGAAGCAAAGAGCAAAAAGCCAGATCTCAGGGGTAGAAAGGACTTGGGACTGAAGAACACTGAGCACTTTGTACCTTAGGAAGGCACTGAGTTGGATGGAAAATAAGCTGCAAGCAAGAGCGCAGTGGGCAGCTAGGAACAGTCCATTTTTAGTTCCTGTTCTTGCCTTGTCCCTTGGAATTGTTTCCAGCTAAAAAATAATAAATCATCTGAGTTTATACTGAATCATTCCTGGCACAATGATGTGAGTTAGTAAGACTGAATCAAAAAGCAGCATCTGAATCTGAAGGTCTGCTAAGAACCTCTCCCATTAAGATTTAAAATACCCTTTTCCTCAGACCTCCTCTAAAATAGAACAAACTCTGTGGAAAAAACCCGTATTCTGGCTGTGGCTTAAACAACAGAATTCAGCAGAGTTGAGGGGTAAGACTTGTACTTGGTTCTTATTCCTTACAGTTTCTCTCTGTATACACAGGTGAAGATCAGCCTTAGTTCTGAAATTCTCAGCTTGTGTTGCTTTGCCGTTTTCTAAACATTGTAGGGTTTTCTTGAAGCACTTAATTTGATCTGAGATTGGATCAAAGCAGCTTTCTCTTCTGCAGCAGTCCAAGAGGATTGGGTGATGGAGGATGTCTGGATGCTGTTAGTTCATTTGCATGTGAACAAGAGAACATTTTTTATTCCCCCACTGCAAAAAAAGTAAGTTTTTGTCTCTGACGTAATGGGGTTTGATCAAAAATTGCTACCTAGCTCTGCAATGATCTCTCTTGATGAACTAACACCTGATTAGGAACTATATTGTAAATCTCAGTATTTTTCAGGTGCTTTCAAAACTCTTTATTATAAGTTCCTTGCAAAGCAAGTGGAGCTTGCCTTGAAATGGAAGAGAAGGTTTCAAAATCACTTTGAGGAATGTTGTATGAGCTGTAGAGGTGGATGAGAATATTTGTCTTCTTCCTAGTGGCAGCAGAGAATTGCAGTTTTGCTGGAACTTTCAACTATTCTGCTTTTCCAGTCAATACTTTTCAAATGTAATTTAGTGGAGCAAGACGGTGGTCAGAAATCAGACACAACCTGACATATGGCAGGAGAGATTTTCAAAAGTATCTGAAGGACATAAGGAGGGAAAAAGTTCTCCTCTGATTTCACCTATAAGAAATAGAGTCCAGTCAATTCATGTGGGCTGCTTGTTACACTGGTCCCGATCCAGGGGAGACTTACGTCACGTGAAGCTCCACTGAGCTGAAGGCAAGTACTTGGGACTTGCACTGATGTGAATCTGGCCCAACATGCTCACAAATTGGCCCTGATCTCTTGTCTCTCAAGCAAGATTGGAACTATCTTGTGCTTTTTACAGAAAACTTGAAAATGAAAAATCCTGCATTGCTTGGTTGCTTAAAGCAGAATTTCCCAGCTGTGACAAATGGCTTTAGGTGCTTCCATTTTGGGGCAACAGTTCTTGGGCATCTAAGCAGGGCCCCATCTGCTCTGAGCACTTCTCTTCTTAAGATCAAGCACTTTGTTTTAAACCTCTAAAAATGTAGGTACTTAGCTTTCTTTGAATCTCTTGTCCCTGGGGATTTGCAAAGCCACAGACCACTGATTTTGTGTGGTTTTTATGGTCTAGTGGGGCTGTGTGATGAATTTTGTTTCTGGGGTTTTCCACCTGTAAACAGTAACAAAAAGTTCCCTCTCTCTGTACAATAATGTAACTGAGTATGAAACAAAAGGCACTCTGCCTTTCTCTAAACACCTAAGACATGGTAAGGAAGCCAAAATTGCAATTTCCCACGTTTCTCCTGCAGTACTTGAGCTGTTCTTGTCTGAGTGAATCTTCTGCTGTTTCTGATTTCTCTGATACACATCCTTCCTCCAGAGCCCCTGCCCAAACTTTCTTTCAGTTGGGGTGCTTCAATTGCAAGTCATGTACTGGCTGGCAAGTTCTAAGCTCAGGCAGTGTGGTTGCATTTCCATAAAACCATGGATCTCTGTTTTTTTCCCACTGTTCTATGGTTGGTTTCTTTTTCCTTATTGATTCAATCTCTTAGTGATTCTGCCTCTTCTGGTCTTTATGTTAAGTGAAGAGCATATTTAAGAGCTGCACAGGTGGCTTGTTTGTGTGTTTACAGGTTTTTCAGAGCTGAGGCTTCTTTAGAGAATACATGATATATTTTCTGGCCTCAAGGTGTCAATAGTTTGTGACCTTTTTTTAGCATGCTGGGAGTGAGACAAACAGCTTGGATGTTTTCTCCTGGTTTTTGCAGAGGGAAATTCCTTCATCATGGGGGAGACTAAGATTCTTATGCTGGAGGCATAACCTTTGTAATCTCAGAAGGTCTGAGGTGGGCTTGATAAATATTGATAATAAAACATGAATGAAAATAGGGAAGACAGCAGGGTCAAATCTAAAGCAGTAGTCAGTGGAACATCCTTGCTGTGGAGGTGATGAAGGAAACTATTTTTTTGCCTGTTGTTCACCCATATAGCATTTAATCCTCAACATAGAGCTGCCACATTAGGACTGGATATGTGCAGCAGATCCCTGACACACTGAACACAGTGCATATGTGGTTATGCAGCTGTTTGCACCTACAAAATGCCATTCTGCCAAAAGGCATGGTCCATTTTCTGCTCATTCCTTATGCCCTGTGTTCATGAATGGCCTCAAGGTGGAAGGCAGGGGTGAGTTTTTATGTGGATTAATCAGCTTCATGGTGCAGCCTCACTGCAACTCACGTGGTGGAAGAGGAAAGTTAGGAACTAGCAGTTAGGGTGCTGAAACTGCCAGCTTGGTTTGATTCTGGTTCAAACATGTATCCCGGGGTCCAAAGTCACTCCCTGATGTTGGCAGAGAGTAAAATGGAGTGTGGAATTTCCTGTTCAGAATAGCCATAACAAATAACCTTCCAAATGCTGTGTATTACACTCATGGCAGTTTAAAGCTAATATAATGTGAAATGTGACTTTGGAAGAAAGCTGGCTCCTGAACTGTGTGTGTGAGCTCACATGTGTTTGTGTATTAATATGACCTTTCTAGTACAAGGTATAGCTTTTTTCAATCCAGTCACTTATATGCATGGCTTTGGCTTCTGGATCACTACAGGCTAGAGCCAAGCAAATGGAGGAAGAGCTAACAAAAACATTTTCCAGTGCCCTGTATTTATTTGTTTTTGTTTGTTTGCAAAAAGAAAAATCTGTGTCTCTCAAGCTCCTCCTATGAATCAGAAGGATTGTCAGAGACCATCTTGTAGGAAAAATGATTATGTCCTAAGCCACCTTGAAGCTATCAGGAAACATTGTTGGCTTGGTTCTCCTGGCTCTGCACACCTGTAAAGCCTGTGTTGAAGCAGTGAGCTTCTCTACACCCAGTCTGTCTTCTACCCTATTTCTGTCTCTTTCAGTCATCTGGATTCAGGCCTTTTTTATGTGTTTCTCATCCAAGTTTCCAAAAAGCTTTTCGTGTCATGCAGTGTACCTAAACCCATAGCCCTCTCTTCTCTCTATCTTTTATGATGTTCATGACTGTTCAACCTAGTGAATATATAATGATCTGCACAGGAAATATTTTTATGTGGTACTGGTGTCAATTTAGACTAATTTCAAACCACTGTATAAATGATTATTACTGCCACTGATTAAAAGTCACCTAATTCCTTTACAGCACAATGTGTCCAGCTCCACAAAAAATCTGTATGTATATATATTGCTTTGAGCCAATTAAAGCTTTGGTCACCTGGATTTCAAAAGATACCTCTTCTTTTTAGTTCTTGAAGAATAATAAATGAGCATACTTCTCCACCAGCTTTTGTCTTAATAAGGCATTTTCATCTCTGGCTCATGAGGAGTATGATTCTTTATGAAGAGTGTAGTGTAGTGTTACAGGCAAAATATTATAGTCACAAAGGTCTGTAGTTAGGGGATAATATATGTGGAAAATTTCACCTTATTTCATCTGTTGACCATTGAAATGTTACCAGAACATGTTTTTCTTTTGTAACCATTTATTTTTTGTTGTGAAAATTTTATTTTTCATATATTTGAGGACAGACAGCACTTTGGAACCTGTGCTAGTGCATGCTCTCCAAACACAGAGTAAAGATTCCATCTTTCCATGGAATTTGGTCTTGTTGCTTCATGTCGTTTAGTACAAGTATGCTCATAGCAGCCACAGGCTGTCCCACCAGCCAGCATGCAGACCGCACGTTTGAGAGCTCTCATGACCACACTGAGAACAGCCTGGCCCCTGTGCTGTTCAGAATCATAGAATGATTTGAGTTAGAATGGGATATTGAAGATCATCCAGTTCCACCCCCTGCCATGGGCAGGGACACCTTCCACTAGGCTGCCTTGCTCCAAGTCATGTCCAGTGTGGCCGTGAACGCTTCCAGGGATGGGGCAGACTCAGCTTCTCTGGGCAACCTGTGCCAGGGCCTCACCACCCTTACAGGGAAGAGTTCCTTCCTAATATTTAATCTAAAGCTACTCTCTTCCAGTTTGAACCCACTCACCCTTTTCCTGCCATTACGTGCTCTTCTATTCTCGGGGTGATTTCTCTTGCAGGATTTGCTGTCTTCCACATGGTGTGTGGCCTGTGTTGCAACCCCCGTGACAGTGCTCAGAGACCAGCCAGAGGAGAAGTGTTGCAAGGACGCCTAAGCAAGCACCCCTCTCAGGAGGGGTGAAGGGAGGTGGGGCTGCACCCGGGACTTTTAATGGCAGAATAAATGGGAAGGTGGAGGGCAGTGCTGTACATTCAGTCCAGTGTGCTTGCTGTGCCTCTGTTCTCTTCCCCTGTGATCTACAAAAGTATATTATCAGCACCAAATCTTGAAGAAATACATACAAGCAGATTTTTATTTTCTCTTGTGTTCTTTAAATTTTAGTTACCTATCGGCAGCTTTCAAGATGACAAGAATTTTGACAGCTTGCAAAGTGGTGAAGACTTTGAAAGGCAGATTGAAGTTTTGCAATGTGTCTGCTGATCACTGGAGTTTCTCAAGGACAGGTACCAGACTGTTGAGCATCAAGGTAACAGTGACTGAACTACTGTGGTTTAATAGATGTGTTTGGCATGCAGAGATAACTTGCTGCAGATAACAGAGTTTACCTAGAGAAGTGAACCAGAGGAGATTTGTCTGAATGCTAGGCAAGGGGGTTGCTTGGCTAAATGGTTTTATTAGGTAAGCAAACACACCTTTTGTCTAATCTGGAATGGAAATTATAGGGTAAATTACACCAAAAGATGGAAGTTCAGAGTTTCAGTTAATTATTATATGGTATTTTCTTTAGAAACACCTCACTCTTCTATACGACTGATAGCTAACAGAACAGATCTTTCAGTCCATATGAGCATGAATTGGCTGAATATTTAAAATCATGCATCACTTGAATTAATCCAATTGAATCCATACAGAATCCATTTTCAATGTATTAGAAACTACAATGGCTCTGAGATTAGCTGGAGAGGTAGACAACTCTTGTGAATGCATCAGTGTATTAGCTCTTGATACACTGGGGCTGGACCACTCAATTGCTTTCCCCAGCTTTCTAGTGCTTTTTGTTAGAGGAGCTGGTGTACATGGGTGAAGTGGGACTTTCTGTGGGACTTCTGTAGCACTGAAGTGCTGTGTGAGTTCTGTCAGCATGCACTTTGCAGTGAAAAGGCACTTTTGCACAGATGTGTTGAATGAACAGTGCAATAGAATTAGCAGCTGGAGGAGTGATGTTTCAGAGGGTGGTAGGGAAGAGCATTGAGAGACTTGGACTGCAAGTGCTGCCTTACCTGGCAGGGTGGTCTAGAGGGCTGACCAGTATCATTTCTGTCCACTGAGGACTAGGGTTTCTCTTACCTGTCCCACAGCCACTCATTTTTCAGGAGTTCTGTGAGTTCCTTGCAACAGACCCATCAACTTGACAGGACTAGGGGGAATGGATTCAAACTGACAGAGTAGGTTTAGATTAGACATTAGCAAAAAATTCTTTTCTGCGAAGGTGGTGAGGCACTGGAAACAGGTTGCCCAGAGAAGCTGTGGCTGCCCCATCTCTGAAGGTGTTCAAGGCTAGGTTGGACAAGACTCTGAGCAACCTTCCAGTGGAAGGTGTCTCTGCCCATGGCAGGGGATTGGAACACAGTGATCTTTAAGGCCCTTTCAAACCCAAACCATTCTATGATTCAATGATACTATGATACTTTTAAAACAAAAATTGTCTTCAGAGGGACACAGAACAAGGCAAGAGGTGTTCCTCTTTATATGCCTTCTTTTGGCATGTGAGTTCCCAGATTAGCTTTGTCTCACCTGCATTTAGAAACAGAGCCTGTGTGGTGAACTAGCGAACTAGAGTCCCTGCTGCTGGACCTGTCTTCCCCTTCTGCAGAGTGTACAGCAGGCATGAACTGGTACCTTGTTCACAGTCTTTTAGCACAGCAATCTTCTTCCCAGCAGATAAACCCTGACTCTGCAATCAGATCTGGCTTGGGAGGAAGTTATTTCTCCTTGTAATGACAACAGGAGTCCTGCTTGTGGATTATAAACCATAGTGGTTACCAGTTTCTACAGCTGTGCCATTTGAAGAGGAAGTAGGGCTCTGGCATGAGGAGCAAATTCCTTGGTTGTTCCTCAGGCTCGGGAAGCTATGTTGGTTTGACACTGACCGTACAACAAAATTATGTCAGAGCCCTCAGCTGGGGCAGTGCTGTCTTCTCACACCTTCCAGGGCAGCTACTAGCTTCTTTTTTTCCATTTTGAAATGTAATCAGTGGGCTAAACAGTGTCTCTTGGTGTGATAAAGCAAATTGCAGCAGTTTGAACAATCTCTTCTCTATGGGTTTTGTGCTTCAGATTGAAAAGGGATGGGAGAAAATGAGACAATTTTGCTGCTGGGTGAGTGGGACCTGTGAATGCACTGGGAGGCTGTTGACAAATGTCACGGTGCCTAGGAGATAGAAGGCTAGGATTCATACTTGCCTGCTTGGTTTGTGGCTGGGATGGCCTGTAGCATTGGTTTGCTCATGCTGTGCCTTGTGGAACAGGAGTCGTGCAGGTACACTCAACTTCACAAGGATTTTAGAAAACTGTCAAACCAACAAATCAGGGCTGAAGAGTTCTGCTGGAATGCCATCCTTGCTTGTCTCTTGCTTCTGACACCTCTCTTGCTTTTCGGAGCTGGTTCAGTTATTTCTGTCATGGTCTGTAGAACACAGCAGTTGGACACTGTGATGCACAGAGAAGTGATTCAAGCACACTTTAGCTTGTGGTTATAAGTTTGCAGCAGGAAAAGGCATCTTCCACTGGTAAATCCTTGTAGCCCATGGTTAGGATTGCTGATCCAGCTTTTGATGTCAGGACACCCTCTTTCTTTACATATCCTGTCTTAATTCGGGTAGCCATAGCTAGTAGGCTGGATCTGATGCATTCTTATACTGATGGATTAGAATTTGAATTTAGGATTTAACATCTTTCATGGCAGATTGATGGTGTTACATACATATCTACTCAGTCATTCAAGGACTGCACAGTAACAGACCTACAAGGTCATATTTTATAATGTTGAGGCATCCAGTTAAGAAGTTTCATGTACATGAAAAGCTGCTGCCCTACTCTGATGATGTTCCAGTACCAGCTATTCTAGCATCTATTTATCTGTGCTGTAAAGCTAAAGGGTGATTGCTTAAAGCCAACACCACTGCTGAAGGCAAGGAGAATGAATACCTGCTAAGAGAGCAATGCCAGGTGAAACCCTTGGAAGCTATTTTAATTTCAGTCCCAGCAATTGCAAGTACACCCAAAGTGGGTCAGAATAAATTGAACTCTTTTTCTGAGTGTATGGCAGGATCTATTGCAGGGCAGCCAAAACCTACCATGCATATGAAGAGCTGGGTCTAGTGGAGGGTTTGTACCTGCGCTGTGACTACTTGACTCGCCACGAATTGTGGTGTTCACCAAACAGTCCCAGAAGTCTCTTTCTGACATTTATTACGTGACACCTTCTGCCTTGACACTGACAGTGGGGAAAGTTGTTTCCTTTTGAAACATAATTATTTGAGTTCAATACCTACAGGAGCCTGTCCTTTCAGAATGGATGGAGAGTAATAAAGCTGAGATCTGGTGTAGCTTAGGAGTCTTTGGCTCTTGAGAACTTAGCTCAGATTTTAAAGCCTGCTCTACAGGGTCCTTATGATTCTGTTTGAATTCAGAATATTGAATACAAAAACTTGAACCTTTCCTGCTCCAAGGCTTTAAGACAGTGACAGGCTTATACACTACTTTTCCATGGGACATGCAGAAGCAGAAGTGAAAGAGTCTTTCTAATATTTATATGAAAGCAGTAAAGCAGGAGGCCTGAAGAAAAAAATTAAGGATAAGGCATCCTAAAAAGCCTGCCTATTGCATAGCTTTGCATCAGAGTGTGGAAGTTAAGTGTAGTCATGAGGCAAGTGACCAAGTAGTGACCTATGGCTGGGTTTGGTGTTCCAACCAGCATTAGAGGTAATGGGTATGAATGAGAAATTTGAGGAAAGAGTGAAATGCAGTGTAATTAAAGTCATGGCCCCAAGCATGCTAGAGTTCAAGAAATGTTTGGACAATACTCTCAGGCACATGGTGGGATTCTTGGGGTTGTCCTGTGCAGGGACAGGAGTTGGATGAACTTGATGAACCTTGTGGATCCTTTCCAACCCAGGGGAGTTCTATGGGAGTTCTATGATTCATGATGCTGTGTGTGGACTAATGGCAGTATTATGTAATGGTCCCATTCCTCCATTATTGCAGGCTTAAATGAGCATTTAGTTGCCTTTAATTGCTTTTTCTTGCTGGGCTGGGTTAGGAAACATAGGAAAAATACAATGAAAACGTCTAACCAATGTATTAGTTAAGTAAAGTATTAGAGAGCATGAGGGAGAGGTGGTAGTTTTAGAAGAATACCTAATAATGCTTCTCCAAAGTCTGTATTCTGTCCAGTCTGTGGGGAAACACAATTGTAGGCGAGTAGTGTTAGATGTGGGGACTCATAGGTCCATATTTCCCTATTACATCCCATCCTTCTAAAGAAGAGATGGGCATCCATGAGTGAAAGAGGGGTACAGAGAGCCGACCAGAGACCCCTCAGGGCTCTCAGTAGGGATGTTTAGCATCATTGGTTTCAGGTTAATCAAGCTTGTTTAAAATTCAGTAATGGGCAGAGTGACTGCAGCTTGAAGTTCTTAGCATTTAATGCTCTTCTGAGGCCAATGTAGTTAAATGGGGATGTAAAGGTAGTACGAGCAATAAATAGGTGGCTTGTAACAGTACAGCTGGCTCAGTAAGGAGAGGTTTGGGAGAGCTATAAAAACCACCGGGAATGAGCTAGAAATGTAGTCAGAAATGAGAAGGACATGAGGAAAATTTTGTAGAGGGCTGGCTTTAGAAACTATTTCAGATTACTGCAAAAGGACTCTTCAAATATATTTGAGGCAGGTGGAGAGAAACTGGGACAGTGATGCAAGGAGAGTAGAGAGACAGGTGAGGAAGTTAAAGATGAGTTACAAGCTACTCCTCTCCTCTTTTTGGAGGTGAAGGGGATGTAAAATGGGGCCCATTCCCATAGAGATGAGGGGAACCTAGTGAACTGCTGCTGTGGGGGAGCAAAGGGGTGCTCATTTCCATGGGTCCTCAGTGACTTCTGCTAGGTGCTTCATCTGGCTTGGTTCACTCTTCTCCTTTGAGTTTTGTGATGGACAAATATTTGTGGCACTGTTGTGAACAGCCTTAAGAAGAGTTCAAGTTGTAGGAACTATGACTTTTCTACCATGGTACCTGTATTGCTTTTCTTTGGGTTTGCCTTGGATGAAAAAGGAATAATCCAGTGCTTCTCCCCAAAAAATATCCTAAGTGTGAAGCTTCTTTGGTGTATCCCAAGACACCCACCTTGACTCATTATTTTTTCTTGCCCTGCCTTCTCTTAATGTTAGCCAGAAACAAATGTGCCAGAGTAAAATCAGATAGATATATGTGCACAGGGTTGGCAAAGAAAGTCTTGACTATTAGCCATGTCCAGATAGATTTCCAACCTGTGACAGCATAGTACTCACAAGAAGAGTAAGAATCTGTTTGATTTTTCTATCAAAGAGGAAACTACTCCTTTGTTGTTGGCTTTCTGGTCTTGGGAGAGTGAATGTAGCTCAGTCCTGGCACCAGGTTTTTATTGTAGAAGGAATCTCTGAGCTTTTGGATTCTTTTCTGGTTCTGATATGTTAGCTGTTCTGTAGCCAGCCAGATGTGTGAGCCAAGAAATGTGGCAGAGACTGTTGTGCTGTGTGGAATCATGGTCTGCCTTAGGAGATGTTTTGTCATCTTCTTACTGGAGGGAAATAAACTGGCCTGCCCTGAACTTGAGTCCAGCTGTATCTTTGCCTGGCTGAGAGAGTGTGTCGGTACCCACTCTGGCTTTGGTACTTGGCATACTTGTAGTCCTCCAGCAGTTCAGGGTTCAGCTTCACCTTGACAAGATAAACTGGGACATTTCTTTGGAGGCGAAGAACTGGACTTACTTGAGTGGGAGGCAAGAAGGGGGAAAATTTACCCCTTCACTTTCCAGTAAAGGAGTTTATAGAAGACACCCTTTGAAAAGCAAATTGTACTGTAGATATTTTGAGATTTTGCAGATCTTTATCATCCACTTTTTAGATGGGAAGGGCTGCTACAGCAGGGAACTAACTGGAACTCATTTCATCTGATTTCTTACTTTCTTACTAGGTTTAGGTTTGTTTTTCTTTTAACTTCTCAAGTGCTTTCTTTACCCGATGTGCGAAGTGCTTAGTGAAGTGGGACCTGAACTAGTTGACTCTTCAGGCTGCTTTGAAAAATACACAAAATCTATCAACACCATATCAACAGCATGACTCTTTCTGTTAGCTATCTTCATCCTCAAAGCTCTTGAAGAATACTGCAGCCTCTCTAGAGCACAGGGACCTCTGGTAAAGGTGAAACTACTGATGTGTAGGAAGAAGAAATCAGATTGCAAATGGCATATCTCACATTAGGGGTGTGTGGCAGAAATAATTTAGTTGATATTACAACAGAGATTTATCTGAGGTTGTGTGGGGATGCTTCTGAGAACGGTGAAGACAAAAGGACCTCATGGAAGCTCTGGGGGGTTGTTTATTTCTTGCTTGTTCTTATTTTGAAAATAAGTATCTCTCCCAACTGATCCCTGACTGAGCCAATGGGCCTTCGCTATAGCCTGTAAATCACTTTTCACCTTGAAAACGAAACTGAAAAAACAAGGTAGGCTGGCAGCTTAGGGATGTGGAAACACCTCCACTGGAAATGTAAGCAAGAATAATTGCTTTGAGAATGCTTAATGAACCAACCACTTAATTAAGAATAATAAATCAAGGAAGAGGGGGAAACATTTGAACATCTATCTCCTGCTATAGCTGAACTTGCAGGCAGGTTATGGTTGCTCAGGGACATTTTTCTGTATTACTTGAACACTGTGTAGGGGCTCTAACAGTATAATAGGGGCTTCTGCTCAACAGAAATGATTTCTATGCTGTCTGGTATAGAAAGGAGGTGGGCTGTGGTGGGAGGAAGGCCATGCAGATTGCTGTCAAGTACTATAGTGAGGGTGAGGCTCTACAGTTCACAGTGATTGCTCTGGGGTTTGGCCTTCAGCACTTAAATGAATCTTAAATTTTCTGGTCATTCCACCATTGTGGACTTTGTTCCCTGAAGGATTCTGCTAGGCTTGGTGGCACTTAGGACCACAGTTCAGGCAACTGCCCCAACGTGTGCCCGGTGGTGCGACATGCTTGAAGTGGAGTTGCTATTTTTGTGGACTCCAATCTGTGGCCTGCTGGGGGAAGGCATCCAGCCTTTGACACCAAGGTTGGGAGAAACTGTATCCAGCAGTGTCCCACGTGGGTAGGGTAGGTTGGGCTTTCAACAGGCTTCCGAAAGGGCAGAGGTCCTGTCCAAAGCCCAGTCTGAGGCACCCACACCACCTCTGTGCAGTGCTTTGAGTGTCTGGCAGTTCTCTGCAGTGAGAGGCGCAGGGAGATTAGGGAGTCCACCAACCTGTCATTTTAATTTGGTCTAAACCTAGGCGATTTAGCCACAAAAATTCTGTTTAGAACTGGAGAGGGAGGAGATTTTGGTGTTCCTGACTAAACTGTCCAATGGTGTAGCAAGGTTCCAAAAATTATAGCTCAATCTTTGTAGAATGACTGGATGTTTGCCATTAATGAGGAAAAAATGGCAAGGCTAAAAGCATCCTAGATGCACAGAATTCAATTACTTGGCAGCACAGTTTGATTTTTAGTGTATTTTGCAGTACATTAGTAATTGATCTATGTGGTATTTGTAACTGCAGAGGGGCTCTAAATGAATGTTTGTCATGATGGTTACAAAATGTTCAATACTGAGAATGAAATTTCTCCTTGCTGTGATTGTTCATCTGATTTATGGCTAATGGAAAGTAGCTCTCCAGCTCTTTTCAGCAGCAAATTGATCTTGATTTTTCTTTTAAAAATTCCAGCAAGAAGAATAGTTCTGTAAAAGAGGCAAATATGAAGCTAAATCACGGTGAGAGCTGCTTCTTGTGGACATGCTTGGCACATTTCCTGTGGCATAGACCACTGGGATTTTTGCACTGGTGGTCACTCTGCCTGTGCCCAGGAGACAGCTTTGCTTACCTTCCAGAAGTGGAGGTTTTTCAGGGTCCTGAAAGTTCATCATCCAAATTCTTTTAAGCTCAGGAATTCATTGGCAAATCTATTTACAGCTTTGCTTACTCTTCCTCTTCCTCTGCATGTCACCAGTGATCCTGATGTCTGAGGGAATCTCCCAACTCATTCTATCATTTCTGCTGTTCATGTAGTCATTTTTCATTATTAGAAGGTGAACCTCTCTGGTGGTTTCCCATCTACTGCCTGGACAGGGTAAGAAAGGTTTAGTTTCCGAGTGGGGCCAAAGAGGGTGGTACATTTAGTCTGATATGTGCAAAGACCCAGTTGTGACAGTGAATCTCTGAAGGACTTCTGTAAAACTTTGTCCCATTTCCCTTGGCTGCAAAATAGTGATGAAGCCTGTAAGGGATCCCACAGTTAGTGTGGGACTCAGTTCTGCTAAACACTCTCTGGAAGAGGTGTGGTTTCCTCTAGGCTGCTTGTTTCATAGCTTCTTCTTCTGGGACAATTTATGCCTGTCCCTGAGGTAACTGAGACCATGAGTGTCCATCTGATCCACGAGTTCCTCTGTTCTTGTGTCCTACAGCAGAATAAACTGGTATTTTGAATTTTGCTGTCTGACACTAGTCCAACTAAACATACACTTATTTTTAGTGGCATTGCTGTACAGTTGCACCAGAAGTTAAGCACCTATCAAAGGTTAGAGCCAGATGAGAGCCAGCAGAGTCAGCAGCAGGCCTTGAGCAAACATTGAGGGGGCAAGCGATCCTCTCCCTACAGGGTTATGATATTGGTAAATTGCAAGATGTATTATGTGGAAAAAATGAACTAAAGGATAGGGAAGGGTGATCCCAGAGTCATAGCAACACATGCTCTGCTTGCAGTGAGGTTTGCCAGCTCATTTAGGATAACAATATTTCCTAAGTGTTGGAAAGAAAAAAGGCATCAGACTAGGAAAAGAGATGGTATGTTGGCAGCTGGGAGTGGGAGAAGGGCAGGAATACTTACAGTGTTAGGCATGAAAGGCAGGTATCCTAGGTGTTACCTGTATAAACATCAAGCCTTCCCTCCTGTGTTTGAGTTTCTTCATGTGCCTTTCTCTAGGTGCAGACAGCGAACTTGGTGCTGGAAGATGGGATGAAGATGAAGGGCTATTCTTTTGGCTATCCATCCTCCACAGCAGGGGAAGTCGTATTCAACACAGGGCTCTCTGGGTAAGGCAACAGCAAATGACATATAAGCATCAATACTTCTCTGGAAGCTTGTTGAAGTGTGAAAGCTGCTTTTTCCAAGCTTGTAGGTTCCTGATCCAAGCAGGTAGTTTTCTATATGAGGCTACATTGTAGTCCAGAGATACAGAGAGAGAGAGAATTAATGAAGATATCTCAGGCAGACCTCTTGTGTCAAAGTATTTGTGGTGATAAGCACCTTTAAAGACTTATCTAATGATGATAATGAGATACGTAGGGTTCTGATCGCTTCCTACTGAATTGCTGAGTCAGAGCAGACGAGCTGTCTGTTCTCCCTCCAGTGCCCAGATAAACTATAGAGGTTTGAAGCATCTGCAGCCTTCTTGGTAATGGAACTTGGCTTCTGAGTGAAAAATTTTTAAACCCTAAGTTGGTCACCTTTATGGCCCCTCTCTTATGTCATTTGTTGGCTCATACCTCAGGTAAGGATGCTTTTACATTCTGTGCCCTTTCCAGCTAAAGGGCAGGATCAGATTCATGCCTAACCTAGCATGATTCTCTGTCCTCTTGAATGGTAGAAGCCTATGGCTGACTTAGGTTGGCAGCCAAATGTTGCCAGTGCTTTTGTTGGACTGTTTGAGCAGAGGGAATCTGGCCAGAGGAATGGCGCTTTTGGTAAGGACAGAGACATATCCTTGGGGAGGTAAGACATCTCCAAAGTTGTTGATGCTTGAGCTTCTTCTGCAGTCATTCATAGCTGTCTTTGCTCATCTGCATTGTGTTCCCCAAATTCTGCTCTCCTTTGACGATCTCAGTACTCACAGAATGAATTTTTATATGATATCATTGGTGATTATGTTAAATTGCTGCAGAGGGGAATCAGTTTGCAGAGTTTTGCATTAGGAGACAATTATTTAAGCATTTTGACAGCACTAATTACTGGCTGTGTTAATATACCTGACAACAAACTACTGTTTAATGTAGATCAGAATGATGGAGGGCACCAGGGTTCTCTTCTCATTGATAGACTATGGGCCATAAATCTTGGCACATCACAAAAGTCAAGGAGGACCTGAGGGATTAATTTCCTCTCCGCATGTTACTGTGGCAGTAGAAGTTGGGTTTGTTCATTGTCTAATCATTTGGAGAGGATGCCGTGACAGAGATCTCTTCTGTGCTGGGGAGCATATGGGCATGAAGAGAACATTCAAAATGTAAGGTGGTATCTTCAGAGCCCCCTATCCAGAACATGACCTTCATTGATTCAGAGAAATGGAAGACAAAGAGTTTGCAGCATTGTTGCAGAACATAAAAGTGGCAGATTTCCTACCAGTCCAGGGGTTGCTGTCCATTGAAAGGAACCCTGTAGCTGTACCTCCTGCTCCTGATCACAGAGGAACCCAGCTGTCCCTTCTCCCTGACACAGGAAGAGGCAATGCCTGTGTGAAGGAGGTGCCTAGGCTGCTGGGGCATGCAGCAGTTTGTGACGATAGGGAGCAAGAGGTTATTGTGGGGGTTTTGATAAGCCTCAGACTTGCTTTCTGTGAAGTGGGTGTTTCTAGGTGCTGAGTGGGGTCAGCATGGGCTCTGTCCTGTGGTGATTAATAGGCTGCTCTGCACTGTGTCTCCTCATCTGGACTCCCATATTCTGATTCATGTTACAGAAATGGGAGGCAGAGCACTTTATGTGTATACAGCTCTCAGGCTTAAAGTAGCTGAAGCTTGCTGAAATGTTGTCATATTACTCTGGAACAGAAGGCAGAGAGCACTCTTTTGGGGGTGAAATGTTGAATTTTTGATAGAAAAGCATAAGGATGAATTTTCAGAAACAGTTGCTGAAAAAAAAATAAACCTACAGTTGCAGCCATCTGTTTAGTATAGTAATAAAAAGAGGAGATTTCCAATTAAGAAAGAAGAAGAGTTACAACCCTTATAAAACATCTTATGTTTGAAATGGTTCCAGGAAGGTGTTTACTTCCAATAAGTCTGTGTGTGTTTCCCATGATATTCTAGTGAGAGAATGGGTTGACAGGAGTTTACTGAAATCAGGCAGACCTTTGGGCAGGCACAGCAAGGACCGGACCTTGCAGCACGTTTGGAGCTGGTGTTTCCATCTACTCCTCTGTACTCCACATGGCATTGTTCCTGCTTAAAGGGCACTGTCCATGCTGAGCTCTGTCTGCACACCCTACCCAGATCTAATGGCTCTCTGTCCTTGTTTGCTGATTACAAATGACATGCAAAGGTTAATTACATTAGCTTTTTCAGTAACAAAGAGCCTTTTGGAAGCATGGCCAATTAGCTCAGAAGGAGAGAGCAATGCCAAGCATGCACATACCATGTGCCTGGTACCTACTTCAGTTTTGGGATCACACTGCACTTTGTGTGGTTGGTTACCTGCAGCAGCAAATACCGATTTGAACATTAGGACAGGCTTACCTGAAAATATTTCCTGGCCATTGTTCATTCGACCTGTCATTTCTCAGAGCTGGCTGGTGTGCTGCGTTGTCTATATCTGCCAGCAACCGGTCCCACTTTTGTGAAGAGCTCCCCAGTGTTTGACAGTTAATCTTCTGGCAGTAAATCTGGTGTTCCATAAAAATGTCTCTTGTGACTTGCTGATATCTGGTAGATGGCGGGACTTGCCAATTAAGTATTGTTTAAATAATAATGACAATAATAAATTATGTTTTGTATAGGGCA
This sequence comes from Oreocharis arfaki, assembly GCA_013398015.1. Taxonomy (NCBI): domain Eukaryota; kingdom Metazoa; phylum Chordata; class Aves; order Passeriformes; family Paramythiidae; genus Oreocharis; species Oreocharis arfaki. The sequence goes on from VZRR01000834.1 coordinate 183,611, forward strand.
GATTCATCCTGAAGTGTCATTATGCATTTGGCTCAATATTTGTGGGGATAACTCCATCTGTTGCTAAATTGCAGCTGCTTTTGGGTTGAAAGACAGCAATTGTTTAATGGATATTTGCAACAGTATACTACAGTATAAGGGAGAAAGCTAAGGACTGTCTGTTAATTTGAAGCGGAAAAATAGGAGCATATAGACCATATTTACCCTGTCCTTCTATATGTGGTTGAAAGTGAGACTGGATATTCTAGGTCCAAAAATGATAATTCATGAAATCCTAGGTTTGGTCCTCCGTTGCAGATGAATGTTCCAACATGCTTTTAGATCTGTCCTTGCTGAGAAGGGCATTCAGGCAGGTGCTTAAACTGCTGGGCTTCTGCCTGGGCTAATGATAGGACATGCTCTGGGGCCTTGTGACCAGGGATGGAGTGCTGAATCCCAAAGCATTGTCTTCAACTTTATTTCTTCAGGGATACACAAACCATCTTCCTGGAGTTAGGAAAACTCAGGAGTTTTGTCAGGTGAAATGAATGGTGTTCTGTGGGTGGGAACATGGAGATTGCCTAGAAGAGAGGCCAGGCCTCTGCTGGGAGAAGCTACAGAAATGGGACCATGGCAGGGTTTGCTGACAGAGTGGGTAGGAGAGAAGGACCCAGGGAAGTGATGAGCAATCCCAAGGACTTGTCTATGTCCTCCCCCACAAAAAGAGCAGTTACAGCCCTGAACATCCCAAAACATGCAAGCTCCAGAGTGCAGAAGGGGCAAAGCCTGGGCAAACAACTCTGTTGTCTGCTGGCTTTTCAGTTGGAGCCTTCTGATGCCACTGAGAGGGGAAAGCTCTTACAGCACGTGGAGGGAAGGGTGCAGCAAGGGCAAAGCACTGCCCAGGAGTGTGCCCAGGGAGAGGCCAGGCCAAGCTGTTATCAGAGGGTCAGTCCAGTGATACGCTGTTCAGGGCTGAGATCTCCGTGCCCTTTCTGTACTTGTTTCTCATGTTAAATCAAAGGACTCTGAGTTTGTTGATAGCTTCTGTGCTTTTCTTAAATGAAACATGAGAAGCCAGTCTTTCCTTGTTCTCCGTGTCAAATGTTTAAGCACAGATGACAAAGTCAGGGCATATTCACGGATGTGTTTGCTTTTATTCTGAGAATATCTTCACATAAGAATACCATTTCTGTCTTTCTGTCATATGGGAATTCAGACCTCTCTTGTTTTCACTGGGTCTTTCGTTTTCCTTTTGACTCCAGACCAATGTACTTTTCTTCTACTCTTTCTTCATCTAGATACACTGAAGCCTTGACAGACCCCAGCTACAAAGGACAGATTCTTTCCCTGGCTAACCCTCTAGTTGGGAATGGTGGAGTGCCTGACACGGCTGCTTTGGATGAAATGGGCCTCAGGAGATTTCTGGAGTCTGATGGGATCAAGGTAATAGTGGGAGATGCAGTGCTGATCAAAGGGTTGTGCCCAGCAGCCTGAGTGTGTAAGAGTTTACTGGCTCTCTCATAGAAGGAATCAGTGATACTCAACCTTTCTTTTTCTTCTTCTGGATATTGTCATTTGGAGGAATGGTGGCAAAAGATACTCCATCTTGATTTCTGTACCAAGCCATGTGCCTCCATAAAGTATCTGTTCTGAGGTGCAATGACTGTTTTATACACTAACTCCACTGAAAAATGGAGCTGACTTTTGAGATGAAATGTTACTTAAAAGTGAAAAGTTTTCATATACAAAAAAATGAATAAAAACAAAACATTTTGTCTTGTCTTAAATTTTCATTTTCTTTCTTTTGACAAGAATTGTTTTGTCAGCTCAGTGTAATTTGCAGCTTTGGTTACCAAGCCATATTCTTCTATGGATTTCCTGGTCAAAATGCCCAGGTACAGCCATGAGATATCCTGAAGTCTGTCTGTGATATGGTGTATGGTGAATGAATAGTGAAAATTGAAGGTACTGGATAAATACAAAGTGATCCTACAGTGCAAAATGGCATTTCTTCTCTCTACAGGTTTCAGGTTTGCTGGTGCTGGATTACAGCAATGAGTACAGCCACTGGCAGGCTACTAGGAGCCTGGGAGAGTGGTTGCAAGAAGAACAGGTGAGCAATCTAGAGGTAACTACTCAATGAGAATTGACCTGGATGGAAAGATGAGCTCTTTATTTTGTGCTTTTTAGTGCAGAAACTAGATTTGAACGACTCAGCTATTTGTGAGTGGGAATAAGGAGGAGAACTGAAGAACTGCAGTGAGGCAGCCTTGGTACGACTGCTGCTGGGAGCCTGAGCTCCTAACACAGGGTCAGGCTGGATGGGGCTGTAAGCAGCCTGGTCTAGTGGAAGGTGTCCCTGTTCGTGCCAGGGGGTTGGAATGAGATGAGCTTTAAGGTGTCTGCCAGCCCAAACTGTTCTATGATTCTGTGGCATGTCCTTCTCATTAAAGTGATCTGGCTGCTGTCTTCTTTCCATTTTAGCTGCCTGTTCTCTAACTTATCCTTGGATTTTCTTCAGGTGCCTGCACTGTATGGGATTGATACCAGAATGTTGTCCAAATTAATTCGTGACAAGGTATGACCTGCTTCCCTTGATCCAGTTGCATTAACCTTGCTAATGCTGGGCCCTTTCCAGGTTCAGCAAACCTGGAGTAGAAATGGTACTGCTGGGCTGCCTTGATTTCAGATGCTGCTCAGATCCATGTGCTCTTCCGAAGGCTTCTGTACTGCTGGGCAGTGCTCTGATCCCAAGGAGCCCCCTCTCCCTTGCTCTGCTCTGGGTTTCCTGTCCTACATAAGTGAGTCAGCACAAGGTGATGTAAATGAAAGGCCTCAGGTAGTGTCACAACAGGTGGTAATATCAAGCACATTGTCGTGGTTTGGCACTGGCCAAATGCCAGGCACCCATGAAAGTCATTTGCTCACCCTCTCTTGCTTTCAGCTGGGCAGAGGAGAGGGGGAAAAAAATTAATAAAGGGCTCATGAGTTGAGAATAGGACTGGGAGGAAAACACTTTAAAGGCAAAACAGCTTCAAATTTAAAGGTATTAAGTAAATTTATTATTAACAGAGTCAGAGGAGGATAATGAGAAGTAAAATAAGCCTTTAAAACACCTTTCCCTCTCCCCCCCAGCCCCTCTCTCTTTCCCACTGACAGCACAGGGAGACAGGGTGTGGGGGTTTTGGTCAGTTTGTCACCTGAGATCTTTTTCAGTTCACTCAGGGAGAGGAGTCTTTCCTCTGCTCTGCTGTGCGTCCCTCCCACGGGCAAAACAGTCTTCCCAAAACTGCTGTGGCATGAGTCACTCATCCACGTGGTGCAGTCTTTTAAGGACAAGCTGCTCTATTTTGGAAGTAAGGGCCTTCTTTCTCAATCTCTGGAAGCAGGGGCCCTCTGTCTCTATTCGGGTCTCCCACTGAATCACAGCTTCCTCTGGCATCCACTTGCTCTGGCGTGAGCACTTTTCCCCACGAGCTGTGAGTGGATCTCTGCATCCCCCACGGACTTCATGGATTACAGGGGGACAGTTTGTTTCACCATGGTCCTCACCATGGCTTGCAGAGGAATTATGGCTCTGACTCTTGGAGCACCTCCTCCCCCTCCTTCTCCACTGACCTTGGTGCTGCCATGTTGTTCTCTCTTACATGTCCTCACTGCCTCTTCTCTATCTGGAAGAAAAACTACTGCCCGTAGGTACTATTGCCAACAAGTTTCACCAATTCAAAGATTCTTGCAGCATCTTGCAGTGCCGAGAGGTTGATTTCATCTAGGTTCTGTGTCGGGGAATCGCTCGCCATGGTTTTGCTGCTGGCCATGCGGCCCTGCTGCCACTGCGTGGGCGGTCACAGCCGCCGCAGCACTGCTGCTATCTAACACCTCTCCTCATGCGGGGTGCCGGGAAGGAGAAGATACTGCTGCTGCTCCTGCCCTTCTGCATGTGGCGTGGCTTCCTAGGGGTGGCCAGGCAAGCAAGGCTCACTGTGGGCCGCACTAAGATGGCAGTGGCCACAGCGCATCGCTGCGGGCCGTGGCAGGATGGCCCAGTGGCGGTGGCTCTCCACCCCTGGGAAAAACTGCGTGTGCACTGGTTTGATTTTCTTCTTAAATATGTCATCACAGAGGTGTTACCAGCCTCTCTAATTGGGCCAGCAGCATGTCCATCTTCAGAGCCATCAGCAGATTGGCTCTGCTGGACATGGTGGAAGCTTCTAGCAGCTTCTCACAGAAGCTACTTCTGTGGCCTCCCCCCCTACCAAAAAAACCAGGCTGTGCCAAACCTACACACACATCTTAACTTAGAAACAGTCAAACAGAACAACAGGTCTGTGAGATATTGTGGATATTAGTTCACAGACAATGACACCTTTGGTCAGTGCAAATTCTCCTGCTCCTCTGAGACAAAGGAATGCCTACAGTCATGTAAGATGGATTCCTAACCTGGTTTTCTTTGGCTGAAGCCTGCTATTATTTTCAATAGTCATTACTTTCCTCTGTTTTCCAAGAGCTGAAAATTGAAGTCATAGGAAGGATTATGTTATGGAATGAAGGTTAATGTGAAGGTACACTTCACACTGGCTGAAATGGTGACCAAAGCCTGAATATAAATTTGCCTTTGAGGCTCTTCTTTCCTAATGGATTATTTGAAGCTGCACATTTGTTTAGGTGATCAATTTGCAGTCTGCAGCCCAACCCCATGCCCTCTTTCATTCCACAGAGCAAAATAGGAATGGCCCAGCTCGAATAGAGGAATATTTGTAGAAATGAATTCTTGCAGGAAGATTTGGGATTGTCCTGCTCTTACAGATAGCCTACAAGTACAATTAAATACAATTGAAAATGGCAATATGTTTTCTGCTTTCTTAAGACATAATAGATCACCATTCCTTTTATCTGAAGTAAATACTTTCAGTGTTTGCCCTGTAACTTAGCAGTGTATGGCAGTGAGTCCTATTATACCGTGACTTTGAGTGGCATTGGTGTATGGCTTTTAAAAAGTGCGAATGTCACCTCTTCACCCAGTTTTCTCAGGTTGAAAAAAACTACACAGTATTTCACTCCATGTCTCTATAAAAATTGGGGGTGAGAACTCGAGTGAGTGGCTTCCTTATGATAAATGCAGAAATTATCAATGACTTTTTAAACTGGACTAAAGGTAAATGCAGGGCACCATTTGGCTGAGAACGAGGGCCTTAAGAGCTTTGTCATCAGCATTTATGGAAATCCCTGCATGGTGGCACTCAGAACCATGGCTCTCAAGCACGACTCAGCACCCTCATTTCCAAGAACTGGACTTCTTGAGGATGATGATGATGATGATGATCTTTTCAGGTTGTCTTTGTGTGAAGCAGCTTGGAGCAGCTTTTGGTGTAAGGTGCTACTCAAGAAGACATAGGATGTCAGCTGCTGCTAGAAGCAAAAGCTCTGTCCTTAAAACTTGCCCTTGTTAGTGTGCATGGCAGTGCAAGGTATTGGCTGTTGCTTGCACTAGAGAAATGGCAAGGATTCTTCAGGTATGGCAAGCCAGGGAAGTATCTCAAAGGAGAATCACTAAACCCAAGGAGCAATCCCAGTGTGAATTCTAGTGTAATATCCACAAAACAAGCTGAGTTTAACATGTTTGATGATGAAAGTGGGACATGATAAATTTACCACAAAACATTGACTTCTTCTGTTTTACTTTCCCCTTTCATTCTTGAAAAGTTCTGTAATGCACACCCTGTACCCATGCTGAGAAGAGGTTAACCCTAGATTAATCCCACTTACTCCAGGAGTGGGGCAAAGCAAAAGCAGGGATTTTTTTTTCCACTGAGAACTTAGGAGAAGAAGGATATGCTGCTGGCAGAAAATGAGTGTCCTAGCTTCTGCCAGGTGGTAACAGCAATGTAGAGTAGGGCTTGCTGGAGGTGATTTTTATTTTAAACAACTTATTCAGAAAACAGCTGGGCTGACCTGCCTCCTAGGTAGCTTTGCCTTACACCACTTCTGCTGCCTTGTAGCTATCCACAGGAGGCAGCTGAAAACATCTCAGTGGGTTTCCAAAACAAAAAATGCTTGAAACCACTTTGTGGATTACTCCCAGATCTACATGACAGTTATGTGGGGATCTGAATTCTGATCTTCTTGGAAGACAACTCAATTTCATGTCACAACACTTGCCAGACTGCCTATTAACAAATTTTACTGCTGATATGTCTCTTCACTGAATGAAGGGGTTTAAATAGATTTTTGATACCGAGGAAGACTCATAAACTTCTGAAAATGCTAAAAATAGTTATAAACTGCCAAGAAACCATCTTTAAACAGCTGTTCCAGTTGCTGTGCCTGTCAACACTTCATCCCAGTGTTCACAGCTTTTCCTTTGTTCATGCTTTGTTTTTTCTGGTGTATTTCCACAGGGCACAGTACTTGGGAAGATTGAATTTGAAGGTCAACCCGTGGAGTTTGCAGACCCAAATAAGCAAAACTTAATTGCAGAAGTTTCAACAAAGGTGAGAAGCTCTTCTGTAGTATCAGCACTGTACACTCCAGGTAGTAACTGCTCCCCACTTGCTCTGGGGATCAATCAGTTCTTCTAAACAAACAATTTGGGGATGTTTTCTAAACCATGCACCTTTTTAGACCTTTGATGAACTGTTTTCTGAGTATCTCCGTGGCTCCTTAGGTGCAGTGTTGGAGATAAAAAATGATTTGTGTTGAGCTGAATGTGGTCTGAACCATACTCTGATCAGAGAATTGTGTGTTGCAAAGACAGAGAAGTATTGGGAATACCGTTAGACCTGGTATGTGGTGGATATTTTCAAACATAAAAAGAATTAATAAAAAGAATGGTTACTTTCCTTAAAAAAAAAATCAGGAAACATCACAATACCATTTGATAGTCTGTGTTCAGGCATAATTTTGTTGGGGTGATTCCAGAAGAGATTTCTAGATGTCAAAACCAGACCAAATTAAGAATCCCCTGCATCTGATATTACTGGAATGAGCTGCTATGCCCATAGATCTGAACAGACCAGCAGCGAAGTTTTTACTCTGTTAGCTGGGCATGCAAACTGTGGTCAAGTACAAGCTGGGAAGAACATTAGAAAACATGAGGATGTAGGAAACCAGGCCCATACTAAAAATTGTAACTATTCCTGTACCAATGCAAGGGCTAATGTCTTAAAGTGTGGCCCCTTTGGGGATTTAATTGGGGGATAAAGAGTGGCCTGGATGTGTTGCAGGGCTCGGTGTTGCTTAGCTGCTGCAGCTTTCTCTTGGGAGCACAGCGGGGGCTTCTTGGGACAAGGCAGGGATTCTCTGCCCTCCTGCAGTCCATCTCGGACACCCCGCACTGTTGCTCCGGCTGTTAGCCTGCAACTTCAGTGATGGCAAAGGAGTTGAGAAGGCTCTCCCGCATGGCAATGCAAAGGTCTTTATTCCATGCTGACTCCCCAAAGCCTGGGGCCAGCACCCGTCCCAGAGGCAGGGGGAGGGGGAGGGCGAGGGGNGGATGCTTAATCCCATTGACTGAAGTCAGAACTAAGTGTATGAGTCCCATTCGCGTGTGCTTGCTATGGTGTTTGCAGCTCCTTGAAGATCAGTGAGGCTCTGGAAGAGCTCTGCAAATAGTTGCTTGTGTACTCTTCTGCGCACGAGCTAGTGTGTTCATGGCATGGGTGAAAAGCAGTCCTGAACAGACTGGTCAGCGAGTAAGTGGGAGTTTGAAGCACTCTCCATCCGGGCTTGGATTTACAGTAGTAACTGGTATCCTGGGACGCCATTGGAATACAAAGGCTGCCTTGCAAATCTCACCTTGCGGGATCTCCCCAAATCATGCCTACACCTGTGCTGTGTTTTGAGTCAGGGCCTTGTTGCTACACAGAAGGATGGCAATTGCTTACTGAGTTGTGATCTAGGATTGCAAGGTGCAGGCGGAGCCATTTTGAGCAGTATATCAGAAACAGGTAAGATTGCTGATGCTAAACTCTGCAATTACTAAGACAGAATTACTGTGAAGATGCTGAAAATAGCTTCTTAAAGGGAGGTATAATAAGATGAACAGCACTTTGGTGGTCTCGTTATGTTTATAGCTTCGTTTTATAGGCTTAAAAAACAACATCACATATAAAGCTGTAAATGAGGTAAGCTGTTTAATGTTGGTAATTACTGGACATGATAATATATCTTTTGCCAAATGGTGATTTTCATGTAAATTAGAATACAGATCAGGAATCTGCTTATCTATTGTACACTAGGAGTGATTGATTTTCTTTATTATATCCTACCCACTTCCTGCCACCTTGATTAAATTTTGGTGATATAGACTGTGCTTGCTAACGTTGCCTATCCAGGGCAGGGAATGTAGAAAACTGCCAGTATGCGGCAAGCACTCTTGTTGGAGATTTTTTTTTTGGTGTGTGTGATTGTCAGGGTCGCAGAGCAGATGAGAGATATTTAACCACTCCAAGCTAAAAGGTCACATCTCTCCACATATGCAGGCCCACATACTGTTTTTGTTCTTGGCACTAGTACCAGCAGGAGCTTTTATTCTCCCTGACCACTGGTTTGCGGCCTCCTCACATAATCCTTCCAGACTGGGACTGCTTTTTAATGGGCTGTGCTGTGAACAGGTGAGGGAAATCCTCTGGCTTTAGAAGGAGTATATTTTAACAGTTGTCTGATCCAGCTCCCAATCTTGTTTCTGTCTAAACACACTCTTGGCCAGATACAGGGGACAGGTCAGGTCTCTGCAAGACAGAGTGTGACAAGTGGATTGTGGAGATGGCAACATCTAAAATCAGTCTTGCCGCTGAAGGAAATCTTGTAACAAATCATAGCTAATTAATTGGGCTGGGAGGAGTTTTGAAAGTAAGGTAATTAAAGTGCCTCGAAGTAGTGTTGCCCCACAACTCCCTCTGGTCATGAGAACAGTCAAGGAGAACCTTTGAAGGAGGTCTTTGTTTCACAATATTTTGTCATTTTTAAAAGTATGGATATTGTGAGAAATTAAGGGGTCTTCCGAAGCCCCTTTTGAAAAGGATGGTGATTTTTTCTTAAGGGTCTCTGACACAGGACACTAAGCTAGTTTCTGTGAGAACCGAACACCGTAATCTTCTTGAGATTTTTGAAACCCACCACCCAGAAACCTGAAGGACAGCTAGTAGAAGACCCACGAAATTCCTTTGCAGTGATACAGTTCCACTATGGACTGTTGGAAATTGAATCTGCTTGTGTATCAGTAACTGTGAAGAGACCATCATATGTTGTCAGGCATAGCTTCTCATCAGAAGCCTGGAGTGATCGAACAAGACCCAGGTTCAGTATGATTCTACTAATTCCAAAAAAGGATTGTAGGATACTTTACCATGTGATTATGTAATGTGAACTACAAGATATGTTCCCATACAAAAATCTCCTTTCTGCATTACACACCAGGAGTCACAGCATCTCAGGGCTGAGTCACATCCTCAGAGATGGAGTAGGGATCATTGGTGATGCATGTGCAGCAGCTTGAAGCCTTGTAGTGAAGGGAGATGCTCCTTGCACCCCATGCCTTGCACCCTTGCTCCTGACATGGCAGTAAGTCTCTCCTGCTGATGATCAGAGCTGTCCTCACCCAGGACACACTCTTGCATTCTAAAAACCTCTGCATTTTAATCTCTGCAAAGATAAAAGTTCAAACAAGAACTGTGTTAAGGTAACACATGGGGAGGAGTTGCAATATTCTGCTAACAAACTTCGTCTTGAATTATCTGCTGAGGGGAGGTCTTTCCTTCTGGCTGGTCATATTTCTCCTTTTAAAAGATTCAGTTTGTCACCCCGTACCAGCCATATTGGACAAGGATTTTAGTATCTTTTCATAAGGATGGCCAGTTGTGAAATATGGATGCCAGGGAAGCTGATTATAAGGGAGTTACTTAGTCTAAAAAAGAAAAAAAAAAAGACCAAAAAAAAAAAAAAAGACCTGTTTTTCCAGTGATTCCCAAGAGAAAAGCCACTTTGGGCAAAGTACATTTGTCAGTATCATCTTTCAGAAGCTGAGTGTAACTGAAGGTAAGCACAGAGTTTGTTTTTCAGAGGAAGAAGGCAGCCTTATGTGCTTATTGATGAATAACATCAATAACTGCTACCTGCAGTCATGTAACGAGTAGAATAATTCAGCACACTTCAGAAAGAAGCTGTCTATAAATAACCTTACATCAGTGCTAGAGCTGTCTGACAGTGAGTCTGCAATGGCACAGTATCAAGGCCATATAACACAGAGTGGTTTGACTTCACTCTCTTCCATTCTGGCTGTGACCAGTAGATAACTGGGTGTGCAAAGCAAGATGGTCCAGATTTGGGACTGGTGACAATTTATTTTGTGGAATGAGTTAAGGAACAGCAGTTGGAAGACGAGGAGTTGTGAGATAAAACTGCCAGGTCCATATGAACATAGGCCATGCTCGGTGACAGGCCTGGCCTGGTCTGTACTGCCATGATGCATAGGTCACTCACAGGCTATCCCCAGCTGTGCAGTGCTTTGGTCTTACTGGGACTGGAGGGTTGGGGTGGTGTTTCATGTGATGGATCTGTAGCTGGTGCGAAGCAGCCTTGCTCCACTGGCATCAGCAGGATGACTGCACTTCAGCTGAAAATCTCTCACGAGGTATCTGGCCTGTTTCTCTTGGGTTGCAATAATCTCTGAGAACTGGCTTTTTGCTTCACTGCTAATGAGATGACACACTGGAAAAAATCCTGTCATTAGCTATGGAAACAAGTGATTGCTTAGGAATTGCATTACTGCTGTAATCAACAGTATATAAAAGAGCAATATAACATCTACTTTGACAGACAGATGAAGGAAGCACTAATATCTGCAGTATTCCTGGAGGTTTCCACATAAATTGATTGTTAAGTACCACTTGCTGCACATTGGGGAAAAGTTATTCTGCTGCCCACCTTTCCTGTGTTTTCGGGACAGGGTGTGATCTGTCATTCTCAACCTGGTCTGTCTTTTTATAGGAAGTCAAGATTTATGGCAGAGGGAATCCAATTAAAGTTGTAGCTGTTGACTGTGGGTTGAAGCACAACATTATCCGTCTGCTAGTAAAGGTAGGTCAGTGCTTGATGTCCCTTGTCACTTATTTTGCTTTGGCAAGAGCCTCACCTGTACTCATCAGCCTTTCTTACACCTGGACACATCCATTCTTAAGTTAATTGCCCTCCTAAAGGGAGGTACAATTTTTAGGATGACTTTTATGGGTGGGGAGATGTTTTCTGCACTTGGTACACTGTATTGAGGGGTAAGGAAGAGGCTATACAGCAGCCTCTCAGCCATGGGAAGACCTCGAGAAGATGAGTTTTTAGAAAATGAGGCTCAACTTCTCTAAAGAGCAATGAAGGAAGGTCAACATAGCATTGTTGAAAATAAATAAATGGGGGGAAAAATGCAATGACGGTGGTGGCTGGTTGAAACAGGCCCAAAGTACTTGTGGAATGTTCATCCTTGAAGGTATTAGAAACACAGCTGCCCCAGGCCATCAGCAACCTGCCTTTAAGTGGAAATTACCCCTGCTTTGTGCAGGGATTAGACTTGATGACCTCATGAGGCTCCTGCATCCTGAGTTATTCTTTGATTCTATAATTCTCTGAAAATCTTTTCCTCCTTTTAACATAGTGATGTAGCAGTTCTTGCTTCTTTAGCCACACAGGAGGACAGAAGGCAGTGTCCTCATATTCCCTAGATGCACAGGATTTCCCTGATTCAATTTTTTGATTAATGTGGGTGTTTGTCTCAGTTTTGATGTGTAGGACTACTTCTGGCATGTCATAGAACAAGGCTGTGAAGCCCTAATTTAGCAGTTAGGATGGATGTACTGTGTAAAAGTGAACATGTGTTACATGTGTACACACTTATTTTGCTTTCCATTAGTAATTTTTGATCTCATCAGTGAATTTCAGAGTAACTTGACAAACACTGAGGTGGCTCAAAGGGGCCAAGTCTACCAGTTTTGTGAAAGTAATATGGTCTGATAGTGGAGAGAAGCTGCATTGTGGGCAAAGGAGATAACTGATGACTGAAATACAAACTCAGGCTCTGGGACATGAGAACAGAGGAAGAACCTTGTTACCCTAGTTTTTCACTGCATGCCTTGTTCGCATTAGCAGTGAAGGACTTTCTCATAAGTTGTAGATAAACAATGCCCATGTTTTTGTAATGAATCTTTTCTAGGCTGTACTTTTAGAATTGTTTTGCATTCCTTCTCCGGAGGCAGAGGAAAGTGATAAACTGAATTTATATCCTATCAATTTAGAGAAACTTAACCTCTTCATCCAATTGTTGATTGTCTGTACATATGTATATAAGTGTGAAAATAAACGAAGGCCAAGCTTTTTACCCGTTGGCCCGAGACCTTAGCGTGTGTATGAAACCTGCGTCCGTGCCCGATTATTAGTGTCAATCCACGACAGAACCTCCTTACAAAAATTCATTTGTTTCCCTCCTCCCTTCATTTCTTATTCCCTTATTTGTTTTTTGTTTGTCTTTTTTTTAGCGAGGTGCAGAAGTACATTTGGTTCCGTGGGACCATGATTTCACTGGCATGGATTATGATGGACTCATAATTTCTGGAGGTCCAGGGGATCCCATGAAGGCCCAGGAAGTGATTCAGAATGTCAGAAAGGTACACTGCAATGCCTGTAGGCTGATTATACTTGTTAATTTGCCTTTTTTTCAAGTGCTTGAAGTAACAGTTGGTTGTACTAACCTGTAATGGGCCAAATGTTGTTCAGCTATTTCAGCTGCCTGGAATATTCCTCGTGTTGGTCCAGTGGGATTTGTCTGGATCTTTTAAACTGAATCTTTTAAAACAACAAAATCTTTTAAACAACTGAATCTTTTAAAAAGCCCAATAGTTACAAGAAGGCTTTATAGACCTTGGTGAACAATACATGGCAGACATGATGACCACAATTACCATACCAGTGCCTTGAAGTACCCTGTGCTCCTTCAGGTCCTCTGTGACCTTAGGAAAGAACAGCCTTGATTGCAGAGCTTCCACTTGGAATGATGTCACACACTAAATGGTTGTAATGCAGCGTCATTGCTTATTTCCTCTGAGTAGTCTGACGCCAAGATGTGCTCTAAGGCTTCCCTCTGAACCAGAGGAAAGGAGGAAACTTTCCTTCATAGGCTGTTGCCACTCTAGCATTCAGCTTTTTTCCCAAGTCTGTGAGGGAACTAGCATGATTTATGCTGGAATTGCTGGACAGACACTCCAATATTTTTTGAAAACCTTTTCATTTTAGGTCCTGGAGAGCAATCGCCCAGAGCCCCTGTTTGGAATTAGCATGGGGCATCTAATCACTGGAATAGCAGCTGGAGCTACTTGCTACAAGATGCAGATGGCCAACAGGTGCGGCAGCTCTTCTTCCCAGACAGAGCAGCTCAGCATTGGAAGGGGCTATGGAACAGCAGTGCTCTGCTGCTGAACTGCCTTAGCAGTGGCTGGCGTCTCAGTAACATTGCTCCTTCATCCCAGCCATTCTCCTTGCCTTTAATTTAAACTTTTTTTGAGTGTGTTTTGAAAGTATTTGATGTAATTGATGCTTCTCAAGCTGAAGAATAGCAAAGTTTCTCCTAGGATTTATCATTTTGAGATCAGCTGCCAGTATTTTACTGCTACTATTGAACTGTTATGTACAGCCCCACAGTTATCAGCTCCTCCTATTTGTGGTACTTGAACACATTCGGCACTTCTGTCTTTTGATCCCTTTTTCTCCCAGAGGTCAGAACCAGCCTGTCCTGAATGCAGTGAATGGACAGGCTGTCATCACTGCTCAGAACCACAGCTATGCCATCGACAGCTCCACCCTCCCTCCTGGCTGGAAGCCTCTCTTTGTGAATGCAAACGACCAAACGAATGAGGTGAGCTCCTGCTTAATTCCAGATGCCTGCACAGAGAAACCTCTAGTGAGGGAAGATCTCTAGCTTTATTTCACCTCCTGTAAGCTTGCTCTCGCATTACAAAGGCTAAATTTGTTGATTTGACCATCTACTTTACATGGAGCCCTGCTTTACAGCCAGAGTAAGGTGGGTACCCCACTGTACCAGCCCCACTGCACTGGATTACAGCAATGGCTGTATTATTTCCCTGAACAGAAGCCTGATTAATTTCCATGATTTCCCTACTGCTGGTGGTGCTCACTCAGCTACCATTGTCTTAGGGTTTGTGCCACAGCAGTGCAAGCCTGTGTCACCAGTTTGTTGTGCTGGTTCTGTGTTGGCCAGCACAGAAAAGGGATGTAATTGCAGTCTAATTTGGTCTGTTATTGTAAATATAATTCCAATGACTAAAGTCATGAGGAAGAGGAGCTGCCTCTAGAGAATAGCTTACATGATCTAAGATAGAAGTCTAATGTCAAGTGACATCCATGTTTGAGATCTCAATCTTGTAATTGCCCATATCAAATCTTTTCCGTGATGTCCAGTGTTGTGCAAGTTAGTGAAATCTTGTTAATTATCAGGAAATCAATGACAAGGTATTCTTAAAAGCAGTTTCCCTCATGGAAATATGCCTCTCTCTCTTGTTTTGTATGAATGCCCCACATCAAGTCTGGCAGATTGAACAGTGCTGTTCTGAGCTACTCATCTGATGATTTTAGAAAAAGTTTGGTTTGTCATTTGCTGTTTTCTTTGTCCTTACAGAAGGATATTTAAACACAGAAGGGTATCTAAACGTAGACAAATTTTACCAAACAAAACATTGATACAAAAAAATTTACAGCTCTTTGGCTCAATTTTTGAAATGAGTGTATTTTCACTGTGTTGACAAGGCCTTTCATTCCCAGGCCTTTCATGTTTGCTTTAGCTGGAATTTGGAGACAAAGTTGATAAGGTTGAACATTAGCCTTCTGGATCTAGTAGAATGACGTTTTTTTATATGAGCTAAAAAGATATTTCAGTGAGCCCCAAAGCAGCAACAGTCTCCTAAACCTTGATAGATGGAGAGGGACAAGGACCATGTTGGTTTAGCATGGGATGCACAGGCAGGGTCAGGGCTGGATAGTCTGTCGTGTGCAGTCTGTTGCATTCCTCTGCTTGAAAAAGAAAAATTATTTCTTGTGGCAGACCTGACCTGTCGCAGCTCGACAGGGTCAGCACATGTTTCCAAATACTGACAAGCCATGGAAAAGATATTTGTATGTAACTACAAGAAACATGAACATTCAGGGAAAATGCGACAGACTGATCGAATTCTTTACTCTGAGAGCAGAAATTCATAACACATCAGTTGTGGTCAGTAGCTCATCTCTCATCCCTGTCCTATCCTGACATCCCACCCTGCAGCTCTGGATGGCACTGTGGCTCTACATGAGACTGTCTGGGCACCTTTGTCCATTCCTAAGGGAAGCAGGTTGTATCAGGACTACTTTTCCCTGAATTTCCTTTTGAGGAACTTCTTTACCTCAATGAGCAATGAATCCTATGGGTAGTGTCCCAGTGGTTCATGCTTCTTAGTGCTATCAGGCTACTCAAATGAGAAATCATTTTTTCCTGGCTCCAACTGAAACTACAAACACTGTCTCTAAACTCAATTTAGGTCCTTCATAGATGTTGTTTGTCCACAGCAGTGGTCCCCTCCATCACTCTGCCCAACCCAGGGCAGAGATCAAGGCCTTGTGCCAGCATTGAAAGTGAATTATGGAAATCAAGAGTGTGACCAAAATCCAGTTATCCTATCACAGAACCAATCAGCTTGATATGGTTAAACCATTCATTCCATAACAGCCTTGTCCCAGGTGATCTTTTCTTGCCAGGTATGTTTTTCTTCTCTGCCCAGCCCCAGGACTGTCTCTGCAGGGAGCCCAGTGTACCTGTTCTGTCGGGTGCTTACAGCTTATCAGTGTTTGGTGTTGCAGTGAAAGCAAGTCTCTACTGTGCCTCCCAGTCCATGGACAGCAGAGGGTTGCACAGGCCCTGGAGGGTTAACAGCAGAGCAAGAGACTGGGAATGAAATGGGTGTCACTTTGACAGCCCCTAGAAACACATTAGTCCTATGCCCTTCCGTGCTTACAGGGATAAGGTGTGGCTTTCTGTTCACTTGATTGCTCATCAGGAGGTGTCTAAGAGAGTTGCTTTTATTCCTACAGGGAATTATGCATGAGACCAGATTGATTTTCACAGCGCAATTCTATCCAGATGCAAATCCTGGGCCAAGGGACACAGAGGTAAAGTATGAGGGCTGAGGTAATATATGAGGCTGATCTGGGTTCGCTTTCAGATAGCCTTGTGAGTGCAGATATGTATCAGCTGGTGTACCAGTAGATGATGGTCCTAAATCTTGGGTCTGGAAGTGTCAGGATCCTAGCAAAGGGCTCAGTCATGCATAGGCTTGTGTCTGCTTAGCTTGATCTGGAGCTAATTAAAATCAGCAGCAAGAGGTCTATTGACTTCTTAGTGCTTTGGATCAGTGATTCCATTCATATGATGTGTATGTATTGAGTCCTGGTGGGATTATCTCTGTGTTGGAAGTTACTAAAGTGCTTAAGTCTTTGCAGGATCAGGCTCAAATCTCTTGCAAAAGAGACTGCAAAAGCAATAGGATTTTATCTTAACAGTAAAAAATAGTAGCCAGATGCATTGTAATAAAATCATTAACTTTCTAATACACTTCAGTTCCACTTTCAGATTTTACGATTACTATAGAGTTATGTAAATGGATTCATACTTCCTCACTCTGGTTCTCCTAAGTGAAATGAAATTTTAATCCACCATCTGTGACTTCACACAAATTATGTAACGACTGGTTGCATAGTCACACAATATGACTAAGCAGCATCAGGGGACGTGAAAGGCAGAGGAAGCATGTCTGAACATAAATAAACTATTTAGCATTTCCTGAGAGAGGAAGATGGAAGAATACCTAAAAATGCTTATTTTAATCTTAATTAGATGATGTTGATTAAATCTGCAAGTAAATCTCTTGATATCAGGAACTTTCATAGCAGTCTGATTGACTAGTGAATCTCAGAGAACTCAAAAAAACTCAGCTGTGTGTCTTTTCCAAGTCTGTGCACTCTGCTGCTGGGATGGTTTGATAACATAGTGCCTATCCTGATAGGCTTGCAGGACCCATCCATACTCCTTCCACAGGTAAATTCCCAGCAGTGAGCCAGCCTCAGAGGCTGTGTGGCAGAAGCCTGGAAGGTGTGGGGTGGGTGGGAAGCCTGTCCCACTGCTTGTAGCTGCCTGATTTCAATGAGGGTCCTGCTGCCCACCTACCCTGCCTGGCTGGAGAACATTTTTCTGACAGCTGCCCTGGGACCTCCTCTGGAAGGACAATGCTGATTTCACACAAGCGATGTTAAGCTATCCCTGCTCAGAACCCTGCTCTGTGGCAGGCACCATTCCAGATGGTTCCCTGAGCTAGTTCAGTGTATGCTCTTCTGTGTTTTAGTTTTTGATGCATGTTCACTCATTGCACTGGCAGCCGCATAGAAGCAGAGTACACAGGCATGATTGATGTGTGTTTTCTTCCTCATTATGACCTCACTTTCTTGAATGCAGCTTTGTCAGATATGTCAAAGTTGTTATATAAATTTCAAATGATCCTCTCTTCTCAGATGGTGTAAATCTGCCTGCTGAAGGCAGCAGAGCAGAGCTGATTGCATGAGTTTACAAATGGCCTGGTTTTTCCTTCTTTGCTTGGTATATATTTAGTTCAACTTTGGCAGTAAACACATGTGTTTATTTTTCCTAGTTCCTATTTGATTCATTTATTTCCCTGGTTAAGAGAGGGAAAGGCACCACCATTTCCTCGGTCCTTCCCAAGGCTGGAGTGACAGCTTCTAGAGTGGAGGTCAGTGTACAGATATTTTCATGCCTGTCAGTAAGGCTGGGAACTAGTTAATTCCTACTGAACCCACAGCATGGAATAGCACATGGAAGTCAAAAGAGGCTTCTCTTGTAAAAGTCCTTACAGCTGCTTATCTCACAGTCATCTGGCGTCTCTTGTGTTATTAACTCCCTTTTCTTTGAAAGAATTTTAAGTTCTGATGTTTCATGTGTTTTCTTTGCAGTTCTCCTGAGAAAGGTACTCTCATAGCAGTATAATGAGGTGCCCTGGGATAATCTGGCCATGAGATTTGGTGCCAGCAGTGTAGTGTTGGTGCTTGGTTGCTTAGCAAATAAACCTGAAATTCCTAACGTGAGGTGAATTTCGTAGAGTTTTGCTGTCTTAGAGGCAGCTGGATTTTGTGGGCAGCCAAAGTGAGTCATGGTTGTCTATAAGCACATGATACAATTAACGTGTTCGTTGTATGCCCTATCCATGAGTCACACGTTTCTCTAAATGGAGATATATGGGAGAATTCCAGTAGAAATACTCTAAGAAGTAAAACTGAGGTGATTTTGAAAGTGACTTCGTCTCTTTTGAAAATTTATGATCTGTAATTTAAGACTGTTCAGTGCTGCACAGTCTCTGTTCATTTCAACATCCACTACACTGGGACTGATTGTTTTCATGTCATTTGACACTTACAGGTCTCCAAAGTTCTCATTCTAGGATCTGGGGGTCTGTCGATTGGTCAGGCAGGGGAATTTGATTATTCTGGATCGCAGGCTGTGAAAGCCTTGAAGGTGAGGACATACTGTGAAAATACTAACCTCATCTTTCCCTTCTCACAGCTGATCCTCCAGCTGTGTCCAACTGAGGCAGGGAAGCTGGTGAGGATAAATGACTGTAGGGAAAATTAGCCATTTTTGTTGGTGAACTTGCTGGTTGAGTGATGTGAGTTAACCACTCAGAATTATCTTCCAAAGAGAGATGTTCTTGGGGTTCCCATCGCAGTCTTCAAGCAGTTTTTTATTTGTGATGTGTGTCTGGTTGCTCCAGGCTTGTTAAACTGAATGGAAATGGAGGAGGAGGAATATGGTCAGATGTACCTGAGCTGAAATTACTGGAACTTCTGTGGTGTTTTAACACACTGTAAGGTAGACAACCAATAAGAGCTGAGCAGTTGGCTACTGTTATACAAAAGAACCTCTTATCAAGGCAGGTTTTCTAGATGGTATTTATTTTAAATGGGATGAACTTTTTAAAGGTCATATATGTCAAGTTTTGTTTCCAGAATAGGTCCTAGAAAGGTTACTAGGGCAAAAGTTAATGCTAGGAGAAGGTGTAGAATGGCAGAATGTCCTGTGATGAGGTTATTACTGGTAATGTAAGAGTAAGCCGGGCTCCGTGTTCATGTCTAACCTCATGTGAAGAAGGAAGAGGGAGCTTGCAGAAGCCTGACAGAGTCAGAGAAGAAGTAGCAGCTGCCTTCAGATGAGATGATGGCTGTGCATGGTTCTGAGGCTGTTCTGATGGCGCAAACATTCTATTCCTGTGCTGACCCTGGAGTGAAGAAACAAAACAATTGGTTTTAGTAATGTTAGTATAATCTGGGGCTGCTCTGAGTTCGTCCCCATGTTGCAACACATCTTGTATTGTATGTGTGTTGTTTGGGTACTGTGTTGCTGGTGCTGGCTTCTAGTTCAAACTGACCATATCATCAAGAGACAAGTACAAGCCAGTAGTGGAGGATCCCAGTGTTGGGGAGTGTCAATAATGACTCATTTGGAAAGGAGGTATCTCCCTTTTTTTTTAACCCTCCCTCTTTTGTCCTTCAAACTCAGCTTGGGTTTATGGAAGAAGGTGGGATTTTTTAATGATAAATCTCCCCAGCTTGACCTCCCACAGTGCCCTTCCCCTTCATGTGGCCACCCCAGAGCTACTGTGATCTGTAGGCTGATGAGCTATTCCAGAGGCAGAACTTGCCCTTCCTGACCTTGCCTCTGGCAGAGGCACTTAGAGCTACATGTGAGAGAGGAGTGGCTGGTCAGCTCTGCCAAGGAAAGCTGCAGAGCATGGCTGGGAGAGAACGGAGAGTTTACAGGAGACAGGAGAGATTTCTTTCCCTTTCTTAATTTTGTTTTATTTTTTGTTATGAATCAACACAGATTCTCAGTGCTGATGTTCTGATTCATTCTGCTGTGTGCTGCTGCTCTTGCTTGGCTCTTGGATGCTGATTCATTATAAGACGGTGCTGATATGAATATTCAGCCTTGGACAGTTAAATGGGTGCTTCTTTTAAAGAATAAAATCTTGAGGAGATGGGACTTCCACAGTAAATCTGTATCTGCAAAAATGTTCATCAAAGGCAGGAACGTCTGCTGAAGAGCAAGGCCTGGAAGCATCTGTGAACAACAGACTGGCTTGTGGTCACCTCGAAAATCTTCTGGATAACCTTCTGTGGGGATTATCCCAACTGAGCTGAATATAGGTGGATATTACACCAAAAGAGAAATTGAGCCCTCCTGGAGTACTACTAATTCTTTGCTTTAATTAGGTTGTAACAAATATCTCCATCAGGATAGGTGATGATTATGCAGAGTTCTGTGTGTTTATAAAAAACTGGAAAAGGCAGAAGTTGAAGGTAAGGGTTGCAAGAGCATTTGGATTAAAATCCAGCATCCCAAGCAATTGAGCCAGATTGATGTGATATCAGTGAAACGTGTCTCTCAGCACAGAGAGCATTAATTCTCTCATTAATTATCCTCATCATCACTGCTAGCTGGTTTTTAAGATACCTTGTCCCAGATAAGCAAGGAAGAAAGAGCTGAGATGTGCAGATAGTCCAACTTGTTGGAAAGTGATAAACTTTTCCTACCCCATTTGTTTTGACAGAATTGTAGCCATGAATTTCTGAATGCATTTATTAGAAAAGAATGTTTTGGTCTTTTCCCTCACCACCACCATGAAAACTACTCAGTTAAGGATCATTTGTCTAAATCCAAAATATTTTCCATTAGGAATTTATATCTTCTTTCCCTCCCCTGTTCCACACATTTCTAAGGAAGCTCTGCTTCAGTGAAAAAAAGTCCAACTTTTCACAGGGAAAAAAGGTCAGCAGAAATTTATAGCCTGTCTTTAAGGCAGTATTTTAAGTTATCAAAGGAAGGAGAGGAAATGTTATCCAACACCTGAACACTGAGAGCTCTGAGTGAGAATCCTGCTGCTCCAGGTGAGCTATTTCTTTGTTCCCCCAAAGCAGTGAGACAAACAATCACAGATTTTAAGCAAACACAGAAAAATCCTATGACATTTTCATGCTTATTGTGAACTGAGGGAAAACGGCACTTTCTGTACTGATCCTAGTAACACTTCCATAGCATTTTTTCCAGCCTGTTTCTTTATAATGTTTTCAAAGTATTGTCACTGTTTCTCTTTTCAATGGGAATTGTCATTGTTTTTTAACCTTTTAGCAACTTCCGTATAGCAAATCTTTCTTTTGAAATGTAATTTGCGTCTATAATTAGCATTTTTTGCAAATGGTGTGTTTTTTTGTAGTTTTTAGCCTTACATGAAGTTGATGGAGATAAGAATGAGTTCCTGTAAAAATGAGGCTGCAGCCTTTGCACTTTTCAGTCCACGTTTTCAGCAAAGTAGAGCAGTTTCCTGTATCTGCATGTCTACTGCATGTGGTTGACACGGGTATTTTTAAGCTTGGCCACACTCATCATTATTAGCAAAACTTGGTTGATTTCCTCATTATGTGCTAATATTTCAAGAGCGAGGAGGATTGATCTGCCCCTCTCTGACTCAGACTTTTCTATTAATAAGCAAACTAGTGCATTTCTCTCTAGCTAAAGAGCAGCAAGACCGTTATAGCAGGAAACAGATAAACTTTATTATCTATTATCACTCTATCTCAGTTTCTTATCTGTGACAGACAAAGAACAGTGTAAAGTTTTGGCTAACCTTCATCTTGCATAGAAAGGCAGAGTTTGTCTTTTAATATGTGAAATATCAAATTACAAAGTTATGGGACAGGATTTTTAAACTGATAATACCAGGACAATAATGTATTTCTGTGGAAAGTCAAAGCGAAAAATATATTTTTACGAGTTGGTGCAAAAATCTGAGAACTTTAAATACCTACTTCTTGGCAAGAAAAGATTCGTTTTTGATTAATTTTTTTCTTTGGCAGCCTTAATCTGACTTCCAAAGGAAGACAGACATGGATGTGGTGGAGTTTGTTCCTGTCTCTTCTGTGTAGCTCCTAAATATGTTAAACAATTTCAGCCAAATTTCTGAATCATGCGGGAATCTTCATTCCCTCAAGATTCACAGGCACAAAAGTAAAGAATTGGCATTAGCTCAGCCTGGTACAAGAGACCAGGAGTCTCTTATAGGACAGTACATAATTTTTTAAATTCTGCTGTTGGTAAATTGCATGATGAACCTCATCTCTCCTTGCTGGTGCTGCTGTTGTTGTTAGCTTTTTTCCCACAGGTGCCTATTTTTAATGCAGATTTTAATTTTTCAGGAAGAAAATGTGAAAATTGTTCTCATGAATCCCAATATTGCTTCAGTGCAGACCAATGAGACTGGCTTAAAGCAGGCTGATGCTGTCTACTTCCTCCCCATCACTCCTCAGTTTGTCATTGAGGTCATCAAGGCAGAGCGTCCCGATGGATTAATTCTGGGCATGGGTGGCCAGACTGCTCTCAACTGTGGTGAGTGTGATACAGGTGCCTTGGCACTCCATGTTATCTGGTTTTTACCAGATAACAAGTGAAGTAATAAGGGACAGGACCAGAGGAAATGGCCTCCAGTTGCACCAGGGGATGTTTAGATTGGATATTAGGAAAAATTTCTTCACTGAAAGGATGGTCAGGCATTGAAACAGGCTGGAAGTGCTCAAAAGGTGTGTGGTTGTGGCACTTGGGGACATGATTTAATGGGGTACATAGTGCTGCTGGATTAACATTGGACTTGTTGATCTTAGAGGTCTTTTCCAACCTGAATGATTCTCTGATTCTACCACATGTTGTGCAGATTTTATTTGTGCAGGGATCCAAGCCCCACGTGCCTCACTCATTGTCCAGGTTACAGAGGGATACAGGCAGAGATAGCAACCATGGGGAGTGAGTCATTGCTTAGCTGTGAACTTAACATCTAATTGCTGGGTTTGGTACTTTAGAGTAATTAATACATCCCGCTTTTAATCTTAAATCTTAGTTATCATAGTTGAATTGGGGGTATTTTGACCACCTTGAGGCAGAGATCAAAAGGAAGAGTTACCTTCCTTTAACTTCTTGCACCAATATTCATCTGTGCTGCTTTGCTCTGTGGTGGAGATGATGGCCAAGCAGTAACTGTAGTATTATCCCAGGTTTCATAGATTTGAGGACAGAAAATTTCATGCTGTGGTTATGAGTTCTGACAAAAATAATAAAATTAGCTGTAGATGAGGCCAGATAAGTTGTCAGCTAATCAGATATCTTTCTTTGTTCTAAATTTTCAAAATTCTTCTCTGCGAGGGTGGTGAGGCCCTGGCACAGGTTGCCCAGAGAAGCTGTGTCTGCCCCATCCCTGGAAGTGTCCAGTGCAGCGTTGGATGGGGCTTGGAGCAACCTGGTCTGGTGGAAGGTGTCCCTGCTCATGGCAGGGGGTTGGAATGAGATGAGGTTTATGGTTTCTTCCAACCCAAACCATTCTGTCCTTCTCTAATTCTATGATTCTTCATCTACTATCAATCCTCAAAACTGTGTCTTTGTTTACTCTGCAGGAGTGGAACTCTTCAAGCAAGGAGTACTGCAGCAGTATGGTGTGAAGGTCCTTGGTACCTCAGTTGAATCCATCATGGCCACAGAGGATAGAAAGCTTTTTTCTGATAAACTGACTGAGCTAAATGAAAAGATTGCTCCTAGCCTTGCAGTGGAATCGGTAAATCAGATAAATTTGAAGATGTGATTGCTATTACTGTTGCCCATTTGACTTAGTAAAAATATTTCTCGTTTTGTAGAGTGAAAGTTGAATGCAACTGTGGATGCTGTAGTGTGTACAGCACTCTTCGGTGATGAATGCTGGGTCACCATGATTTAAAATGAGTGAAAATGCAATTAAGCTTTGGGAAAACCTAAACTAATTTACTCATTGACAAGGAAAGTTAAATTATGTTGGGGTGACTCCTGTGCTGCAGCACAAAAGTATGTGACATGTCGGGGGTGCTTTTCTTAAATCATCTACAAGCCATTTAGTGTTAGGATTCCAGGTCCCCAAAATCAGCAGTACTGAAATCTTTCATGAGGATGAGAATATGAAGACATAAAATTCAGTTTGGTGGAAAGGTCTGTTCAAGATTTTTGGAGGAAATCAAACAGGTCTTAAACTGGGATGTCTTTTGGAGGGGTTATTTCATGCTGAAGTCTCTGAAGACAGACCATGTAAGGACATTGTCCATGGCAGGTCAACAAGGAAGTCCACATATAGCGAAGGATAGAAGTCACTTTCTTGAGTGCATGTTCCAGTTTTCTGCTGTTTGGCAGAAAAAGGCAATATTATAAAGCGAACTTTTATTATTTTCATTTTATCTTCAGACAGTTTAGTGTCTTACTGATGGGATTTCCGGTTAACCTTGTAACCAGAGTTGAAGACTTTATTCATCTGAATTGCTATCTATTTCTGCAATGCATTCCCCTCTCCTTTAAGGTTGAAGATGCTCTGAAGGCAGCTGAAAAGATTTGCTACCCTGTCATGATACGTTCTGCCTATGCCCTTGGTGGTCTGGGGTCTGGCGTATGTCCTGATAAGGAAAGTTTGCTGGACCTTGGTACAAAGGTATGTCTGGAACTGCAAACTCTGGGAACAGAACTGAACATCTGATTTTCTTAAATACTATTCTGATGTCATAGACACTGGACTTGTACATACCTTACCTTTCATCTTATCTGTAAAATGTTGTCCTGGTTAGGAACTGCCCTCTTTTCATTCCTGCTGACTTGGATAATGAAAAGAGCTCAATGACAGATCTTTTAAATTCATTACAAACAAGTCATAATTTGAGCAAGTTTTTCAGCAAGTTTAGTCTGAAGAGAAACATATTAGCCTACATTCACCTACTTTAATGAGTAAATGATTATGAACAATGTCAAGGAAGTTGAAACATTTGAAATGCTGCGTGATAATGCGGTCTTAGGGACAGTAGAGCTGAGACGCTTGGACCTCTTCTGCATTTTTGTCTAAAGATGGTAGTTTTCCTAGGTCGAAAGCTCATTTAGCAGGATGACACTTCATAATTTGATAACTACCAGCTGTTTCTGGCTGTGAAGATAGCTCTTTTTCTTTAGAAAATCCAGGATTGTTTAAACATTCGCTGTGAAAACTAAACAGATAATTGGGGAAAACAAATCAGAAGCTTTTTTCCCTGTCAAAAAATGCAGATTTTCAGGAAATAAAACTCTATCGGTTTCTAAAGTTCTTGGGTTTGTTTTTTCCGGGTTTGCTGAGCCTCTTAATCTTTCACTTATCTCTAGAAATAAATACTGCATATGGCACTAAGAGCTGTACGTGCAAATGACTTCTTTGTGTTCCCCCTCTCTGCTGTCATGCAAACAGACTTTGGGTCTGGTGGGCTCAGTGCTGAGCAAACACTGCTTGGGCAGTGTCAGCTGTGGGAGGCTCAAGTGGCAGGACTGGCACATGTGGAGGAGGCAATGGGGGCAGGAACCCCATCTTACAGATCCATGGTGAGGTTGGAAACGTGTCACTTACTCAGGCTCACTCATGGGCTGTGTTTAGAGGAAGCAGAAATTCACCCATAAACCCTGGGAGTGCAGCTGTCTGACAGGTTTATATCAAAACATATTTCAGTAGGAAACACCCTGTTTTTTCAGCAGGAGAATCTGATTTTGATCAGCATTTTGTGGGGTTTTTTTAAAAGTAAGCTTGCTGCCTACCAGCACCCCCAGATTCCTGTCTGCAGGGTTGTTCCCAGGTAATACTTCTGCTGGGTGTTACTTCATCCTAACTGCGAAGTCTGGCATTTCTACTTGTTAAATGGCATCCCATTAATCATGACTTAATGCAAAAACTGATCTGGATCTCTCTGCAAGGCCTCCTGTCCCTCAGAGAGTCAACACCACCTCCCAGTTCAGTATCGGTATTTCAAAATTTACAGTGAAAACCAGTTTGAGTCTTGTTGAATTAACCCAAATTTGGATGCTCATTTCCACGGCCCAGCAGTTATGAAGATGATCTGTAGTAATTCAGTGAACTGGCTTTTCAGGCACTGGGCTGAACTGTTTATCATTCAGATAACTGAACGCTGGATGTTTGATAACACAGCTAGTTCAGGTAACCTGGCCTTCAGGTTGTGTCTCTTGAGTCTGCTCATTGAGTGAGAGAAGGCACCAGACGCTGGAGCAGCCAGGACTGGTTTGCAGGAGTGGTTAGGTGTTCCTGCTACATCCCCACCAAGTCAGTGCCTGCTTAGGCCAGGAATGAAGTGCCATTCCTCAAACCTTTTCTTTTTTTATGTGTGATTTTGGCAACTGAGCTAAGGGCAACATTTGAGTAACATCTTGAGTTAATGACAGATGGGGCCAGACTGAAGAGCTGATTCATGGGCAGCATTATAACAAGAAGCTTTGCTAAGGGATGGATTGATAATGTGCCCATCATTTTCTAGGGTTTTAAGCGAGTATTGATTAATGTTTTCTTTCTGTCTGCTAATATTAAGGTCTTGTATTTGCTTAGATTATGCTCATTTACCAACAAACTGTATTTTTTATTTTTACCTCATGTGCTGAGGAATACTTTCAAGATTTGTTTAAGAATAAATCATGACCCTTCCCTCTGGTTAGTATGCCAATGACAAGCAGCATTAATGCATTATTAATGCTATTAATTACGTAGTGTTTGCTGGCACCCAGACTCCCATCACTCAGTCATTTTGCTTTTTGCAGCGTTCTCCTATTGAAGTCCTTAGGGCTGCCCACATAAAAGCATGTCTGTTGCATAGATGTTTTTATATTCCTGTTTGTTATTTATATACTGTTGTAAGCACACATGTCCAAACCTTTTTTTCTCCATCATTTCAGATAAATATTTTCAAATGTGCCTTTCAAATCACAATAAAGCAAATTTTAAAAAAGAAAGAAAGAAAAAGAAAGTGCTTGTCATCAATGTTATGAACTTTACTTATTTTCATCTTTCAATTGGTCTGGGATGTCTGGAGATAAGTCACAGAAGTCTTAAATGTGAAATACGGTCTAATAAGGGCTTTGGTGCAGGTTTTTTGGGGGGTGTTGTGGTTTTTTTTGTTGGGTGTTTATTTTCCCTAACCTGTTCCCAGGCATTTGCAATGACTAACCAAATTCTGGTGGAAAAGTCAGTTGTTGGCTGGAAGGAGATAGAGTATGAAGTTGTGAGAGATGCTGCTGATAACTGTATTGCTGTCTGCAACATGGAAAACATTGATGCTATGGGAATCCACACAGGTAGGCTTGAGAACAGGGTGGTTCAATGACTTTTTTATGCCGTGCCCTTCGGCCTGGTGTTATTGACAGAGCTTTGTGATTGGCTAAGTGGGCTAGAAAAATACTGTTCATGTCCGGAATAAAGCCAGATTGACTGTGAAACAGACTAAACCTACACTTGTGATTGTGTTTTCTGTAAGATTCCCTAGCCTGTCTCCGACTCTGGGCTTCTGACTATCTGTGCTTTTCATCAGCTGTCCATTCACAAGTCATAATCTCTGGTAATGTCATTACTAGTAGTAGGTTAGCAAAGACAGTGACTTGTGTTGCCACAATTAACCACTGCTGAGCTGCTTCTCGTTTTCCTTCTCTGCTACCTTGTAACAAACAGGAGATTCTGTTGTAGTGGCTCCATGCCAGACACTCAATAATGAGGAGTTTCAGATGCTAAGGGATCGTGCCATCAAAGTTGTCCGACATTTGGGCATTGTGGGAGAGTGTAATATCCAGTTTGCTCTACATCCAACTTCGCTGGAGTACTACATCATTGAAGTTAATGCCAGACTCTCGAGAAGTTCAGCTTTGGCCTCCAAGGCAACAGGGTAAGGTTATTTTAAAAAAACAAAATGCTACAGAACAAACAAATGAATAAACAAAAAATTGAGGCGAGCAGAAAGAGAGCAGTAAATCAAGGGATTTGGATCAATGTATTATTTAAATAAGTAGGTGACAGCTACAAGGAAGAAGAGTTCCGGCATCTGCTTTCCATGTAGTTAAAACATGGAGTTGTAGCCCACATTTTCATCAAGGAAGACTGAAGTTGGCTTTTAGAGAGAATTCTGAAGCAGTTAGGTCAGTGAGGTGCATATTTCTGCATGGGAAGCTTCTAAGAACAGCTCTTGTCAGCATCTGTTGGGATTGACCCTTAGAGAGTTGGTCCTGCTGGGAGGTGGAGGGTGGGGTTAGTGAGCCCTCCAGGTCATTCCAGCCTGCTGATGCTGTTACTGCAAATGGAAAAACTCCCAGGAGGCACGTGTTGGGGAGCCTACTCCTTACAAAGAGCCTACTCCACACATCCACTGTATCCATATGTTGGCTTAAATCATCTCTGGGACTCAGAGGGTGCAGTTATTAATGAGCTGTCTGTCAGATTGATGCAAATAGCATTGATAGCTGCCTTTGTTTTGTTGGCTAATCATAAACTAATCAAGATAAGGATGGTTGAAGCAGGCTAGTTAAAAATTGGGTTCTTAATTGCACTTTGCAGATGCTGTTGAGAGGCACGAATTAATCTCTAATTTGCAGTTCTCAACAACTCTTACAGTTGTTTAAGAGCCATAGCAGGCTGGAGATAAGCCATCATGTTGGGCAGTGGGCATTTGATTGTTTTCTCTTTGGATGACAGAATTGCAAGAAAACATATCTGTTAGAGTAGGCTCACTGTGGGTATGACAGCTACTGAAAGGAGTGGCTTTGTGGATAAAAAAGCAAGTCCCAGATCCAGGGAGGTAGCTCTGCAATGTGTTGAGGTAGGAGGCTGGATGGGTCTGGCGGTGTTTGACCTCAGGAGCCTTCCATTGTATTGAGAAGAGATGATCACCTCACATCTGTTTAATTGGATCCACTCCTGGGATTTGCCAAAGCAAAGTACTTTCCGCTCTACTGTTGTCTACTTCTCCTCTATGACAGGTATCCATTAGCATTCATTGCTGCCAAAATTGCCTTGGGGATTCCCTTGCCAGAAATCAAGAATGTGGTGACAGGAAAAACCTCTGCTTGCTTTGAGCCCAGCCTCGATTACATTGTGACCAAGATACCCCACTGGGATCTAGACCGTTTTCAGCACACTTCCAACCGGATTGGGACCTCCATGAAGAGTGTGGGAGAGGTGAGTGGAAGACTCCCACGTTCCATTCCACCACTTGGGAAAGCTGTTTCTCTTTCTGAGAAACCCTCAGAATGTCTGTCTTCAAGACTTAATGAATTTGAGGGTATATATTAAGCTCAAATGATTTTTTAATCCAGTATGATAATTAATGGAAATGAATTAGGACTGTGTAATGTTGGATATCACAGTGTGGATTCATAAATGGTTTGACTCCTAAAGGAAGAGATCACTATAGATCAACTGGGGTTGACTTTTCTTAACACTCACTCCAGGGCTCTCCGAGTTATTTTTTAGTGTGAGGTTCTGTAGTGGTGGTTCATTACAGTATAAATTCACCAGTAGCACTGTGTGTTAAGATTTTCAGTGGTGCCCATGAGCCACAGCTTTCAGTTCTTCCCAAGTTATTTGTCCTCTTTGTTAAAACCATATGGCAGATCTCAGCCTACTTCTTCTCTTGAAATCCAAACACAAATTGCCATCTTGCTTTCAAGTTTTGATTTCTCTTAGAGATTAAGTCTCTTACATTGGATTTTAAGGTATCTGGACAGTAACAGTATTTTCAGACCATGTTGTAAGAAGGGGAAAATGAAGCAAAATTGGTAAATTACCCACTTAATTAGTTAATTACATATCAGCTAAAATAAAAGCAAAAAAAATTGTGTATTTTTTCAGCTGCCTTTTCAAATAGCTATTTTATTAAATGATTTTGACATGCAAGACCTTCCTAATATCATTGTTGTCATTAGACAAGAAGCCTTAATCAGAACTGGAAAGATTAATTAGAATTTGATTTTCCATTGGCAGTTTTGGCTTTTAATGGTAATGAGGTGGGTTTTTTGTTTTCAGTGAGATGATGCTTCCTGATATTAACCCTCTCTCCTTAGGGGTTTTGGGACTGTTCTGTAGAACTGTAGTTCCTAAATACAGTTGCCTTGTGCACCACCAGGTGTGGACACTTCCTGGCCATACATGTTTGCAGTAGGAGATGTTGAGTCCTTCCCGAGTTCATATGTCAGAAATGCCTGAACCTATGTCCTTTTCCAGGCAGGATGCTGGGTAAAGGCAGGCCAGAGATACAGGGAGAGTCAGTGTTCTGACAGTGCAGGTGAACTGAAGCAGGGATGGAGAAGCTCAAGGGATGCAGTTTGGAGCTGGTGGAGGTACTGAGCAAGAAGGTTAATCTGCGGGACCTGTGGGTAGCAGAGGGAGTCTTTGAAGCAGAGAATTTCTTGCCACTGTGTCTCTATTAGTATGGCATGGTAATCTCCCCAGGCCTGAACTTGAAGCCAGATTGCAGGACCTACTGCGTTTTTATTAATTGAACAGTCTGGCCTGGCCTGGCTTTTCCTGAGCTCTATTGTGCTGGGCAGTGGGCCTGGAGGTGTGAGAAAACTATGTTATTTTTTCTTTTGACACTTTTCAGCATTGTGTTTGAGAAGATTTTTATGCTGTTAGGGTCTCACTGCACTGGGAAATAAAAATGTAAAAGTTTGAGAACGGGCTCTATTACCTCACAGATATCTCGACAGAAAGGCTTGTTTTCTTATTAGATATGATGTCAAGACTGAAGGAGGGAAACCCCAGTGCTACTATGCCAAGGAGGAGTAATTGTTTGAGAGAGCCCTCACAGGGGAGAGTTACTGTTAAATATAATTGAAAAGAAGAGGAGCAGATTTCTCCTGAACCTTAAAATTCCCACTGTGAGTTTCTATCTCTAACAGGTTGTTAAACAGAAATATTCTTTTATATTACTATACCCATGCTGCTACATAATGTTTCCCTCCACCAGAGTGCTTCAAAGCAGTTTACAGAGGAGAGCAGCATCCTCCTGTGTGTTACAGACAGGGAGATGGAAACCAAAAGCAGTCGTTTGTCCAGAACTCCCCATTGATACTGTGAGCAAAGTCAGATCTAGAAGTGGGGCTACCAAGGCTCAGTCAGCTGTACCTTACAGCCAGCAGGACTATCTTAGGTAGGAGTCCAAAGGCTGCCATGTCTCTGTGTGCTTGTCTACATTGTTGGAACTTTCTCCACTCTGTTACTCAGGGCACAGCCATGCTTGTCTCACTGTAGCTCATGTGGATGTGCTCTCCCTTACAGGTCATGGGTATCGGACGCACATTTGAAGAGAGCTTCCAAAAGGCCCTGAGGATGTGCCAGCCCTCAGTAGATGGCTTCATTTCACATCTGCCTATGAATAAAGCCTGGCCAGCCATTGTAGATCTCCAGAAGGAGCTCTCTGAGCCAACCAGCACTCGGATATATGCAATAGCCAAGGTAACAAAAGATAGAAAGACCTTGACCTACGTCCCTTGAGTTGGAGCTACCAGATTGGGTCAACTGAGGTGACAAAGGCTGAGTATTCTTCCTGCTCTTGCTTCCCTGTGTCAAGTTCACTGGGAGTGCTTTGAGTAGGATCCTTGCTTATGCTTTCTGCATCTTCCATGTTCAGGAAGTGTGTTTGCCTTTTGGTGGTACAATCTTAGCCTGTGCTCATTGCATTCAGCATCAGTTCACTACATTCCTGTGTCCTGTCACTTTAGTTTGTAGCTGAGTGCTGGTGGAGACCTGGATTACTTTCCTCTCCTATAATATTATATTTGTTTGCTAAACATTGGCTAGTGTTCAGCCCTTATTTACACTAGTGTAAGTGCCAGTCAGAATCGTCAGTTTTGGAGATTACAAAGGAATAAATGAAGATCCTTTTGAGAACTGAAACAAAGGATGATAAAGAATGGCAAGCTGCAGTGTGTGAGAGCACGGTCTACTTGCAATGGTTGCATTGGGCTTGAAACTAAAAGAACTACACAAAACTCTACGTTAAATTTCACAGACAAGAAATACCCTGTTCTTTGAAACCAGCTTAGCTTCCTGTAGCATTCTTTTAGCCCCTCTCCTGTCACACTGGTCAAATCACTTCAGCCTTGAAGATGTCTGTGTAACAGGAGTGTTATTTTAAGGGGACTAGGGTGCGAATTTATTTCTTCCTTCATCTCCTCAGTGTTTGCCTGTGTATATCATGTGGTAAATGTGGGCTTAGTTACTTTAGAAGGTAGGTGCAATTTCACACTTTGATTTTGCTGCAGGTAGCATGTCCACCTGTCCATACCCTCTATGAAGAGGAGGGCACAGCGGTCTTTCACAGCTCCTGCTTACCTGTTGGCTTGATTTTTTTAAGATTGCAAACTTTCCTGGCAGGGAATGCCCAATTACTATTTTGTGCCCCCAACTTTGTGTGGTAGAGTCTTTAAGCCCTTTGTGCTCATGTGTAGGTTTCCACATGTTACATCTCCACGTGAGTGAAGAGCTGAGCCTGTGCTGTGTTACTTAAAAGGTTTTCACATAGCTGTTCCTCTTATAAATGGCCTGAAGAAAAATCACAAGGTGTTCTATGAATGTGTGGCTTGTTCAGCTGTTCCTTCTTGCTTTTCAAGCTGGGGAAGTTCATGTCTTCATCCTTCAGCAGCTGTGTTTGGTCTTTATTACAGCCTTTTTCTTGTGACTGAGAGAAAAATCTTACTTCTTGTGTCTCTGAGAGAGCTTTTATGAAAGATTAAACTTAGACCCATATTAACATAGGGAATCTGGGGAGATGAAGGTGAGTTTGGGTCCCACTGAACACTGGGTATTCCCAGCTGCTGGTATTTTCACAGGTAGCTGTTGGAAAAGGCAAAATCAAACTCTTAATCCCTCCTTATAAAGAGTTGCCTCTGCCCAACACAGTGCACTAATTCATCCCCATTAATAACTGAGGCAAGCAGTATAACTAAGAGGTGCTTCTGGCACCTGGGACTGTCTGCATGGAAACCCCTTCCCAGCTCGTTGACATTTAAAAGCCCATTAAGACCCCATTAGCCATCAGCTCCCTTTGAAATAGGATGGAGCTTTGTTATATTTTAGGTCTTCTCCTCCCTCCAATCCCACTAGTCAGCCCTCCAAGGCTTTTTACTTTTTCTGTCTCCTTTACCCGTTGGATGATGTCAACAGTAACTGTTCAGGTGCAAGGACGGGGAGTTCAGCTGCCATTCAGAGCTATTGCTGTTGTAATGAGGCTCCCTGTTGTCATGTAAAAGAAGGCACAGGAGAGAAGCTGACATAGATGAGACTTGTTCCTTGGCCAGAGTGGGAGTGCTGCAAGGATGGAACAGCCTGATGAGCAGGGATGCTCCGGCTGAATCAGATGTTTTCTGCTCCTCTTAAGGTTGTATACAAGTGGCCTCAGAAGGCTTAGGCTGTGGAGTAGATGCATGCTCTGTTCCACACCAGGGCCCTGGTCTCCTAGTTGTCTGCACTACAGATGTGTAGTTTGCACTTGTGCTGCTGTCCACAGGCAGCTAAATACTTTCTTTGGTGAGGAGCCAGGATGGAACTGAAGGAGCAAGGGCACTGGCCCTAGAGAAAGCATAGGCTGCCCTCCGTTGCTTGGCCTGGAGGCCAGGCTTGCTCCATGGCTCTTGGTGTGAAGGCAATCCTGTAAACCCCTTGGCTTCCCAGTATGGGCCAGTCCCTACTGGATGGGATGGTCTTGAACAGGTCTCTAAAGTCCTGCTGTGGCTCTCTCCTCCTGCTTCCATGGTGTTTTTTTGGCTGTACTCCTTCATGTAGGTTTGAAGAGAGGAAAGCCATCAGAGTTCAGGGCCTCTCTGAACAAATTCTGCATGATTGCCTGAAAACCTGACTTGACCCTGGAGTGTGGTAATAGGGAGCAAGAAATGTCTGCAAACTCATTCTTCTCTCCCAGTCTCCAGATTTATGCGACAGGGATGAAGATGGTTGATTTTCTCTGCCTCTCCTCTGATGAATGAGTGGAAGGCATATGTTTTATTCAGTTTCCTTTGAAGATGTCTGGGACTTTTTAAATAGTGTCCGAAGCAGCTTAAGAGTATGTGTTCATGCTACCTGTGTGTGTATGTGTGGCTCAGGGACGATTGACTGAAAGTTGGAGATCCTCAAGATGTGCAAGTCTGCATGTGTTTTGTAAAAATAGATGGACAGAAGAAAAGACCTACTCACATCCCACTAATGTGGCAACAGGACCTCGCCCTCCAAGCACTAAGGAATCAGGATGGGAAGGACCCCTTACCAGTTCCCTCACACCAGTCATGTACCCAGAAATGTCTGAGAAGCTGTGAGGGCCCCCGGCTTCTCACTGAAGGCATTGGGAAGAGCAGTGACTATTGGGTGCCAAGCATGAGCTGAAGACTCAGTATGTGGCTGGCTACTCTAAAGGAGCAAAATATGCATTAGAGGTTTTCACTACTGCTTGTGAGCACACAGGATATTCCAGTGAGCAGTTGTGAACAAGAGGATAATTTCAAGAGGGAGACACAGGCAAGCTGCCTGGGAATTCTTTAGAAAAGGCAGAAGTGGTGTCAGTATTTTGCAGAGAGCTGCCGCCCATCCCTTGTCCATATGGGTGATGTCTCCCATTTCTCTGAGCTGGCAGAAGGTCTCCCCATTGCTGAAGCACATGGTGATGATACCAACATTGTGCCCAAGTTTGGTAACTCGGGGGAATAATGCTGGGGTGCAGTGGACCAAGCTCATTCCTGGATTAATTCTGGAGTTTTCTTCAATGGCATTGCTCTGGCTTTGTTCCAGGGATCCTGTCCTGCAAGAAAACAATTAAGCATGTTAAGAAATTAATGAGCCTGATTACTTCAGCTCAGCAAAGATACCGTGCTGGCATTATCATTATAGGTGATTATAGTTGCTTTGTCAGGAGAGTTGTAACTGTACACCACTGGTGAGACCCAAGAAATTGCATTGATAGAAAATACATCATATTGAGGGCTCTCTGAGGTGCTGGGGTTTTTTTAGTACTATTGTGTTTTGTAACTCATTGTCTTATGAATATTACCTCTGTGAGGTTCCTTTTTTACTCCACGGCTGTAAGTAATTGATTTAAAAAATAACCATCAATAACCCCCGCAAGATAATGCAGTGATGCGGGGTGCTGAGGGGTGGCTGAAATCGCCGCTTTAACCCGAAAGCACCCCCTGCAAGGGATGCCCTGGGGGTGCAGCTCGGCACCTAGCAGGCCGATTTCCTAGCCCCCGTGCCAATGGATGGCACCGAGACACAGCCCCACACCCAAGCCAGATAGCTCATATGTTACCAGGAGCAAGGAGCGTGGAGGGCTCTCCGCATGGGTTCCGAAAGGTTTATTCCGAAGGGGTCAGAGGCGAAGAGGCCGAGCAGGCCTCGTGTACAAGCTTATAAGGGGTAACAGAAAAGGGGCTGGCAAAACACCAGTGACCAATTACCTGGGGGCAAGGGGCAGGGAGAAGGCAGAGGGATACAACAACCAATGGGGAGAGGGAAGGGGTGGAGTGGGGGACCAGGTACCAGACAGGTACTGCCTGATGGGAGAAGAAGTCTTTCCCTGTAACCTGAGCAGGGGGAGCTTATTTGTTCTCTGAGCTGACCCACCAGCGCAGGGGATCTCCTGGACCAGGGTTTTCTGGCATCCCAGCTTCTACCGCTGCCAGCTCACCCACCCCAACAACTCCCCCTATTCTGTTTAAAGGAAAAGCTTCTCCCATCTGCCTAATTAGGCACTTTTTGAGGCATCCAAACAAACTTAGAACAATAAAAATTATTAGAATCACCCACAGTCCAGCTTTGACTAAGGATGCTAACCATCCTCCAAGTCCCCATCGTCCAAAAAGGTCTCAAAGCCAATCCGCTTCCTTTTCTACCTTTAGGTCTTTAATTTGCTCCTTCATTTTCTGTATCGTCGCATGGATGCTTTGGCTATGAGATGTCAGGTTAAAACAGCACAGTCCTTCAAATTCCTCACAGCCATGTCCATGGGCTAATAGAAGAAAGTCAATTGCTGCTCTGTTCTGCAGCGTTGCATGTCTGGTGGTTTCCTCGTCCTCAAGTAGTTGAGAGAGGGCACTCGATGTTAGGTTAGCATGCTTTCCAACCCAGCACTCAAGGCGGGTAAGTTCACCCAGGGCTTTTGCTGCTGCCACTCCAGGCAGGAAAAATGATGCAGCAACCTTTTTAGACAATGACCAATTAACAATTTCGCTATCACAATTTGGGTCTAATTGCTGTATTCCCCTTCCACCCCAACAATGCAGGGAAATTTGAATGGTCTTGACATTATCTTGAGGTAGAGTGAGAGAAGCTAGAGCTATGCTGTAGCTGCAAGCATCACCCAGGCCCTGACTTTCCTTTGCCTCAGAGGTAATGTAAGGCCACATGCTTTGATTCAGCGCTGCATTTCAAGGGTATATCAAGATTTATGCTCCAAAGCAAAAAGTTCCTTCACAGCTGAGAATTTGGACCTTCCTGTTTTACATTTGCAGCTAGGAGGTTGGCAGTGGGCCTGAGATTTAGGCAACTTCAGTGGTAGGAGGTGCAGATGGAGGATTGGTCACTGCAGCCTGAATGTGGCTCCCTGTAGTTAGCAGAGCACGTTCTCAGTGGCCACCCAGCCTAGTTGCCATCAGCTTGTCTGGCTCCTGGCTCTGTGAAAAGCAAATTACCTCTCTCACTGGAACAGAAGGCAGCTTTTGGAACCAGAGCACAGGGAGAAGTGGCTGGTGCCTCCCTGCACTCCCCATGGGGCACACTTTCTGTGCAGGAGACAGGGTCAGGAGGTAGATGAACATTTGATTTGTTCAGCTTGCTCTACAAATTTTTTTTTTCTTTTTGATATGTACTTGCTGCTACCTGTTTGCAGACTAAGTCTGTATTTATGCAGCACGTGTTAAAGAGGCTGTTTGGTGCTGTCCTGTTTTTGGCAGGCCTTGGATAATGAAGTCCCTGTGGATGTCATTCACAAACTCACAGCCATCGACAAGTGGTTCCTGTATAAGATGCGCAGCATTGTGAACATGGAGAAGGTCCTAAAGGAAGTGAACAGGTAAAAAAAGCCTTGTCTTAGGACACAACAGTTCTTCTGGGAATCCTGCTTGGAAACCGATGGTAAGCACAGATGCAGTGAATGCTGAGAAGTTTATTCAAGTGCTTGGAATAAATGGTGTTGTCTTAAAACCCAATTCACTGTCTCAGTCAGCAGAAAATTTCAAGCACACTTGTTTTTGGTAAAATAACTCCTTTCAGTACATGGGCATCTTGGCTGTTCTCAGGGATTATGGAAGTTACAGTTTATTTTGAAAAATCCTCACTGTCTCTGAGGCTAAGACTAGGAATGTGGATAGCCTGCGATGATTAACTCATGTACCTAGGACAGAGTTGCCTTTCAAACTCAACACAGGACTTGTCCTGACTTACTGCACCTGAGGGTCACATACACTGCATTTTATTTCCAGCCTGGCCTATTGATTTTTAAGCTTTTTTGCTTTGCTGTGATCATGCAGTACGTGTGAGTATTGTTTTTGTACCACACTTTCAAACATCTATGGTTCCTGACATTTAAATATAAGTCTTCTTCCTTCAAGAAAAGTGAACATATAAAAGCAAACAGATAAGATAGCAGTAAATTAAAGCAGTGGGCTGTATTTCAATTCAGACTCTTGCTGACTTGAGCTTTCCCTTCAAGTTTTACGAGGCTGGGAGAGCCTCCTTGATGATTTACTGGCCGAGTGTTGTTGGCTTTTCTGCCTCTGGTACCCGTTGTGCTCTCACGTCTCACCACATGATGGCACTGGGAACGCAGCGGAGGCAGTGATCTCTGAGCCGCTCCTCAGTTCAGCTGCGTCATCTCTGCTTTTTGACTAGCTGCATGCTTTTAATGGAGCAGCTCTTGCTCTCCTTTGCACGCGAAACAACTGGGATCTGGAGCTAAACAAAAATAAATATGGAGAGAGATGTGGAAGAGAAGGAGTACCTTGATTGTTTTCAGAAATCTGTCGTT
Source organism: Oreocharis arfaki (assembly GCA_013398015.1). NCBI lineage: Eukaryota > Metazoa > Chordata > Aves > Passeriformes > Paramythiidae > Oreocharis > Oreocharis arfaki. Next base: position 221,588 of record VZRR01000834.1, read on the forward strand.
TGGCTGCAGAAGTTTTTGTCCTCTAACATCTATGTCACGTTGCATTTGTATCTGGCCCCTTAAACACGTATGTGCAGCTCCTGAAGAAAAACAACATATCCAGAATCAGTTTGAGCTTGTCACTTGTTGGAGTGGCATGCTCTGGAATGAGGCCCTAGAGGTTGGCCGCATCCTCAGCTGGTATAAAATCCAGCATAACTCCACAGAGGCTAATCTTCCTGAACCCTCCTATATCCCTGAGGTTGCTTTGCCTTCCCCTTCGATGGGTGGCAGGCGCTTATACTACCAGTGATCAGTAGCTGGTACCACGCCACACAGTTTTTCATCCTTGTGGTACCCAGGCAGCAGGCTGTACAGGCAGCCTGCTACAGAGAGCCCTCGTGCAGTATCCAGCCTTGCATTTTTATCAGACACAAGCAATGTCCTGTCCCTTGGAAGTGGATTCTTGCAATTCAAATAAGGTTGTGTGTGGTATCGTAGAATCACGGAATGGTTTGGGTTGGAAGGGTCCTTAAAGATCATCTAGTTCTATCCCCCTGCCATGGGCTGAGACACCTTCCACTAGACAAGGTTGCTCCAAGCCCCATCCAACCTGGTGTTGAACACTTCCAGCGATGGGGCAGCCACAACTTCTCTGGGCAGCCTGTTCCGGGGCCTCACCACCCTCACAGTGAAGAATTTTTTCATAATAGCTAATCTAAATCTTCTCTCTGTTAGTGTGAAGCTGTTCCCCTTTGTCCTGTTGATGCCTTTTCGTTGGTCCTAAAATCATGAGCCAGACACAGTTAGGTGATAAAAGGGGTTACCTTTATAGGGATCCTTAGATGCACAATTCGCCAGGTGGAAAACGCCAAAGATGCACACATAACGTAACATGTATAAAATTTTTATATATTTAGGAAATTAGCATATCTGACAAAAATCCCCAATTAGAGACATAAATGGTGAGGTAATTCCCCCCTGGTTCAACCCTCTTTGAATTTCCCCTATTTTAGATAGGAAATAAACTTTGTTTATGAAAATGGGTCTCGGAGAGCTAGTTTCAACCTTGGCTTCCCAGAGAATCTAACCTTGGACCCCCAGCTTGAAGCCGCTGGGGAATTTATTTTGTCTCTCTGTCTAATAGAGTAGGTAAAATGCTAGCTATGAATACTGTGATAGACTACAGAGCTACAAATGTATGTGTAGAGAATATAGAAGATACATGAAAGAAAAAAAGGCAAAAATCAATTTGGCATCACTGTCACTCCATGCTCTTAAAAATAGTCTCTCTCCATCCTTCTTGTCGGCTCCCTTCAGGTATTGGAAGACTGCAGTTAGGTCACCCCAAAGCCTTCTCTTCTCCAGGCTGAACATATAAATTATCTTACCCTCATTCACTTACCAGTGCAGATTTTCACTCCACTATCATTGCTCACGTTTTTGCGAGAAAACTGTCTTACCTTCCAACCAGCACTGGAGGGAGGGGAGGGGCTGTCCAGCTGCATTACATTGAAGGCACAAAGGCAAAGAGCCAGGGAAAAACACTTGTGAGTTGAACTAAGAGGCTAGTCCAGTGAGCCACATCAGGAATCGTATCTCTGCCATAGCCAAGGGAAGCTAATTGAGTGATGCAAATGAGACTTGGCACACATGTGCTCTTCCTGCAGCCAGCTGTTTCCAGTCCCCAGCATGCCTGGCCTGAGTTCTACCTGTACTACGGGATAATTTCCAATTGAAAAGAACGAGAGGTGAGGCCATCACTGCTTTAAATCCTTCTGTTGTTAGAGCACAGTTACCAGAACCAGAAGTAGTTGCCCTGTTCCTGGGCATTGTTGCTGGTTACAGGCTATTTGGATGAATCCACCCCTTCCTTTTTGCCCCTGTGTTGGTTTGGGGGTGCTTTGTACTGAGGTTCTGGATGCAGTTGGAGTAACAAGAGTCTTGATTTGGGCTCTGCGGAGCTGTTGTAGAAACTGGTAACAAGGAGATGGTCTCTGCCAAGAGGAAATTAAGAGCTAGAACAAGTGGGTATGACAGACAGATGGGGAAGGGGGATCAGAGGCAGGTGGAGGCCTTTGGGAGCAGTTCAGGAAGCAGCTCTCACATACCACATGCTGCCTTGCATCCTCGCCATGTGCAGTGATTCAGAGGTGAGCAGAAGGTCTCACTGATACGTGCAATGGATCTGCTTACACGTGTGAAAGGCTGTGTGGGATAATGCACTGCAGAGGAAAAAACTTTCTGACCTATAAATATTTGTGCATTCTCTGTGGTGTAGAGGCAAGGCCAGCCGTTTGCAGAGACGGTAGGGACTGGGAAGAGCACCCTCTGCCCCACTTACCTTTGTCCCATTGAACTTTTTCCGAAGAAGATTGGATCTGGTTCTGGGTGGGACTGTATAGCTTTGTCATGCTGCAGCAGTGGTTCTGTTTGCCTCTGGGCCCTTGAGGATGGAGAAGTAATTGTTTCAGGTTATGTGATGTGGCTGCAGGAAAGCAAATGGCCCGAGTTGAATTGGGAAAAGAAAGCCATTTTGAGAGTACTTGTGAGAATATCAAGTCATGTCACAGACACATCAAACATGTGCCTCTGCTGTTTCTCCTGTGATCTCACATATTTTTTATTTTGGAAACTTATATTTGAGGAGGTTTTTGTTGTTGTCTGATCAATTACCTTTATACCCAGAGTGTACTTTTAGCTTCAACCTTCCCCACCACACACATGCACATAAACAAATAAAACCACTTGTACATACTCACATGTAAAGAGCAAGACCATCCCATGCTGTCAGTCCATGAATAGATGATGGTGTATGAAGCAGTGGCAGTGCAATAGGATGTGCTACTATCTGGGAATTATTTCCCTAGATTTGGCTTTCACTCACGTCCGTGAGTGAAAATGAGAGGAAAGGCCTGGAGAGACCCTGCTGTCTCTTCATGACACTGACAGCTCGTGAAGGAGGTGGAAGTTTGGACAGAGCATGTCCAGCTGTCTGAGGCAGCAGGGAGTGAGATGTCACTTTAAGGCCAGGACTATGGACCCAGTCCCAAGCAAGTCAGATTTGAAGCAGGTTCCAGTGATACCAACCATCCCCAGGAGGACAGCTGAAACCCAGGCTTAGAAGTAACATCTAAGGCCTACTTGACTAGGTCTAGGTGCAAGGGAAAACCTCTTCCAGGAATTTACATCTGTTCTTTGACTGTTTGTAGTGAAGATTTGTTTCCATGTAGCAATGATTATTTTTATCTGTCCCTGATTTTGGGATACCTGAGAACAGTGGCTGTATCCAAGGAGAATGTACAACAACCATGATTAAATAAAGAGGTAGGCAGCTATGGTGAAATCATCACTTATGCCCAAGTGACATGGGGACAAAAGCCTTGTTGAAAATCAGTAGTACTTGTGTTCCTAAGTCGCTTAGGTATCTCTGTAGCAATGGAACCTGCAATTGGCTGTATTTGCCGTTACTTGAGAGCTCATAGGGATGGGGGGAAAGTAGAGGTAGTGGGGTCAGGTTCAGTGCTGGAGTAAATCCAAGGAAAACCCAGGAAAGCCATCTTGCAGCAGGCAGAAGTATGAATATATTGCCCAAAGAGGAACATTTCAATATTGATTAAAGGCTGTAAAGTAGAATCCAGCTGAGGAAAGAGGAGCATAATATACCACCATTGTGAAGAGCAAAGCACAGAGATGGTGAGCATGCCCAAAGTCTCGAAGACAGTCTGGGAGTGCAGTGAATTGAACTCTATCACCTGAAATCTCAACTCTTCAAATTACCCTTAATGGAAACAGCAGATCATCTTTTTGGCAGATACTGAATTAGCCAGCCTGCTAACAGTGGGGAATGATGGCACCAATCATATTTTGATAATTCTATAATTTGGAGCTTTGTTTTGAAGGAAAATATGTCCTTGCTCTGTGGGTGTTGTGTGAAGACACCTCCTGGCCTCTTGTTTGCTTGAAAGGAGTAAGTGCAGTCCTGACTATCGCTCTTACCATTCCTAGAGAGACATGGGTTAATAAAGGGGAAAGACAAAAGTGTGAGCTTGCAGACCCACTTTAGCCTAGCATTTGTAGCTGGGTGCGCTGCTCAGTTGCCCATGGGAGATGTTGTTTATTGCAAATGCCTTTTGGGAGCCCATGTCCCTGGGTACCTGCAAGGTGTGCTTTGAAAGCTGTTTGTTGGACGCATCCCTGTGGTGGAGGAGGCACAGAAATAGAGGTGCTGGAATGAAAACCTGGCACCAGCAGGTGAGTTGGGAAGCACTGCAGGGAGGCCATCAATAACCTGTGCTCTTTGACAGGGACTGCTGCGCCCCCGCTTCTCTCAGCAGCAGTTTCTGCTGACCCGTGTGCTTTTGGGACAGGTCAGAGTGCGTCACACAGGTCTTGTGTGGGCATCAACTAGACCAGGTCCCGTGATAGTAAATGAGACTGTGCTGATTTATGCCATTTGAGAAGTTGTCACTGACGTATTTGTAGAGCTCCTCTTTAGCTAACTGGAAAGATTACTTTTGTCTTCTTTGTGAACTGTAGGGCAGGAAAGGTTTGGGAACAAGTTTGGAATGCGGTACATGAGGAGAATAAAACACAAGCAGCTATTCAGCACTGTTGCTTGTGCTTTGTGTGGATCTAACATAAGATGCTTTCTGTTTGTCTTGTAGACCCATTGGTAATAATTTCACAGCTGCATTTTCTTTCAAAGCATCTGTACATTTGTGAAAATGCAATATGTATGTTTTCCTTGATGCAGAGGATATACAGGCATTGCCTTAAAAAGCTGTTGAGGAGTCTCTGTGACAAGTATGTACTATGCTGGGAGCAGGGACATCTGTACCATGGCATCCCAGAAAAGACCTCAAAGCTCTCTTTTACCAGGGGTAGAAAACAGGCCTTCAGGAAACATCTATGACCTGTTTCTTGGCTGTATTTTGATATGAGCTGCTGGTTTAGCTCATTTATTCTTGTGAGTGAGCCATTCAGGTCTTAGGGCACAGTGTGAGGTTCATGTTACTTAAATCAAGATGTCCACAATGAGATTTATTAGCCTGGCCACCAGAATGTTAAAGGTGTGGAGTGCTGGAGTGACAGTTGTTCTATGAGTGAGATTTGTTGGTTTACAGCTCCTGCTTCTCTAAATGCTCCTTTGACTAGCTTTTTGTTAGTCATCTCATGAGTTTCTTAGGAGGGGAAAACTGGTAACAATCTGCCTCCTTGAGAAGAGGAGCAGGGAGAGAATTTATACCATGATCTTGTTATTTTAATTGTAGGATGTTCAAAATCTTGTAAAACATCAGAAGTAATCAAGGAAACCACTAGGAGCTTTGAAGCAGAGCAGGACAGTGAGGAAACGAGAAAGAATATGTTTTTGTACATAATTCAGCCTGAAATTCAGCAGCTTTTTGAAACCCTGCAGGCCTATGACTACTGAGAAAGGAAGAGCTCTCTCAGGACTGGGCATAATGCATTTTGCTTACAGCACTTCTTACTTTCTATTCACTTTGCTTGCCATAGTGAAACTGGGCTTAAAGTTTCATCTGGGTTTAAATCCCTTCAGACTTGGGAGGAGCCAGGTTCAAGACCCATGGGCTGGAGTGTGCTCACCTTTGCAGCTCCTGTGTGCACATCCAAGCCACATTTGTAGCTGCTGAGATGAGGCAGAGGTGATGGGGCAGGGATGAGCTTGTGAGCTTACAGGGCACATGTTAACTGGGACACAGCAAGCAGTAGACTGTGTCCCAAAAGCTCCCAGCTCAGGCTGTGGTGCTCAGTTCACAAAATATTCCTGATCCTTTTGATCAAGACCCATTTATATGTGCCTAAATAATATGTGGATGGGCATAAACTTGACAACATACCTAAGAGAAGCAGTGCCTAATTTGGGAGACAAGAAGAAGAGTGTTTCTTCTGCTGGCATCTTTATTGGTGGATCAGATGAAAGCTGGCGAAGTGGAAGAGAGGGCTCTGCTGAAGCAAGCAGGGTCTCCTGATAATTTCAAGGCTGTCAGCATTCCTCCAGTCAGTTAATAGATTTCTCCAGGTTCTCTGTGCCAGGTGAAAATTTCCTCATTAAGCAGAATTTATTTGATTTTCTCTTATTGTTTATTATCAAAGAAGTGAGTGGATGGAGTTCCAAAGATGTCAGGGTGGAATTTTAAACTAAAAGCAGCTACAAATCAACACTGGAAGCTGAAACTGAGTCATAAGCAAGGCTGAGGAAAGGCTTATTTTGTTTATAAACTGCAAAATGAGCAGGCAACTTCAGCTTTCTGAGGAGGTGAACAACCATTTAATACTTATGGCGGTGTGCAAAAGTCTGGTTTTGAAGCTCTAAAACTCCTGACTTTCATTTTGCATAGGCATATATTAGGAAAAGGAGCATTATAGAAGTCTGAAATCGTGGTCACTTAGTGTCTTGGTTTGAAAGACAGGTGTCTGCTAAGGAAGGCAAGAGCCTCCCTTGGAATGGAAAATGCAACTCCCTTCCCTCCGAATTATTATAATTTTGAAATTTAAGGGGCTTTCAGGCAAAGATATGAGGAATAGGAATAGCAGTTCTTTACTAATATATATATAAAACAAGGCAAACAAACAACAGTTACTATGGCAGTTACAAAAAACAAAAGCAGACTCCCAGTGCAGCCTTTTCGGCTGTCAGACACTTTCCCCTTTGGTGTAGATCCGGTCATATCCGGCAGGGGCGCTGGTGGCTCCCGGTGCGCAGGGCGGGTGCGATGGTTCCCCCGCGCCTGCAGGGGGCGCTCCGGAGCGATCCTGGGCACCACGCGGTGGCGGCCGAGAAGCTTCACAACCTCCCGGGGCAGCCGACCCCGGTGTCCGGCAGGACCCTCGGGGGGCAGCAGGCTGGAACAGTAGGGATGAACACAAAATCCCGGGTGATAGAGGAGATGTATCGAGCTCCGGAGCTGCAGCGGAAACCCCGCTGGCAGGCAGGGGGTGTGGCACTACTGTGTAGCGGAGGCTTGCAGCAGCGGCAAAGGAACGGTGGGGGCAGGGCAGCTACTGCCTGGCTCCCAGTGGGGCAGGGAAAAACAGGCTTGGGGTCCCGGGGCTTTTCCTGAGGCACCTGAGCAGATGGTGAAGAGGTCCCTCTTTTAATGTGGTAAGGTGTTAAATAGGGTCCCAGTGCAACAGCTGCTCTGTCGAGCAAGCTCCACTCACAGTAGAAGGAAGGTAGCACAAAGCAGAACCCCGCAGCGGTGACGAATTCTCCCTACAGCGACCACAGCCCGTCTTCCCTCTCCGAACGCTAGGCTCCACCCAACCCTTTTTCCTGGTACAAATCTCATGGCATCTTGGCCCTAGATGAGAAAGCCGCAGGTAAAAGAGGTTAGCCAGCTGGACCTCTCCTGCCGTGGCCAGGTGTTTTGTCTCTTGGCAACAGGTCTGGGGAAGAATTCTGTAAGAGAGAAAGAAAACAGAAGGAGAACTCCTAAAACCCCAACACTTAGTCTTTCCTTGCTTCAGAATTGATTCTAGACCAGTGAGGGAGTTTAATTTTTGGAAGACTTTTTGCTTTGTGCTGGAAAAGTAAGTGATGCTCCAGGGGAAAGTAGGAGGCAGTGATGTAGGACTGGGTCATGTGATTTGGTATATCCAGAACTGGGAATTTTTGTCTTGTCTTTTAATGCTGGATTTCTGGTGAGCTTGAAGGGTTATTTTCTCTCAAATATCCGAGGAGATCAGCCTGATTCTACTCTTGCTGGCTTTAGTGTCTCTAGCTTGTCTAAAGGGCTGTCTCTGAGCAAAGGCAGTGGGAACGCTGGATCTTAAAAATTGTCACGCCTTAACCTCTGCACGGCTGTTTTGCTATCTGCAAGATAAGCATCACCCTTACCATACTGTTTGCATGTTTCTTTATATTATTTCCATGAAAGCTGAGATATAAATGCTAAAAATTATCATCATTAGTAAATGGAAATGATTCCATTATGAAAATGTGTGTACAGTGCATGCAAAGAGGCAGCCTGATTTCCATGCCAGTGCTGAGGATTTGCAATTCTCTGATTCCGTTCCCATTGAACATTGCGGACCAATTCTGCTGGCTTCTTCTATCATGCATTGGGAGTAGCAGAGGAACAAGTGCATGGGAAAAATGCGTGGTTCCATTTCCCATCTAGGAACTCATCTTTTCTCTTTTGGATGCTGGTTTTCCTATAAGAAACTAGTTACCTTTCTGCATGGATTAATTAGTGATGTAACCTAAGTTAAGCTGCTAGCCCAAAGCAAATGAACCATGGTGCAAAATAATCACTGCTTTTGTTCTACCCTCCCAGCTGGGAGGGAGTGTGACAGTGAATGATATTGTTGTAATGAGATACAAGAAACAAAATGAAAACAGGCAGCAAATGAAGGCAATTTGCTGTCTCTGACAGTAACCAAATGACAGCCAGCTGTGTGTGTTCCTGAGGCAGAAGGGAGGGAGGGCAAGGGTGTAAAGGCTCATATTCTTCGGGCCATCAGGTCTACTCACCCGTTCTAAGGAGGCTGAGTCCTTAATAGCTGGTGACTGCTAGCATCAGTTTTGACAGAGAATTGGTGGAGTTTGCTCTATTTGCTCCTGTAAAACACACATCCATGCCTTCTGTTCTGGTGTGCAAGAAGTCCTGCCTCTGAGCTGAGATCAGGAAGCAGAATGGGCTGAAGAGAAGCGGAGGAGTTTCTGGTGGAGGTATTAGAGCATGGAAACCATGAGTTTTAATATAGTATGGTGCCACAAAGTGGGTTTTACTTTAGGAAATCCAAAACCTGGGAAGCTCAACCTGCTGGATTAGGCAGGACTTTTTCACCGAGTCATGGAATGGTTTGGGTTGGAAGAGAACTTAAAGCTCATTTAATTCCACCCTCTACCATGGGCAGGGTCACTTTCCACCAGACCAGGTTACTCTGAGCCCTTTCCATCCTGGCCTTGAACACTTCCAGGGATGTGGCAGCCACAATTTCCCTTCTGACACTAACAAAGAAGAGGCTTTGTTGGAGTAAGAGGGGTGATGTGGTGCAGGTTGTAGACAAGATCCAGGGTGTAGGTGGTGCTCCTGCCTGGAGTCCCCTGAGGGGAGAGCAGGCTGTTTGTGGGGCCAGGCTGGGACATGGCACGGAGGAGAGGAGTTATTGTGAGCATTTCTTTCCTGCAGATTCTCACCAGCTTTCCCTTTCTCCTGTGCTGTTGCAGGAAGGTGGAGCGCTCTTTTCACATTCTCCAGGGCAAGGAGGGAGGTAGCATTGGGAGACTCATAGGGCTAATCCTATCTCTCCAGGGATATGAGCCCCAGAGTTTCTGGTTCCCAGTTCTGCTCTCAGGACAGCTGGTTGGACACGTATGACTCTCACCTGTTTCACGCTAGCCTGACTTTACTGAGGGCAGCAGAGCTGCTCTGTGCTTAAGCCAGAGTGGAAAATCCAGTCCAATGACTCTCTTTCATGCTTCAGCTTCCTGACACATTCCACTAAAACGGTCTTACCCCTCTTCTCCCACACAAATAAAATAATACTATTTATTTCAAAATACCATCAAGCAAAGGACATAATTCAAAAACTCTGATTTAGGAAAATTGCTTGTTTGTTAATAATTCCTTTTTCCTGATTCAGAGCTTGCTTGCTTGTAAAATATTGATTTATTGGGCAGGCAAGAATGCTCTTGGCAATGAAGATGTAAAGCAGAAGTGCTGATAAAAATACAGGCTTTTTTATGTTTTTGCAAAAGCTAAGCTTAGAAAAGGTAGGTTAGAAAGAGAGGAAGGCAGAAACTGTAGGGGTGAATTCAAAACAAAGTGGTGCAAATAGGAGAGAAAAGAGTAGGCTGAATAAAGAGGGAATGGAGAAGATGAAAAAGAAGAGCAAAACAGACAGGAAAGTGTTGATCTTCAGAAATTGCAAGGGGAAAGCAATGTGTTTGAAATAAACAGCAAAAACTAGGTCTTCTGAAAAGCAAAACCAGGAGAACAAGAATGTATGGACGTATTAAGAGACCCCGGTTGTAAATATGAAATCAAAAAAGGTGCCCTTGCTTTACCTGATCTATCCCCCACCTCAATTTTCCTAATGCAAGAAGCAACACTAATGATATGGAAAAGAGTATATTGAGACTGTTACAGGAAAAAACCTGCCTTGTGTGTGAGCCTCTAAAGGTTGTTTCTGCTACAGGTCTCTGAAGTTAGATGCTTTTTCCAAAGGTGGCCATTTCAGAAGGTAGGGCAGGTCAACAAGAGCAGAAAAACTTGGTTGGGACAAATAGTAGGAGTGTCTCTCAGCTCAGCAGAGTAGTCACAGAGTCAGGTACAGTTATGCCTCTGAATGGCTCATCCAGAGCTTCAGGAATATCATGCCTTTGAGTGGAGTGGGCAGCTGCAATGAGAGGTAGGAGATGGAAGCACATATTTAATGATTGGCTGAGCCCAGTCTGGTGAGGCGTAGGTTTAAAATTTAGACTGGGAGGAAGAATATAAGGAAGGTATTAAGTTAAAGTTTGGGCATGGAGTTGTAGGGATACTGAATCCAAGAAAGGAATCACTGTAGGTCTTCTATGGAGGCTGAAATGGTAAATGACCATAGAGTTATTGTGGGTACTGTCAGCTTGTACTAGCCTGATGGATCTCATAATGAGTCACTGATTCCTGCCTCAAAAATGCAGGGAAAGAAAGTGTTTTACTTCCTACTGCTTGCAGTCTGCCTGCAGATTTACCTCAGAGGTGTTTGTGTGGGGCACCCAGGGCAAAAAAGATGTTTTATGTTTGAATCTTCTTCCTTTTCTTGCCTTCATGTGCATGATCCTATAGCAAGTTTATGCAATGTAGAGACAAAAGCACTCGTGTACCTTCTAGTTGTTCCTGTAATGCCTAATGCAGAGGTGTTTTTCTTATTTAATCTCAGCAAAACAGTTCCAGAAGAGACACTGAGGAGAGCCAAACAGATGGGGTTCTCTGACAAGCAGATTGGGAAGTGCCTGAGGCTGACTGAAGTCCAGTGCCGTCAGCTGAGACTGAGAAAGAATATAGTGCCCTGGGTGAAACAGGTATGTGAGAAACATCACTGGGCCTGGTGGGGGCTTCCAAGAGTGGCAGGTGACCTGTGTGTTTAAAAACCCCTGGCTCTATTAACATCCTAAGGAGTTTTGATGTTGACGTGAGGAGACCACAGTTCATCCGTATAGCTGTTCCTTCTGCACTGCAGGCATCAGTGTAATGCCATTCATTCTCAAAGAGAAACTCAGAATATTCTTGTTCATATTCTTTGTGGCTGAGGGGGAAACACAGCTATGTGGCTTCAGGAAAAGGCTGAAAATTCTGGCTCACCGTGGTAGGACGATGAAGAGCATATCTCTTCTCTCTTGGTAGTAACGTTTTACAGGCTAATACTTTATTTGAAGTGTGGTATTCTTATGGATTCATTTGCTATTCATTGTGACAGCATGAGCCTAATGAGTTCATCTGGTATTCATGGCAGTGCCACTAGGTGCTGGCTGTTGCATTTAAGGTATGTTGGTATTAAACTGCCACCAGCTGGTTTTCTGTCCTTAAAGAGGGGAAAAAACCGACTCAAACTACGGAATGCTTCTGAAAGAGTTCATCTGTATCCTCAGGCCCAGTTCCAGGCGCCAAGTCTTCTTCTGTTCCCCAGCTGCTGTTTGTCGTCTGTGGCTCACCTGGCCATGGAAACGTGCCTGGTCTTGCACTGTGTTCTTTCAGCTGCTTATGGCACTGCAGTGCTGGATTGATTTGTGTGCCAAGGTACACTTAATAGGGTCATTCTACTTATGCCTGTCTGTGTGCCTTCAAAGCATATGTTTCTTCTTGAGCCGTGAAGTACAAGTTGCAGTATTAGCAACAGTAATGAGCAGCAGACACACAGTGCTAATGACGTAAGGTCACATTCTCCATTATCCACAAGGATTTGGACAGCTAGTGGGGATTCCTGGAAGTGCTTGAAGTTTGGTCAGATTTTTAAACAGTGTAGCACATAAAAATTCATGTCGAGTCTTGTCAAGTACTTTCATATGTTCCCTGTTCAGTAATCTCTGTAGAAGTGTTTCAGATGTTCACTCAGGAAACTCCAGCAGGCACTGGTGACCCAGATGGACTGGTTACCAAGTATAACATGCCATGAGTAGTTGACACAAATAGTTTGTGAACAGCCTAGCGGGCAAATTATTCTTCTGGGCTCTCTGGTGACTAATTACGTAAGAAATTGTTGAAAACTACATATAAAGGGTAGTTGAAAATTACTCTTGCTTTGCATACCATTTAATTATCAAAGCACAAGTTACATTGTAACATAAACTCGTAAGAATTGTGCTGCCACTCGGCAAGATTTCTAAGTGATATCTGTGTGTGTGTTTGTATTCAGCGTGGGAGTAAGATGGGGTCAAGAGTAGAGTGTGAAGATTTCAGACAGCCTAGTTAAAAAGGACAGAAGACCTGGAGGAATCTATGTATTTTGCTGAACAAACTTGAGAATGAAGGCCTTGGCAAGTAGGGGAAAGTTCCTGGGCTGTGCAGGTGTTTGACCAAAGAGGCGCAGAGCTTAAACTGCAGCTTATAAAGAGATGGTAGAGTGTTGTGTTGACTGAACTGTAGGGTCGGGCAAAGGCCAGGCATATGCTGCGTTAACAGCACAGGACAGTTCAGGTCACCTCCTTATGAGGAAAGATATGATAGGAGAATAACAGGAGTGAAACAGCAGTAGAAAAGGAAAGAGGCAAAAGAAAAGAACCCGAACATCTGCATGTAGGAAAGATCTTGCATTGGCCAAGTTGCAGTCCCCCTTTTTTTCCTATACAGATCGACACCCTGGCGGCAGAATACCCAGCGGTGACTAATTACCTCTACGTCACGTACAACGGGCAGGTAGGCACACTTGGAAACAACAGTCTCATTGCTGTCTGGTTTGATCTCTTTTCCCTATGCCATGTTATTTCTGGAAATCTTGCAGATGCCTCGGTCTCTGTAGCAATTTTTTTGGGTGGTGTTACATATAATCCCCTTACAGCAGGCCTGGAATTTTCTCTCGCTCCAATCCTGATTGAGTGCATTTACTGTTAATGCCCCTATTTTGTTAAGAGCTTGTCGTATACCACCTGTACATGCACAGGTAGGTGCTGGGAATGCAGAATTCATATTTCCCATATCTCATCCTAACATTATTTTAATATGAATCTTCACAGGTCCTTAGGCTGCTTGAACAGCCATATTAGAGGTGCTGTTTCTCTTTTGGTCTGGGTGCAGCACCACTAATTCCAGGAGAGCTGCACTTGATTTACACTGCAGTAAGCAAGATCAGACTGAAGCCCTGAAGGATCAGATTGCTGGATTTGTGCTGAACACCAGAAACTGTTTATTCTGAAAAGTGTGGAGTTAGGTGCTGTGGAGTACAAATCCTAATGACTTTTTTTGTCTCCCATCCCAGGAACACGATGTAAAATTTGATGACTGTGGAGTGATGGTGTTGGGCTGTGGACCGTATCACATAGGTAAATCTTTCTCACAGCTCCTCTGTTCTTGTACCCTGAAGCCTTCTTCGGATATTCTTGTGGTTCCTTTGTTCCTCTTCTCATATGGTGAAAAAGTCCTCCAGAGCACAATGCACAGGACATCAATTCCTAACAGAAGGTTTGCATTTTATACTTGCTTGGAGATTTCATGTCATGCCCTGGGAAAAAAACCCAAAAAACAGGAGAATTTTATTACTTTTCACTTGGTATTTAGTTGTGATTTCCATGAAATTTTACAGAAATTTTTTAATCTTACTTTTTTCACAGGTTAAGGTCTTGAGAACCTCATACCTTGTATGGAAGTTTGTTGCTCCCATACCTATCTTATGTGTTTACTGACAGCTCATGATGGTATTGTCACTATGCATTTTACATCTGTAAGTGTAGGTGACTGTGAAAATATTTTGATCTCTTCAGCTGCTTTTGTATAAGCAATTCTCTGTATGCTGTTTTTTCAACCCACTCAAGACCAGTATACAGAGTAAGAGTTTCCTCGTGGCTGTGAGTATTGAGTAGACAGACTGCTGAATTCTGTATATGATGACTTTCACTTTTCTTTTCATGGATCTCTCCAAAAAGCTTGCAATTATGGCCAAGAAAAAAATCGCTTGTTATTCAGAAATATTTCTGCTCTGCATTTCTCGGACTTGGGGATGGGTTATGAAAGCTGGAGTTGAAAACTGCATCCCTTTTTTTTTTTTTTTGGATGGAGAGGTTACGTGCTGAACTCCTGTTACTGTTTGTAGGACATGTCTTTTTGAACTCCCTTTCCAGCATTAATGTTGAGATGAGTGAAATTAGGAGCAACACTCTATGAATAGGCTTATTTGTCATGAATGCTTCTGCTGTTCAACAGGCTGTGTGGCATGGCTACAAAAAATGGAAAGGATGGCAGTGTTATTTCGTAAGTTGATTGAGTGTACGTAAATACATTTTGCACTGTTCACCTAAAACAACTCATTGCTTAGATTAGACATGCAGGTCTGTTCTTGGTCTCATCTGCTCTGCAGCTTTGATTAGATCCATCAAGACCATCTTTGGAAGAGGTTGCAAGTAAATAAAGCCTGCTAGAGGAAACCATTACTTGTACCTGTAAAATATTTTTTTTCTAGGTGGAATAGCCAAGTTGATTTTTTTTTCTCTGTTTTTATCCTTTGAAGGCAAGTAAGCAGTGTGCTTTTCCTCTATGCTTTCAGAAGTGTAATCAGAATTCAGTGGGGTCAAATTAGTATTCTCTTCCAGGTTAGAAAAGGCTAAATGATTTAGATGGAAGTTAAACATGTGACATTATTTTTCTTATTTCCTTTGTGAAAGCTAAGTTTTAGGATAAAAAGAAACAAAACAACCCTTATGAATTTTATTTGAAAATAGTTTGAAATATATTGCAAATATATATAGGAAAATGTTGAATATGTTCACACTTCTGCAAAGAAATAAAAATACTTGAGGGAAGTGAGGCCATTTCAAAAGTCATGCTATATGTTTAGAAAGAAAATTATTCAAACCAAAGTGGGTTTTTTGAAACTTCTTGTAAACTAATATGCCAAATAGAAACATGATGTGAGTCAGCGTAGTTGCATACTCCTGAACTTCAGTGCTTGCTTTGGCACACCTTTCTGGCACACAGGAAGCCTCAGCAATCCTTGCTCTTCACCTGCTGCCAGGAGGGGATCTCCTATCCTGGGAGGGGGTTTGTTTGTGTGTCAGCCCTAAAAGCAGTATAAATATATTTCCACCACTAGCATGGGCCAGCAAAGTGCTCTCTAAGTTTTAAGGTGTGCACATGGATTCAATGTGGTTGAAACGTGAAAGTGAGTTCAAAAACATGCATGTATTGATATAGTAATTGTCTCTTGAGGAGCAGTGTCTGGTTATGTTACAACAGTCATTACTAGTAATACTATTTATTTTCTGTCTCCCCTTTTCCCATATTTGGATATGATCATTACTAGATGTGCCTGGAATACACTTAACAGCTGTTCAGCCGTTTTCCTGGGTTGTATCTGAAGCAGTCAGATGAGGGCTCCAGATGACCATTGTGTTCCAAAGCTGAGGTTTCTTATGCATTTAAAAATACCTGCATAATGGAAGTGGAAAACAAAAACTGAATGAGCATCTGGTGTCCCTTCTGGGAAACATCCAGTTTCAGATTTGATCTTCTTCTCTTTTTTGAGGGGTTTTAACTGAAGCTCAGGCATGTTTTGAGGTTCTTGTTTGACTGAAGTGGGGAAACAACTTATGTGGCTGTCAGGGAGTGACCTGTGCCAGCCATCTGTTTGTGACTAGGTGGTTGGGGCAGCAATTAAGCACTGAGTGAATTTCTGTTGTATCTTGTCACACAATTATATATAAAAATAATATTGGTGGTTAACGATCATGTAATGACTGTGAATACAGCATGATGAGGCCAAGGTTTTCTTGTAGACTGTAAGCATAACCATTTAATGATATTCTTTGATATGCATCATTCTCTGTTTATGGTACCTGTCTTAGATGTTTGAGCATAGAAATGTATGGGGTAGCAGCTGTTTGCACAAGTCTCAATTGCAGTGTTCCCTGGAGCCTGCAGCATTGCCCAAGTCCTGAGAGTTGCAGCTTGCCCAAGGCCAGGCACCGAGTCCTGGTGCTCACCCAAGCTCCCTCTGTGCCTCTTTCCTTTCTAGATGGCCACAGTGCTTACTCAGGGTTTGGGACAGTAGGATGTGCTCGCCCCACAGTGTTGCCATAGTCACTGTAGCCTTTAAAGCAAGATCAAAGGATCACAGAGTGGCTGTAGAAGTGTTGTTCTACTGATGTGCCTTACCTGGAGTCAGTGTACAGGAACGTCAAACCCACTGAGATGTGCTGCTTCTGTTGTTGGTTTAGCTCTTCTGGAAGGTAAAACCCACTTCAGTCGTCTGTTTTTCACACCACATCTGTGCAAATACTCTGTGTTTCCTGGAGTAAACAGCATTGTCTTATAGTAACAGGAACTCAATTTAGCTTACCCCACTCTTTAGTTTATCAGAGAGTGCGTTGGTTGGGAGGCAGCAGTGATCGGATGAGCAGCAAGAGCACACTGAAGTGTTTATGAGCACAGGATGACAGACATGTTGTAGAGGTCTGCCACTCCTGAGCAGCTGAGCCAACTTAACTGCTGTGCTTGGAGGTTCACGTTTTGTGGATGATTAATTTCCGTAGGAGGACAATTACATTTCTGGCTCTGAGCTGACAGGAGGCAATGCTGACTTTTTTTTTCTTTTTTAACCTCAAGTGCTGAGAGGGTCTATTTATGTTTTCTTCTCTGCATCCTTCCTTTCCTTGCCTGCTTTTCTGTCTCCTGGCAGGCAGCAGCGTGGAGTTTGATTGGTGTGCTGTCTCCAGTATCCGCACGCTGCGTCAGCTTGGCGACAAGACTGTGGTCGTGAATTGCAACCCAGAGACGGTGAGCACGGATTTTGATGAGTGTGACAGACTGTATTTTGAGGAGCTGTCACTGGAAAGGATCCTGGACATCTACCAATACGAGGTAAAGAAAAGCAGAAGCACTATAAAAAGCCATGAAGCAACCCAAACTTTTCAAAATTCCTGTCACTAGCTTGCAAAGCAGCTAGATGTGAGGAGAGAGAGCTTGCTTGCAAAAGCTGTTTGCTTTGGATCCTGATGTTGCATTTTACACATCGCTGATGCTCCTAGCAGGCTGCTCAATAAAGAATGGTAAATAAATATTAAATTATTTTGCAAGATGCCATATTGTGCAATATTTGCAAGCAGGCTTAATTTGCTGCACAGACATTTATCGCACAAACTGTTCTGCCCTTGTGCTGCTGGGCTTTAGCAGTTAAGCCCACTCTTGATTTGAAGTACAAATCCTCCACCTGGAGCAGTTGAAGGAGTTCTGTGCATCACACCAATGTGTGCGCAAGAACTTGCAGGCTTGGCTTTGCAGTACAGCTGGCAAGTGGATGCAGTCCAGCATACAGGCAGGCAGATCAGGGAGGGGCATTGGATTGCCATCAAACTATAAAATGTTCCATCTCCTGATCCAGACATTGCACTGGTCTGTTAGCAATTTTCAAGTGTTTAGAAGTGCTGATCTAAGACATGGGGAAGAGCCCCAGACATATTTGATAATGAGGGGATATATAATGTAAACAGTTGGCTCCAATATCGAAAATGTTGATTTCTAGAGGGTAACACACTCACCTTGGATTTGTGGCTGAGGCTTTTAAAGGTGCTTTCAGGAACTTCATCTACCCTGAAATTCAGAGTGAGTTGGCCATGTAACCTGCTGAAGCAACTTTGCAGAGCCCAGATTATGTTAAACTCGTGATTTGTCTTGGCTCCTTTTCCTGGTATATGGAGAGCTCATCTCCTTTGTGAATAGGTACAAATTTCTAAAAAGGTTTTACAATCTGGCCATATTTTGATCATTCCCAAATTTGGAACCGGGGAAAGCACATCAGAAATTAAGTCCCAGACTCTAGGCTCTGTTCTTCAGCCATTTGCAAAATACTGTCTACAACCATTTTTAAATTGTATGTTCATACTTTCCTGTTTGTACAGGTTGTTTTACCTCTTCTTTAAATTTTTGTTAAAACACAGTCTACTACTGGAAAACATGGATTTACATTAGGCCAAAAGACTCTGGTTGCTCTCTGGACTCATAAAGGCTGATTTTTGAGTGCTTTAGGGTTATCCATGAACCTCAGCTCTAAAAGCACTGGACTCTTGTTTACTTAACGGAGCTGAACTTCTGAGCAGGGGCGTGGAGGAAACTGGTGTGACAGTTTGTCAGACAAATAACACTGATGAAATACAACATCTAATTACTGCAGGATCAAAGAGAAGGTAGAGATAGGTGATGAGGGAGCTCATTTCCACATGGAGTGCTAGTAATTAGCAAGTTGGGTAAGAAAAATATGTGAAAAGAATATGAATACACATTGAAACTTGCATTATCCTGCTTGTCAGAGCAAGGCTCGACCAGTTTGATGGGAGGCAATGCAGATCTCCAGGTCTAATAGCCGCATCCTGTGGTACCCAGAGTTTGCAGAGGATTCTTCTACTCCAGCATGGGTGTGAAAACAACCAACTTGAGGTTTGCGCTGGAGGTGTTAAAGCCATCAGAGTCTGCACCTAAGCCTCCAAAATCAGTGTTGTACTAATTTTCTAACAATTGTCTAACAATTCCCAAGGGGAATAGTAAATACAAATAGTGAAAACACTTTTTTTCAGCAGCAATATAAGGTAATGGTATTATTATGCCTAATTTGCAAGTAGGGAAACTGAGGAGTAGATAGACCTGCACAGAGTAATGCAGAAGAACCTGGGTGGAGCTGGGGACAGAGCTCAGACCTCCAGCACAGTGTAGTTTAAGCTGTATTATTTGTTATATGTCATTTCTTTAGAAAAATGAGTGAGCCAAATGCTAATGTCCCGTTAATGGAACACTTCTTCAGGCAAATGCAGTTGGAATTCAGCCCCTAAGAAAAAGATCAAGTTAAAAATTTATCTGATTCTGAATCTCAGCCATCTCTCCCAGCTTCATTATACGAAGCATGAACAGTGTCATGATTTCAGACTGTTCTTTTAACCTCTCCTGGTCATGTGCCTCCTCTGGTGTTTCAATGGACAATGAACTGTTGGAAATAACTGAAAAGTCATGGATCATTGACAAACTGTATGTAAAAACATCAGCAAACAATGGACACAACCCTGGGCCCTCAGTAGAGAGATGGTATTTCAGCCTACTAAACATTGTTAGGATTAGCAGCAAAGCCTGGGCAGCTTTAAGCCCTAGTAAATAGTTGCACTGATTTCTGATTAGATAAATTAGGGTGCATCAAGGAGCAAGTTTACCGACAGGACAGAGACACCTGGAAGCTGCCCACCAAGAAGTGCTCACAGCTTCACACAGTCCTCTCCCAGAGGTGTACTCAGCTCTCCCCCCTCTTCCTCTTCCTTGTGTCCTCTTTAACCTGCAGTTGAGTGACCTCAGCTGCAGTGACTCACCAGAGTCTGAACTCTGCATGACAGAGCTGTTCATTGGAGGAAAGCTTAATTTACTGCAAATTGTGTAGAGTTAGGTGGTAGTCAGTGAGGACAATAATTTAAAAAAAATAAAATTTCTTCCCTCAGATTTATTGGCTTTTTGTTTCCAGAGAAGATGTTCCCTTTTTATTTTAATATCTATCTGCTTGAGGGCCTCTAGTGATTCTTTTTTCTGTCGCAGAGATCATTCTGAAACAATTCATAAAACTAAAGGAGGCTCTTAGGTACAATTTTAATGGTCTAATTTGTTTTCAAACTCAGGGAAAGAGAAACCCCGTCTCTATTACTAATGACATAACAGCAAGGTAGTAATAAAAAGAGTGATTTTGTTATAAAGGGGAAAATAATTCTCTCTAGGCTTCTTTCACTAGATTATGTATTGCATATATTTTAAAGATATCTAATGGCAAGGATGTTATTAATTTTTTTTATAATTAAAATTTGGCTGATGACAAAGTGATATGCAGTGGTGTCCCTTTCTGCCTGCATTTCTCAGTGGAGCAGTCATGTTCCCTGTCGGGACAGTGGTTGCTCTTTGGGTGGGAACGTGCTTTGGGAAAAAACAGTAGAATTTTAAAGTAAGAAGTAAGCAGTGGCTAGGTTCAATTTATGGTTCTTCTTGAGTAAAAATGAGTATATGATTCTTTGCTATCTGCTTGAATAAGCCATCTTCTTTGTCTCCTTAGGGCTGGAGTCCCTAATTCTATCCCAACTTTGATGTAGGCAGTATTTGGATTTTAGAGGCTCAGTAACTAGAATTGTTTTAAAGGCAGAAATAAGCAGCAGCTGAGGAGAAGCTCTTAGCTGGGACACTTCACATTTCACATGTGTCAAGGATAGATTAAGATGTTGGTTGACCTTGGAAGCAAAGCTACTTTGACTTGTTACCCTCCTTCCAAGCTGCAAGAAGGGGTTTGCTTATTTACACTCTGGTTCTAATCCACGTGGGATGATAACGGGCCCAGGGGCTAGGGGAACTTACTCTGTTTTGAGTGGGTCTGGAAGCAGTAAGGCATAGATTTCCAAGCGGGAGATGGTGAGCTCTTATGTCATGAGACAACCGCTTGTGGGCAGAAAACACAAGCTGTCCTTTTTCACTGCCTGTCCTAAGCTCTTTCAGATGGTTGCAGTTGGCCAGCAGCATCATGGTATCCCATAAGTGACTGCATGGTGAAAAGGAAAAAAATAATCATCTCATGCTGTATATTAGCCTGCTGGGCAAATAATCTAGGGATAGTAAGTGCTGCTTAAATGCCAGACTGTTGGATCTTTATTATGGCAGGAAATTAACCACATTAAAGTTGAGTGGGGATTGTACTAGCATTTATCCTCTTTTTTTGCCCAGTCACTTACAGTCTCACTTCTCTCAGTTTACAGTTTTGCCACTCCAAATCCCTTTACATCCCTGATGAAGGAATTCCTCTTCCAGGAAGGCCAGTAGGGCTGATCTTCTTCAGGAAAAACACACTTGTTAATTAAAAGAACATTGTTCCTCTATCTTTTAGAGCCAAACCATGGGTCACTTGGTTTATGTTTCTCATTTTTTAGAAGTGGGTAAAGCTGTAAAACACATTTGGTTCAAAAGAGCTCTTCACTGGAGCTGTTCTGTGGGCTGGATTCTTCGGGCAAGGTTTCACCATCTTGAATTTGAAAGTAAAGTGTTCTTTGTTGCGGGCACTCTAAGGCCTCTTTTTTCTATTGAAAATTTTCACACCTGACTAGATTATACTTGAAAGCATTAGGGATTCTATGTAAAAAGAGAAAAAGCCCGTATTTGCACCTGTAGAAAGGTGTGTGTTAGCAAGCAAGATCACCTGTTTCTTGTTATTTACTGTTTATTATTTTCTCACTTGAAATGCAATGCTGCCCAGTGACAGACGTGAAATGCTCCACTGTGGCTGGAGGATGCTGTGCCACCTGTTCTGCCCCATCTGCCTCTGGAACAGGAGTACTTATAAATAACCTGTGTGGAAATGAACACATATGACAGTTTGCTGAAATACTTGCTACCATCCAGGGCACTACCAGAAATGAGGAGCTAGTCAGGAATAAGGAGCATTGATTAAAATTAAGGGCTAAGTGTATCCATAGCATTGCAGGCTATATGTGTTGGGCTTTGTTGAACTAGACTCTGCTTTGCTTTGTTACACTGCTTAAAGACTGGCTTCTGGGGCTAGGAAAGGTGGTTTGCTTATTGAGTAGCAGTGCTGGCAGAAAAAAACCCGTAAATTCCGATTCTTTCCCATTACCTCTCTGCTGGAGGTTATTGCCTTGCATCTCTGGAATAAAAAAGTTTTTGCATGAATGTCTGCTCCTCTGACCATGTCTGCTCAAGTCTCCGACCATGAGCATGGGAGAGGCTGTTTTCTCCAAGAGCTAGAATGAAAAAGAAAGACCTTAGCCTCTTGTTTATGTGTGCTGCTTGGTCCAAAGGCCACAGCAGGCAAGGGGGGTAGGCTCAGTTGTTGTGAGAGTCCCCATGTCCACACGTGTAGGAGCATGTGGGAGGGAGACCTGACCCCACTGAGCAGAGTGTTGAGGTTTGTTGGGGTGCAGTGCACATTCCTAGTGCAGTGCCCTTCCTCTGTAAAGCAAGGCAACATGTGTCAGCTCAGTGCTTGTCCTCACTGGGAGAGCAGAAGTATCTAAACATGACACGCAAACAAAGTATAAGAGCCTGTGGTTCAAGCAGGACTTATGGAATCATGGGTTGATGTGAATGCTGCAAACTTCTCTGGTTTCCTAGGGAATTCGACCTCTAGTTATTGCTGGGTTTTGAGTGATATTGAGGAGGATACTGCTGTCTTAGGGAGGCTACACACTGCAAATCACAGTTTGCGGCCTGGATGCCTCTGGATCAGCATAATTACGATAAAATCATAGAATGGGTTGAGTTGGAAGAGACCTTAAAGATCATCTAGTTCCACCCCCTTGCCATGAGCAGGGACACCTTCCACTAGACCGGGTTGCTTCAAGCACCATCCAACCTGGCCTTGGACACTTCCAGGGATGGAGCAGACACAGCTTTTCTGGGCAACCTGGGCCAGGGCCTTACCATCCTTGGAGTAAAGAATTTCTTCCTAACATATAACCTAAATCTCTCCTCTTCCAGTTTAAAACCATTCATCCTTGTCCTATCACTATCAGCTCATGTAAGAAGTTGCTCTCCTCTTTTTTAATAAATTCTCTTTATGTCCTGGAAGACTGCAGTAAGGTCTTCCTGGAGCTTCTCTTCTCCAGGCTGAACAACATCATCTCTCTCAGCCTGTCTTCGTAGGAGAGATGCTCCAGCTCTCTGATCATCTTTGTGGCCCTGTGATCTGTCTTTGTTCACAGCAACCTGGAAAGGGACGTAATCTAAATACTGGATTCTTGTTGTGACAGCTCTTCCTGTTAAGATAACTTTGTCATGACCGTGCTCCTTTCTGTCTTCCGATAGGGATGCAGCGGCTGCATTATTTCTGTAGGTGGGCAGATTCCCAATAACCTGGCAGTACCACTGCACCAGAGTGGAGTGAAGATTCTTGGCACAAATCCTTTGCAGATTGACCAGGCAGAAGATCGTTCCGTATTCTCAGCTATCCTGGATGAGCTGCATGTGGCCCAAGCTCCCTGGAAGGCAGTCAGCACTCTGGTAAGTTGGGATGTGAGTCTGGAAAATGCTGAAGCAGCTGGGGGTTGGGATGTGCATCTGCTCAGGAAGGACTGACTCACTGATACATTTCAAGATTCCAAAGGCATTTGACAGTTTTTTACTGCCCTTGTTAAAGAACTTTTTGATCCCTGTAAAGTGATGCTACAGTAGCACTGGAAGTGGGTGGAAATTGGAAGGGAAGTGTCCTTAAATCACCTTACACAGCCTGGGGCATATACCCAGCAGAAGTTAGCACCACTGACAGGCTAGTCTACATATCCTGCTGGCCTTGAGATCTGTTCTAGCAGGTGGAGATTGCAAAGGAATAGAGATGTGTTGCCACGGCTTTTTTTTTCCCAGTGAACCTCTATGTACAGGGGCAGTTTGAAGG
This sequence comes from Oreocharis arfaki, assembly GCA_013398015.1. Classification (NCBI taxonomy): domain Eukaryota; kingdom Metazoa; phylum Chordata; class Aves; order Passeriformes; family Paramythiidae; genus Oreocharis; species Oreocharis arfaki. The sequence continues at coordinate 245,135 of VZRR01000834.1, forward strand.
TGACAGCTCTGGAACCAGGAAGTTGTGTTTTGCGTTCAGTCCATGTCGCAGTCCTCAACTTCTTTCCCGTCATTTTAATTGCTAGTAAAGTGCAAATGCAGTTACAATTGGAATTTTGGAATGACTTTAAAATATTTTCTTATTCACAGCATGTTTTTCCTCCCTTTCTTTAGAGAGATGCTGTTGAATTTGCAAGGTCTGTGAGTTATCCGTGTTTACTGAGGCCCTCTTATGTTCTGAGGTAAGGCTCAACTGTCAGAGCTCAGCAAACTAGGGTATGAACTCCAAAAACCTCTCTGACACAAGGGAGAACAATTTCAGGGGATATGTAGAAAACTCTGTGCTAGGTGTATCTGGCATTAAGCTGCCCATGAGACAACTGCTCAAACCAGTTAATAAAGCCAATGGATCCCTGAAGTCCATCAGGCACAGATCAAAGGTAGAATATAATAATAAGAATGTCTGTTCAGCTGCATTAGCTTTTGGATATCTCAGAGCCAAAACCACGAACCATTTGCGATATTCTTTAAGATTCCTGAGATTCTTACCCGTACAATAAAGTCAGAAGACTGTTTACCACCAGAGAACCTGCTGAGGCTGTTTATTGAGGTGGGCATTTGCTTTCAGAAAATGACAGTGCATATTTGAATTCAGCTTCTTATTTGCAAAGCTTCTCTGCTTACAGGCATGCTTTATGTCACTACACTCTGGCAGCTGCTTCTCATTAAACAGGCATTGTACAGAGTCCCTCATTTCCAACAGCCAGCCAGACTTTTGAGGAGTTTACACCAGCACATGCACACAGCAAACTCACAAATTCTGAATGATCGCTCTTCTCTGAGAAGTTTCTTTATAGCTGGGTGACTCGGCACAAACAGGCAGTTTGCTGGGCACAGTTTACAAGTGAAAATAAATTGGAGACAGGATCCTTTTCATATGAAAGACACACATATTGAAATGAAGAAGCACAATCTTCTTCAGGGGGGCCAGGGGACAAGCACACATTTTATTTTAAAAGAAGTAAAGGAGAAGGGTTACTTCAACCCTGAAGGAAATATCCTTTAGAAGAGGCTTCCGAATGTGACTTTTCTGTCTGGTCTCTAAGACTTGCAATGTGCTTTCAAGCAAAGTTAGAAAACAGCCCTCCTGTCAGGAGTAAAGTTGAGTGTAGTTAAGTATAAGGTAAAAACTGCTCCTGATGTAATTCTCCAGATTGTTAGGGAACACTTCTTTTAGCCTGTTGTTTCCATCTGTATTAAAACCATTATAGGGCTTTTCTGTGTTAAGTGTTTGCTAATTTGTGTCAGTGCAGGGTAGGGGGACTCCAGGGAGAAAGATGAAACTGAAGGATGTAAAATTTGAGGAACAAGAGTGTGAAAAGCCCTAGGACAGCACTCTGCCTGGCCTCCGTCTGCAGAACAGCAGCAGTCCATAGCTAGACTTCTTCATCCTCTGAGCAGATATGACCTTTAATATTGGCCAGTTTCCTTGCAAACTAAATGCTTTCCACACCAGTTAGGTACTGTGTACACCAGCTCACATCCTCAGTGGTACTACTGACACAAGTTCATGGATTTAGTGAACTCTATTGATTTATCTCAGCTGAAGAAGTAAATATAATCACCTAGGTATCTATGTCTATTTATCTTAGGATAAAGTGACTGATTTGTAGGATAGATCCTTCTTCCACTTTTCCCCACAGCCTCTGTCGGCTTGCCCAACAAAGCAAAGGGGAAGCTGCGCATCAGAGGTAGAAATGGGAAATGTAACATGTCTTTTATAAGATGCTTGTCTTTAAAAGGGACCTGAATCACTTACTCTGGACCCATGCTCTCCCAGATCCCCTTCTCTGATATTACTGACAGCTGCAATTAAAGCAGCTTTCAGATATCTGCTGTACTGTGTCTACTCCCTTAAGGAATGAGACATTAGGGGAGGAACACAGTGAAGTGGACAGCAAAGAACAGACCTGGATTTGCATCTTGATTTACATTGTCACAACCATTGCCAGTGACCCATGCATGCCTCACTTCATCTGTCCCTGAGGAGCAACTGGGCTGAAGTGAGCCAAGTGTGTGTTTGTCCTGAGCTCCCAGCTAACCTGCTCCAGGGGGAAAGTCTGGACCTTACTGGGGCTGGGTGGCTGAGGAGCCGTCTTCCCCAGCTTAGGGGGACCTTCAAAGGCTTGGCTCAGGAAGGGAATTTGGCAGCAGTGCTAAGGCTATGAAAACACAGTTCTTTCTTTGTTTCTCCATGATGGTTCTGGAGGTCTCTTGTCTTCTCTGGGAAGGATAATGGAGGGTCATTGGGTACTGTCTCTGTCTCTCTCTGAGTCAAGAGCAGAGCAAATGGCTGGAGTCAGGAGCTTGCTTGGCTAGTCTGTCATTCAGAGGTTGTTGGTAACCTTGTGAACCCTGTACCCAACACTGATCTCTCCCTAGAATTCACAAGAGAAGCTGACCTGGGTTCCCTTCTTTCCTATTCTCACAGTGGGTCTGCAATGAATGTAGTGTTCACTGAAGAGGAAATGAAGAAGTTCTTAGCAGAAGCCACCAGAGTCTCTCAGGTACCTCTTGTGCTGCCATCTCTTTTTGTGTTTCCCTTATTTATTTCGTCTCTACTGTGTTTTCTATCTCTTTGTTTCTTTATTGTGTCTTCCTCACTCTTTCCCTTCCTTGCTTGGGGAAGAGCCACTGAGTTTCATTCCTCAGTTTGTTCCCTAACAGGCTCCCTAACTTGGGAGCCTGTGCAAACATCCTTACTGACCCCACCAGAATGCCTGCATGGAGTAGGAACACAGGCAGCTGTTTTACCTGGGCATAAATTCCTGACCAGTTAATTATGTAAATAGATGTAGGCCACTGAACTGGGACCCTTCCAGGCTTACCAGTTCTATGCCAACCAGCATAGAACTAGTAGCATCTTTCGCTCGTTTTCTGAGTTGTTTTGCCTGGCTTCTTTGAACAACTTAAAACTTAATCTTGGCATCTCTTCTGAAGGCTTTTTCCTCTTCTTTTTGTTTTTTTTCCAATGGTCACTGTTCAGAACAGGGCTGTGGTACCATAAACACTGCTGTCCCAGGAATCTTGGAGTTCAAAATAAATGAATTAAAGAGGAACTCTCTGAAAACACAACTGGCTATGGAAGTCAGACATATTACTGCTTTCTCAGAATTCTCAGCTGGTTAAAGCTTGAACAAGAACAAAACCATGCGATTTTTAAGTGTATGAGGCAAATGGTGCAAATTTAGCTTTTCAGTAAGAAATGGTAGATTTAAAGGGAGATACCTTTCAAAGTAATAATATCATGGAGGATAGGTTAGTGTGGAGGCAAGGAGACCACTTATTACGCTCTTTGAACAAGTTTTAGAGGGGTAGTGCCACTGTTACTTTCATCAGAAGGAATTATTTAACTAATTCTCAGAAGACTATAGGGTCAGCCTGTGGTAGTGTGCCAGGTTCTTTGCAGTGCTTAGCCTCCCGAAATGCCTAACTTCCCTCTGTTCTTCATCTGAAGTACTCTGCTTTGTGTTTACCCTTGCAGAAGCAGAGCACGCAACAGCCTTAAGCCCCATTCAGTGCGTCAGATCACTTTGTCATGCTGCTGGGTGGCTTTGTGATGGCAGTGGATGCCCTATAGGAGGCTCTAGCCCAGGAAAGTGACCCCTGGTCAGCTTAATTTGTCACAACTTGACTGACTTGAATTGGGCAATGCTGTTCTTTGTTTCTGAGAGCTCTCATTCCTGGTACAGGAGGCCTTGCTGGAGGTTGCATTTGTAGAGTCTTGGCAATACATGACATATTCCTAGGGGAAAGAGAGGGTGTTCACATGGGATCCTTATGATATCCAGTTCTGCTACACACACAAGGTACTGTTGCTTGCTGCAAACATGACCAGTTGCACACCATGGGTTTTTGGGTGCTCTGGTTCTGATCCTGAAGAGACTTACTCTAGATTTACGTGCCATTTTTTTCCTAGTGTAGCCAGACTGCCAACTTCTTCCTTCATCCGGTATTGTGTATTGACAAAAGCTGTGGTGTAGTTAAAGCCAAACTAACAAAAAGCAAACCAGAACAGAAGTGCTGTATTCTACTTCTAAATTAGGGAGCGTTTTTCAGTCTTGTCAAGGCTTTGTAGCCTGTGAGTGGTTCCACAGAATCTACCAGTATTAATTGTGAGCATCTTTGTGGGGCATAGGCTTAGTTTTTCTGGTTCCAAAGCCTTACCTAGTTCTGCTTCATCCAGCAGAGCTTCTCCAGATAAAGGCCCTGACTAATTCTTGTTCTGTTGTTTTAATGACTTTGCTGTTTCAGTGTTGTGTCATTGTGGCATTTCTGTTGTCAATAATGTTCAAAACTTCTAGTGTGGGTTGCGATGAATTAAAGTAAACAAGGTTGTGTGCACATATAAATTCTTCCAGTGAAAAACTGCAGCAAGACTGAAAGTAACAGGACACAAGCCACTAAATTTATGAAACAGTGTAGTCTTCAGCATTGTCCTTGCCTGTGAATTTACCCTTGCACTGATAGATGGAAGGAATTGTGTCTTGTAACTTTCAGAGTTGCTTGGTATTCTTTCAAGAGGAGCTTTAAAACATGCACAAGCTGTCATTTATTTCATTTTATTCTCTAATAAATGATAGGCAGTTAATAGTGGATGGGACAGGTAAAATATTGACACACAAATTCTTGGCCAGGAAGAATGCAGATTAAAGATTTTTGGAGCAGGTGTCCAGAAGGAGAAAGTGTTAGAGGAGAGTGGAAGTGTGTGCTAGCATCCCAGAGACAAGCAGCAAGAAGAGGAAGGAGAACAATGTATACCAGGGAAGGTAGTGAGAGTCAAGGTCAGGTTGTTCCTGGCCAGCTATAATTAGTGGCAACCTCTCCCTGGGAGACTTGGGAAAACAGGCAGAGAAATTAGAAAGGAATGGATCAGTTGCCTGAAATATATGACTCTAAAATAGCAAACAACCTCTTTACAAAGTCATTGATCAGTTCCTTTGTGAAGCACCATGTCCAGTGAGATGGCTGGGAGGCTCAGACCAAGGAAGAAGAACTAAAGATCTTGGAGTTAAGGACTGGCTTTGGGAGATGGGATTAGAGGTCGTTGGATCCATGCATTTCTCGCTGTCTTCTTTGTGCCATGATCTCATGTAAAAGACCTTTATGGTTTTGCCCCAAATTTCCCTGTCATGGTGTTGTTATGGAGAGCTCAAACTTTTTTGCATCAGTGGTTTTGGGGAAATCATGCCAAGTTTCCCCTGTTATATCTCTGCAAAGTTCACTTATCTATGGAAATGAGGATATTAATAGATTGATCTTCTGGTCTTTTGCTTCCAAAGGGTCCTGGGTGGTCTATAAATACTCTCTTACAAAAACTTTCTAATTTTTTCTTGTCTTCATGGCAGGATTACCCTGTGGTACTCACAAAATTTATTGAAGATGCCCGTGAGGTGGAAATGGATGCTGTAGCCAAGGCAGGAAGAGTAAGTACTTCGCGCTTTTTAACATTAAACGTGTTTTATCAGGATCTGAGATCTGCAAAAATCTGTAGTTTGAATGATTTACTATAGAGCCATGGATTCGTGCTGAGGAGAGTAAAGAAACAAGAAGAATTCATCTTAGGCTCAAAACTGTTGTGCTTGAAAAGCTCCACCTAATCTTATTGTATATATCTAACCAGTGATTTTTAAAGCATTGCTTATCCGTGTAAATGAATCCTTTTGAATATAATTTTTACCAGACTTGGAAATCGCTGGCTTCAGAAATGACTTTCATCAGAATTTTATCATGGGTTAAAGAATTACCATAGTTACTCCATTTTGTTTACAACTTCACCTTGCCTTTCATTACTCAGCAAAGGCAAAAAAATCACAAACTTCTCAATTAACAGAAATAGTATTTTTTCAATCTTAATTTTTAACCAGCAGACGCGATCACATTTTTGGTATCACGGTCATGTGCCTTGATGCAGTTGATTCAATCTAAATCCTTAGGCCTGGATTTCCTCTGTTTTCTTTTCTCCATGATAAAACACCACAAAAGAGTGGTGGTAAAATAATATACCAGTGATGTTAGTTCATGCTTGTTCCTGTTGGGGAATGACGACTTTTTTGTGTTCTGGCAAGCAGAACTTAGAAAGCTGGTTTAAAGCCTCCTCAGCTTTTACCTTCTGAGCCCACATATGTTAGAGAGAGGATCTCCAGGCTGTGGTAGGTTTTATCATGTTCATGATTTGCTTAATCATGGTGGAAAGACGCTGACATGGTCTCCTCGTTCATATGCCTAGTGTCTGCTTCAGGCATATTCTCTGCAAAATCTTGGGAAATTCACTTTTTGTTCCCCCCTCTCCCAGTCTGTATCCTTTCTCAGATGCAGTTCTGTTCAGGAGGCTGGGCTTTGCTGGGGACAAAGGAACAGTTTGTGAGAGGGGGAAATGACCAAGTGCTCTCTCATTGCTGTGTGCAGGTTATTTCACACGCTATTTCAGAGCATGTGGAGTTCGCAGGTGTTCACTCAGGAGATGCCACCCTCATGTTCCCCACCCAGACCATCAGCCAGAGAGCCTTGGAGAAGGTATGTGTTGCACTAGCACTGAAAAGAGAAAAGGAAATGAGGGTTTAAATCTGCTTTCCCTCCATCACCAGTGGAGAAATCAAATCACCAATAATTTTTTTAATGCCAGTGTGGTATGTGCAAGTGAAGGATGTTGTGGAGATTGACAGCAGATCAGAAAGCCTGTCTGAGTCTGAGTCTGACATTGATCTCAGCACAATCCATGTCTACCCGTGAGAAACTTAATCAAGAGAAGCAAGAAATTCAAAACAATAAAGGGAGTAGATAGTAAACGCAGCTGCAGCTGGCTTCTGTTTGGATTCTTGGGATGTCTATGTTGTAGATAACTAATAATAGTATAGTGTAGTTAAAATAGCCAATGAACCTGTTGTAGTAGTTGAGTAACCAATAGACAATGAGCACAAATGATAAACATACAAAAGTGTATATATGACACTGACTTTTGGAATAAACGCTTTTTGCCTGCACTTTACACTGGACTCAGTGCGTGTCGCCTGTCCGCCTCAACTGCGACAGGATGTCAGGGTGCCCCTGTGATTGGCTTGATTATCTGAACTGTATCCCAGTACTTTAAGCAGTAGATGTGCACACTTTTCCACCCATAGGGTTTTTTTGTTTCCTTGGTTTAGAACCAGCTTCTGTAGCAGTAGACAATTGTCCAATTCATACATATGCCATGGTTCTCTTTCTACTTCCTTTTCTCCCACAATCCTTAAATGATTATGTCAGATGTATGACTTTATAGCTGCCTGCTTTTCCAAAAATAATATCAGGATGAATGAACCTCACCTAATCTTGACTTTTTCCCCTTCTGAGAATAAACCTTGTGATAGAGAGTTAGTTGTTAAGATGCATTTTTAAATGAAATGTGCCATGCCCCATGTTAAGGGTTTGCTTGGAAGCCAGCAAAAGCTGTAATACAATGATCTGTGCTCTAGCTCTGTTTCCAAGAATGTCCAAAGCTGTGTTTCTAAAAATAGTCATCTCTTGGAGCAAAGCTATTCAACCCTTGTATTGACACACCTGGGAAATAAGACTTTCCTCCCAGTTTGTTCCAGAGTGTATCTGCTCAGATACCTCCCACTGACCTGTGATGGGACAGGCATGTTGGTGAACGACTTTCAGGACACTTACAAAACTGATTAGTTATTCTCAAATAAAAAAAACATTGTTCATTATGTCACAAGAAAAGTATAAAGACTCCAGTGTGCAGTGTATGAATTGCTACAGGGCAAGGCTTTGATTCTCTGTTTTTCTCCTTCTCCCCTCTGCTTTCTCACACACACAAAAAACTGATTTTTACTTCTGCCCTCAAATGGCACTTTGTATTGGTTTGAAAACAAACCAGTGGGAGATCACAAGTCAAGATTGAAATTAGAAATAAGTGAAATAATACAAGGAAAAACGCTGACAAAGTCAGATACAACCTGACACCCGGTTAGGGTGGTGGTAGCAGTCCAACTGAAGTAGTTCAGTTCAAGCGGTGATCCTGTGAAGGTCTGGTCTCCAGCTGAAGGTACAGTGGTAGCTCTTGTCCTCTGGGAACCCAGTAGACAGGGCTAACTTAGGCAGTTCCAAAGCCAGGTTATATCCAGGTGGGAACACCTGGCTCCTCCCTTCTGGACAGAGCATCCCACAATGGGATGAGATAAGTCCATGAGTCATGCGGTGGGTCCCTGATGGCCCATTGTCTGTCATCCGGGGTGGGTCATTAGCTAACGGATGGCTTATTGTCTGTCATCCGGAGTGGGTCATTACCAGGTGATAACAGCTAACAGCCCACAGCTGGTGGTAATAGAATACTTGAATACACCTATATTGCAACCTAGGACACACTTCAGGGTCTAGGTTACTAGGGAAATTAAACATGTTTGCTTCTGAAATAGTGCTATTGCCAAAATGTGGGTATAGAGAAAAAAACTGGGCAGACATGATGTGTAAAGAAATCCACAAGTATAGTGATTTGTTACCATGATGCTCTCTATTTTGTGAAACCTTATTATTTATTCTATATGTACACATTTACCCTTTTAAAATTTGGTTTTTATAGGTAAAAGCTGCTACAAAAAAGATTGCAAAGGCCTTTGCCATCTCTGGTCCATTCAATATCCAGTTCTTGGTGCAAGGCAACAATGTGCTGGTAAGAGCTCTTGTGAGTGTGGCAGGGCCTATGCTGTGCTGAGGTTTGTGGGTCCTGCATGTCTGCTGTGAGCATTGTGGCAGTGGCAGCCAGGGCAAATAACCTGCCTTGTCAGAGGGTGTTGGCTCACCTGTGCCACCCCTCATCACATAGCTCTCCATGCCTGTGTGGCAGAGAGCATCCTCCCCCGCCTTTGCACTGAGCGTGAAGAGAGTCTGCTTGCTTTGTCTGTCAGCTTTGTTTCACTGTGGGCTGCTCTCCTTCCCAAAATTATCAGTTTGGAATAGGATGGACAGCACTGGGACCTGCACCTCATCTTATGTACTGGATATCATGGCTTTTAGATCTCTGATATCCTCTCCTATCTTCAGCTGTTTTGATATTAAATGAAGCCTTCAAAGGGATTGAAAAGAAAGCAAGACAATGTAAGTGTTTAATTCTTTACTATAAGCCATTAGGATGGTTATCTGAATAGTCCTAGTACCTATTAGTAACAGCAGTACAGCAGATGTCTGACCCTTTCTGGGTAACAGTTGGCTTTCTGTTGCTAATGGAAGGTCAGAGGAATGTGAACAGAGTATGACTGAAGAAACAGTGAATAGGAAAAAAACCTGACAGGAAACAGAAGAGATGTATTATTGGTGAAAATTCCTGTTTGGGCTATGAGTAAAATGTACTTACTGTTCTTCACCCTTTCTCTGTTTCACACATGGTTATTCAGAAACTCCACAGAGGCAGAGAACAGAGTTTTTCCTTCTTTGCTTTCCCACAGCTGTGCTTGTCTTTCTCTGTAGAGCCCCTCCCTTTTCAGTTGGACCTTAACTTACCTATTCTTATCCCCTTTCACTCCATTCTCACTTACAGCAATTCCTCTTCTGCTCTTGAACGCCAAGGTGGCTTCTCAGCACGTGGCAGAGCTTCTTTGTTATTTTCTTGCCTGGCTGAATGACTTCCACGTGTGGGTGAGAGAGGTCAGTAAGGATAGTCTAGTCATTCAGGAAGTGTCATTACCATGGAAAAAGAACAGGTTGGCGTTCTAGAGGTTGTACCTAATGCCTGTGTATATGTTTCCATGACTCTTGCACATTAACTTAGGATATAGTACAGCGCATTTTCTGAGTGAACTTTGGCTTCCCCCCAGTTCTATTATTCAGACAATAGAGATGGATCTCAGCTGAAGAACATCAGGCTGCTTGTATCTCAGGCTGGCCATTCCCTATCCCTCATACCTGTTTTAACAATGATCCAAATTTCTGTGTTTCTTATTTGACAATCTGAAGATCATCTCTGCCAAGAGGACTCAGGGCTGATTTCAAAAAATATGAATCAATCTGTTTCTTTCCTGCACAGTTCCTGACCCTGGTATTTCTCTTTTTTAATCCTTCCAGGTGATAGAGTGCAACTTGCGGGCTTCACGCTCCTTCCCCTTTGTATCCAAGACTCTGGGTGTGGACTTCATTGATGTGGCCACTAAAGTCATGATTGGAAAACAGCTTAATGAGTCATCCCTCCCCACAATGGAACATCCCATTTTTCCATCCAGATATGTTGGGATTAAGGTATGGTTTCCAAAAGAAAACAAAAACTCCACCGGAGAGCCAGAACATAGCACATTAATATACCATTAGTAGTTTAATGCCCAGAGAGAGCAATTTACTCATTGGCCAAAGGCCAAAATGACCTTTTGTAGCTTCTGTCAAGATAATCTATTTGGAAATTTTAGAGAAAAATCAGAGGAAAATTATCCAGTGAAAACAAATCTTCCTTTATTTTTAGCTTCTAACCTACTCTGAATCCTCTTTATGGGCTGCATAATAAATTTTTCGCTTGCGGAGTTGGACACTGAAGATCAGGCTATTTCATAATACTATGAAATACATGTGTGGACATGCACAACTTTGTGTTGTGAGTGCTCCTCAGATTTTATCTGCAGAATCTGGGACATGGGCTGTCAAATGCACATAATGCCCTTTGTCTTCACCACTGGTTAAAATAGGGGTGAAATTCTTGCATCCTTTGGTTTCAGTAAGGCCAAGATTTTACTTTTCGTAATTACTAAACCTGTATAGGACCCAACATAATAAAATGGACTGTAGATATTTTTCAATACTTAGTGGAAGGAAAAAAAAAAGAATTGAAGATCCTAATCATAAAAATCTAGAACAGTAATGCAGAAAATCCAAGGGATAATGAGAATTGTTTATGCAGAAACTTTCAAGCTTTAATAGCTTCCATATCAAGTGAAAACTGAGGAAGCTGAAAACAACCAACATCTTTCTACGAATAAAATGTTCAGACCTATTAAAATGCAAGCCAAATCTGTGTCCCAAGCCAGTCAGTCTAGATGTAGATTTACATTTTATTTTGATGCCATGGATAGGCATTATCTGAAATTCAAACTTGAGACTTTTTTTTACCTTTTTTTTGTGAGTCTAATTTGTTTTTAGAAATTTCTACTATTTAGACCTGGGGCTTCTGCACTGTTGTTACCTGAACTTTCATGAGTTTTGTCTCTCCTGGGAATGCTGGCTACAGATCAGAAAACCCAGCTTTATTCTTGAAAACTTCCCTACAAAGCTTTTAATATAAACTGCTTGTGTTCTGTGTGGATTTGTCATATATAAAAACCTGATAACACCTTTGTAAATGCTAAACTTTGAAAAATATTCCAGTTTAGCCTGTTTGTTGTTATTCATGCATCATATTTTCTATTGTCTTACAATTTATTGCTCGTAGTATTTGCATGGAGACAGGATCTTGTTTCTTCAGCAGTTCTTAAAAGAGGATATGAAACTCTTTTCTTCTTTCTCAGTATAGCTGCTCCTTTGTGGATTAGAGTACCGCTGTTTAAGCTTTAGTGACTGAAATACTGTCTTGCCATGTTTGCTTCCAGACTGGTACAAGTATCGGGGCCTGATCAAGATTAAATCCTGGGTAGAGAATGACTGACTAAGTTTTAAATAGGGTTTAGTTGCAGTACCAGAGTCTGCTCCTGATGATGCATTTTCATGTTCATGGCAGATAAAAATTATGGAGCTGGTGGAAGGCTTTTCTGCTTGTTACCTTTCAAGACAATGTACATTAAAACAATCCACCTTGACTGCCATATCTCAGCTTGAGTTGGCCACTGTAAAATTTTTCTCTTTAGTTACAGTGGAAACAAAACTGATCTGAAAGTCACAAGACGTGATATTTTTTGAGAAACCTTTTGAATTTTTCCTGTCTCATTTTAACTGGTCATTGTTAGGTGTCATGAAGCAGCAGCTGTCTTGTCTTCAGTGTTACCCTTGGAGACCTCCAGGGACAGAACTATGGCTTCAAATTTAAAAATAGATTCATTTTTAAGTAGAAATCTTGCTGCCTTTATGCAAATACCATTAGTAGTTTTAGATGTGGAGAAGCCCTACAGAAAATCACTCCGTAGTAGGAAATTTGTTCCATATGTTTGTTACACTGCTTTTTAACGAAGACTTTCTTTTCCTCCCCCCCCTCCATGTTTCTTATTTTAAGATCAAATTAGACAAGAGAACTTAAAGAGTGCTGTGATCTAAGTCCTCAGATAATAATAATAATAATCATCATCATCATCATCAGGGGGCTTAACACTAGCATATAAAAGAAAAAAAAATTACAAGTATGTATTTCTGGATGTGGGGGAGAGGGAAAATATGAAAATAATTTGCAGAGTTTTATTTTGTTTGCACCAAAAAAAGTGCATTCTTGTGGTATATTTTTATTTCTGCAAATGAAACATTTCATGGAGAACAGCGGTCTCTGAAAAACCAACTGGATTCAGATAGTATCGCTCCTTGTTCCATGAATTAAGTGCCTCACAGCCTTTTTGTTTAAAAATGTGTCCTTAAAATCATGCTGATAGTGGGCAAATACTGGTTGAAAATCTACCACTGGAATGTGAGCAGGATGCAAGAGTTGGATGATTGATTTATTGGTGGAATACGTGATTATTTGTTCCAGTGCCTCATCAAGATGCTGAGGGAACTACTTTACCAAGTACTCCTTTGCTTATCAGCCTTGACCACTGCTTTTTTTTTGGATAAATTCATGTCTCTTTCTGTAACTTCCAAGCATAGCTGAAATTTTAATGTATTTTTTAAATGATCCAATGTTTATTCTTTCTCCCTTCTTCCTCTTTCTTTCACCAGGCCCCTGTGTTTTCCTGGTCCAGGCTGAGAGATGCTGACCCTGTTCTCCGATGTGAAATGGCCTCTACTGGGGAGGTATCTTTTAGATTTTTTTTTTTTTTAAACCAAGTTGACTTTAAACATCATGAGTCTTTGAAAGTGATATTATTACTGCCTGAATGATGACGGCATCTGTAGCTTCTTCAGAAAACCGAAAACATCTTTCTTAGCTGTAAAACCCGCAATGTCCTGGAAACCCCATTTTTTTCAGCTGCTGGATGTCCCTCTTTACCCGCATGTCAGCTCCCTGAGTTGGACCTGATTGGTGTGACAGCCTGAAATAGGTTTATCTGAGAGCTGTTGTGTTCTGGGAGACTGTTTTATGAATTATGTGCTTCTGGACAGACAAGCGGTTACAGCTCCCAACTCCCATGGACACTTGTCGCAGCAGCGACATGGAGACTCTAGGGCATGAGTGCTTGGACTTGGGATGTGCCAGTTGCTTAAAGGCAGCAAAAATGTGTGGTATTTTCTTGTTGCCTGGTAACCATCAAGGCATGCTCCAAGGTGCAAAAGGAAAGAAAGAGACAATAAAATGTTGTGGTGGCAGGGACTGTGGGCAGGATGGGCCTGGGCAGCTTTCCCCACTCTTTGTGCAGCCAGGCTGTGAAGCACTGCTGGAATGTCTCCTGGTGTGGTTATGGCATGCTGTGGGGGCACAGGGCTGGGCATCTTCCTGCCCAGGATCAGCACCCTCACCCTCACAGGCACAGGTTTCCATCCATATCACCTGAAGTGACACTGACTCATGTAAAACAAAAAGTTTCTTTATGAGTTACTGCTGAGCTATCCAGGGCATCCATAGATATACCCAAGTGGTCTTTAAATTTTGCATGTTCTGATACTTCTAGAATGACTTCCACTAGCAAAAACTTCTTATGGGCTAGAACACCCTCTTAGGAAATGATTAAATACTGAGGCAATTTGATTAGATGAAAGTCTGCTGTACCATCACGAGACAGTTGGCAGAGCCTGGGCTACTTCACTGGATGTGAGCTTGGGTATGTCTGCAGGAGCTGTTTTCATTAGGAAATACTTACCATTTTAGTATGAAAAGGTGCTGCACCCAGATACAAAGTAAGAACAGCCTTAGGTCTCCTACATCTCTCCAGAATTACTTTATTTTACTCTTCATAATGTGCTGGAAATCAGTATTGCAAAAGATTTCCTTTCAGTGTAGTTAATGGCAAGAAAAAAGTCAAGTGACTTCTGTGACTTCCTGATTTTCAGAACAAAATTAAATACACAGACAACCTCCTCACCAAAAAAAGAATAAAAATGTAACTAGGGACAAGAATTATTTCTCTGGACTTTATACAGAGTTAGAGATTACCATGGTCATAAAGGAGGGATTATTAACTTTTATGACTTGGAAAGATCCATATTCACAAATGCCATAAAATGTGACAGTTATGAAAGTCTTTCTTATAGTGAAGTAAGGATAATAACTTGCTTTGGGTAAAATGCTCAGTTATTTCTCACAGACGTTTTTCACACACATGGCTTGATCTGGGCTTGAATTTGTCACATCTGTCTGGCAGAGATTTATATTCCTGGAAGCCATGGTTCCCACAGCAGGAGAAGACACAATGCTGGGGGTCCCTTTGAGTACTGTGGCTGTGGACCATGCCATAATAATAAACCTCTCCTGGCCGGCTGGAGATCCCTATAAGGCAGGGTCTGTCTGTCACCCTAAAAAGTCCAGGATATACATAGAATATAGATACACTGTATCATGTTGTCATGACTTTTTTTTAATCCCTTGCCTTGTGGGATTTTTGTTTGTTTAGTTGTTCTTTTTTTTACTTCAGCAGATCTGGCAAATCATCATTTATTCTTCTTTCATGAAATACTGGTTTTTGCTCACCATGGTAACAGTGAGACCATGAATGTGAGGGCTCACTCTGGGATGGGAAGGACCATAAGAGGAAAACAGGAGAGCAATTCTCAATCAGTCCCATCTGTATATGTTGGTAGATTTGTTATTTCAAAGAGAAAAATCAGTGACAGTTTCTGCTTCTGATTGTTTTTCAACAAGTATGGAGCTGGCCAGAAAAAGTGAAGGTTGGTTGGTTGGTTTTTTTTTCTTTTTAAACTTTCACAAAAGCTCACATGTTCCTCTTTTTGCCACCAGAATTCCAAATTTTGGTTAGGAATGCAGTTCAGCTCTTTCAGAAGATTGTTATATGATAGTCTGTAAGCAACCAAGCTCCAAATCCAGTTCTGAATGCTGGAGAACTGCTAAATGATTCTTACTGGTTTCTTCCTCAACTGTTTCTTTATATAAAATAAATTATTATGAATTGGCCTGATTGCTTTGTTCTTTTCTTAAGTAAATACTAAAATTTTATTAGAATTTTGTTCATCTGTGGACTTCTAATGGAAAAGCATCTTTATATCCTGTGGTTTTCCTTCACAAGAAATGCGAGGAAAACACCAGAGCACAAGCACTGCCTTACTCTGGTTTGCAGGCACACAGGGAAACTGCCTGTGTGCACAGCTCTCACTGGTGTCTAAGCCGTCTATAATGTTAAATAATTTGCAGTGCAATCCCAAACATTGGAGCAGAGGCTGTGTACACCATCCCAATAACTTGGCAGAATCAATTGTTACTCCTCGGTGTGCTGTTTGAAACTAATGCGTTGCTTATTCCTTCATTATTGCTTCATTAAAATTACGAGATTTGTCTGCAGTGATTTTCTGATTTATTGCTTGTTCCCCATGCCTGCAGGCTCCATGCAAAAGCAGTCTGACTTCTTCACGCAGAAACAAAAGAGACTATTTGAAAATGTCATTCCTGTTTCTTTTTAAGGCAATGTTTTTGGGTTGGTTTTGGTTTTCCCCTCATGCTGCCTTCTTTGTGCCTTTCTGCAGGTTGCATGCTTTGGGGAGGACGTGTACTCTGCCTTCCAGAAGGCTCTGCTTGCCACAGGGTTTACATTCCCTAAGGAAGGAATTTTGATTGGAATGCAGGTGAGTCCTAAAAATCAAAGCTGAGAAAGGACCAACACAGAGGAACTCAGTAGCTTTTGCCTTGTCTTCACTCCTGTGGCTTTATGGCTGAAATGTGTTTCTCTGCGTTTCATCCTGAAGTGCACTAAGACAGCGAGGAACAAACACCATGGAGATATCTTTACTGGATTCAATAAGGCTGGTCTGGTGGGTTTTCCCTCTGTCTCCTGATAGTTTCTACTGGGAAGTGCAGAAGTTTGCTGGGGGAAACCCCCGGGGATTGCTGCAAGCAGAGACTTGGGATCAGAGACCTCTAAGACATGTTTCTGGGGAAACAAAGGCTGTAGACGGTCAGTTCAGAGAAACATCCCAAGCAGAACCCAGAGCTCCCTCTGTGCTGCCTCCCAAAGGGGAGCCCTGGCCATGCTACTTTCCAATCATATGAACTCCCTTCATCTGTGCATTGCCTCTTGCCCTTTTCCAACCAGTTCCCCTCCAACCCTTCCAAATGGGGAGGCAGTTTCCATGCTGCAAAGTTGGATCTGCTAAGCTTTCCCCATGAAGGCACATGTTTCATTCCACCAAAGTTGTAGCATCAATGACAGTGCAGAAAAGCTGATGTTGTTGGGGTGTTGTGGGCTGGTTATTGGTATTATGCTGTTGGGCTGTGGCGCCTCCCCAGGTATGGCACTGTCACATCCCTCTCCTCCCTGGAGTCACGATGTATGTATTTGAATGTCCTTGAGTGCTGTGAGGCGAGGGGTTAAAGGACATCAGTCTGTCACCAAAACTGCGGCAATAGAAGAAGCTCTCCAACAACATCTTTTAAGTGTTAGAGAATCAGGCATTACTTTATTCTGGCCAGGTTTTTATTCTGGCCAGGATGTGCAATAGAAATCATTCCATCCCCACTTGCCCAGGTTGTGCAATGGAAATCATTCCATCACACAGAGTTCTTTACCAGACTTTTCACATATTTATACATAAAAACCCCAAAGAAATTTTCGTTCATTGGTCCTACATTACAGAATTCTTAGTATTCGGTTTTCAATTTGTTATTGGTCCCTTCGCCTTTGATACTATAATCTGGTTCTCATACTTTGGTTCTCTTATCAGTTTTTTCCCAGACCAGGTGTCTCCAACCACACTAGGGAGTAATGTCTATTAATGTTCATTTATCTGCCCTGTATCTTCTGGCTACTTCCAATCTGTGGGTGTTAAACTCTCAGAGTCTAGGAATCTTCTTTTTTTGATTGAAGCCCATCAGATCTCACACAGTGAAACTCAAACCCTCGGTGAACAGTATTTTGAAGAGAAACCCTAATTCCCCACCCCCTTGTCAAACTCAGACAAACCCCTGACTAAATTTACTTAAAAAAATTAAAAGTTGTATCATTTCCAACAAGTCTTCATCCTGCCCCCCACTTTTCTGCCATCAGTCCTTTCTTTGTTTGATGACTGTGCACAGCTGATATTATTCCCTACCCTGCAGCTCCTGTGAAGTAGCTCAGAAAGGAAGATCCAATGGTATGTTTTTGTAGTGATGTTTCTGGTTTCCACACTTTGCCAGAACTGTCTCATCTAAGGGATTGCCTCTTGGACACAGACTCTGCAGATACCCTGACTCCATGCAATTCTAGACCTCAGACTTCAGAGTTTCATCTCTTGCTGTTATCACTGAAAGTTGCTCTGTGTGACAGAAAGTTTAAGTGATGTCATTATGGGAATGCTCTCCAGTGCAATGGGTTCTGCAAAGAGCCTTTATGTGAGGAAGTTCCTGATGGGTTTGCCTTAGGAACAGCCCTGCCCCTTTCACAGGCCTGGATCAATAAGGAGGGTGTGTGTTTCAGGATGAACAGGGAGCTAAGCAGAAAAGCAAAAAAAGTCTCAGTTCTTTATCAAGGAATAGTTACTGACTACATAAGGTGCCAGAATCAGAGACACTTGTAAACTTTGGGATGTATGTATGTTCTTCAAAAATTCATACCCTTCCAATACAGCTAGAACATTCCTGGGCGCCATAAAACCATCTGATTAACTCCTGCCATTTTCACATTGTGCTTGCAATATGCTTATGCCCTACATGATTGCATAAAATGATAAAACAAAACCACAGAATAGATGAATTTTCCTGTCAGACAACTGGAGTGTGAAAAGTATCTTTGGCTGTTTGTGCCAGCAGAGGATGTGAAGGAAGTGTGTGAAAAGCGGCCAGAAAGGAACATGACTTCTGCTGACACAGACTACCGCTGAGTCCTTAAATGTCAACATATGCACACACATCTGGGGATGGAAGAAGTTGCTCTAAGTTACCTCTAATTAGCAGAAAAATTGCTTGCAACCTAGATAAAGTTTAAAAGTTCAATATGAAACTCTGGGCAGTTGGTACTGTATGTCTGCTGTATATACTGCATATTTTAAAATAGCATTTAAAAAAGGAGAAAGCAAAGCCAGGAGGAGAAAAAAGGAGAGACACCAGTGTTGAAAATTTAAGTGTATTTTCTGGATAGCAGCTAAAGGGGAATGGACAGGAAAAAAGTAATTTTAGCTATAGAAAGCATTTATGTAAGTTCTGTGTCAGGAGCTGTTAAACTAAGCCAAATGTTCTTTGTACAAAGATGTTAAGAAAAAAAGAACGGAAAAAGAAAAGATAAAACTAAGCCAAAAGCTCAAGTCCACGAACCTTTTAAAAGTAACAAGATTCTGTCCTTTTTAATGTGTGGTTTACAGTTCATTTTCTCTCAAAAGAAGCTTGAAAACAACAGATCAATTGCTTAAAGGTCTCTCTGCATCTCAGCATATTTCTTCTATAATTAAACTACAAATCAAGAAGCATGAAGTTGATTCTGAGAACCAGGTATTGCCCTCTCTCCAGTTTGGAGATTGTCACCTACATACTTTTCAATGGTCTGCTTTGAAATGGAGGGGAAGTAAAGCCCTGAGAGAAGGGAAGGTTGGCCTTCACCTGACATGTAGACTATGAGTGATCTTCTCTGAGTATTTGGCTGGAGAAAAGGGGAGCCCCTCACTGCAGAAACAAGAGGCACAAAGAATGAAGCATCAGGCGGGCTGTGAACACTAGCTCTGTTTTAGTTTCAATCATGAACATGAACCCACCTGCCTCAAACAGGCAAAGTTGTTGGAGTATCCTCAGAAAGAAACAGAAGGACAGATACAAGATAGCTTCTCTCAACCATCACTGAATGTTTTCAAACTACAGGGTTATTTCTGCAACCTGTTCTGGTGCTCTTGGGGCTGATCATTGTCAGGAGCATGTACACAAACCCCCTTGGTTATCTCCAAGGACGATGCTGTGGTTTACCTGTAGTAGATGGTGAACTCAAAGCACACCCCAGTTTTGAAGGCTTCATTGCTTCATGCACCTTGCTCTGATTTTTAGACTGGATTTTTATCTCTCTTGCAGAGAGAGAAATAAGAAGCAAAATGGTCTTGAATTCTGCTTCTCTCCAAATCAGCTAGGCTTGTATTTCAGTGATTTGGTATGCTGCACATTTA
Source organism: Oreocharis arfaki (assembly GCA_013398015.1). Classification (NCBI taxonomy): domain Eukaryota; kingdom Metazoa; phylum Chordata; class Aves; order Passeriformes; family Paramythiidae; genus Oreocharis; species Oreocharis arfaki. The sequence goes on from VZRR01000834.1 coordinate 264,520, forward strand.
TACCTTTGCTGTTAATCATGTTGAGGTGAGAAGACACTGCCTTCTTGAAGGTAAAAGTCAAATGGATATAGTTAACAGGAGTAGAGAGGGAGATCTTGGTTCTCTTGCAAATGTTTCTGGGGTGTTTTGCAAACTGAGAGTCAAATGGTTGTGCTGTGATCTGCAGTCCAAACTGAGCCCAGTATGCCCAGGCAAAGAACCCACCTTGTTGGGGAGCTTCTAGGCTGGCGTGCAGTTCCAGTGGTAATCCTCCTGGTACCACGCTGAGCTGTGGATAACCAAGTCATCATCCCCAAGATCAGGCAGGTGAGTGCTCCTTGATGTCCAGGGGACAGCACAAGGCAGGTTGGGCAGCTGGTGGGGACTGTGAGCCTGCTGGGTTGTCCTTCAGCTGTCAGCACTCACTGACACTACGCAGGTCCGGGATCCCCAGGATCTGAAAGGTCTGATGCTTTCCCATGGTAGCTAGAATACGCCTTCCATGTTAGACAAATGAATCTCTGCCAGTTTATGTGAGCTGATAACCTACTTCTTTTCACAATCTGGAGAAATCTCTGATGCTGAAACCCCGAGTCTGCCATTAAATAATTTATATTATGCAAAAGGAGTTGAAAAGCTAGGGTTTGTTTCTTTCATGATTGGTCTATTGCATGGTATCTCTGGGATGGAATGCATCTGTCTTACATCTATGCTGGTGACCACAAGATGCAGAAAGCATTGATAGAGTATTTTATTTTTAGATCCTGGCACTCCAAGTCTGTTGTTTCAAGGTAACTTTCTGCCTTGGTTCCTTACATGCCAGAATTTTTGCATCCTCCACTGTGGATGTGGATACAGAATTCACGATTATCACAGGAGATGGGTTGGCTTCATTTTGAGCTGGATCTCAGTGAGAACGGATGTAGCTGTATTGAATGAACTAAGGATGTAGCCCTTTACAAATAGCAAGGCTTGCTGGCAAACATGAGGGGTTATAAAAAGTGGAACTTTTCTGATAAAGGAAAAAAAATGCAATTGTCCTACAACAATTATCTTCCACTGAGTAAATCTGCTTGTACTTTTCACCTTTAGTAACTAATGGTTTCTTACACAGGTTATTTCAGCCAGCTTGTAAATCTGAGGCTGTTCTGATGCAAGCTGACAGCTGTAATTTCTTTTCATAGAGAGGCTGTTTTATGTGTCACAAGTGTTCAGTACATCTTTGACAGAAATTTATAATACTATTGTGAAAGCCAACGCCCCTGACCAGAAGGCAGAACCATTCTCTCTGACTGGGAAGCTGCCAACTCTGTCACATTGTATATTTATATTTTCCAGTTAATGTACAGAACGAGATGGCTTTCAGAATGAGGTTCTTTTCAGAGTGGTCAGAAAAAAACCGTGTTTACTCCTTTTCTTCCTAGGAAATTGTTGACCCTTCAGGATATTGCTCTCTCGTCTTTAAAGGTTAAGCTATCAGTACCTCCAGCAGGAACAATGGAACTTGTAATAATCTTACTTGCAAATGGCTAGACCAGGCCAAGGTTAAAAGCAATGTTTGGTTTGCCTTGGCAGTGAGAAGGGCATGTGTTGCATCTGATCTTTGCATTGCTGTACCTTCAACAGTGATACTTAGGCTGATACTTTTGCTCACCTGTTACTCTAAAATGGCTTGTTCAAGTGCAGATGTCTACAGGAGGTTGTCTTATCTTTCTAAATGATGTTGGATGTGGGTATGCATTGTAAGACAATCTTTCAAAGGTGCTGTAAGTCAGGCATTCAGGTCCTCATGGGAATATGGTGTCCCAGTCTCCTGACTCCATTTCCATATGTCCATGGGACTTAGAAATTAACTCACACATGCACAAGCTCTTATTCCTGTGAATGTGCAGAGCATTCAAAGGCAGCCTGAAGCCCATCCATGTAAGTTATCTGCCAGAAGAGAAAGCAAATTTTTGAACAATGATTGAAAAGATAGTTAATTAAGAGCTGAGGAGACTCTGGTTGGTGTATTTGAGAAGGCAATTGCCCTGATATTTAGTATAAAGCAGTAAATCTTTGGTGATTGCAGTTCGACTTAGAACAGGAACACTTACTCTGGTATAACAAAATATGTCTTTGCTGGGAGTGACTTGGGCTTCAGGATCCAGATAGTTGTCTTGGAAATGGTGCTGTACATGCACATGCAGACATTTCTGTCCATGCACACACTCAGCACAGAAAGGTGTATTTGCCTCTTAGCACAGTGTGGAGGAGCTTCATGTTGCCCAACAATATACTGTTTCCGAATCCTAGCTTTGGTGCTATATCTAAAAAATTTCCTTTTTCAGAAGTCCTTCCGCCCCAGATTCTTCAGTGTAGCAGAACTACTGCATGAGCAAGGCTTCAAGGTAGGTGGTTCCACTTAGTTAAAGCTAGAGAGCTTTCAAAATCTGAAATGTCCTCAGCCTGCTACAGGAACGTTGGAGTTTCTTTGGAGATAGAGAAAAAAGGGTATTTTCAATGTACAACAGGGATTTTTAGCTGAGTGATCCATAAAGTCAGCAGGTACCACCCAATTAAAAGTGTTTATGATTGTTTAATTGAACATATGGGTCTGTTGTGAGGGCAGGAACAACCCTGGCTCTGCTATCAGCCTGCAGCCGAGATGGACGTTATACACTCCCCCAGCTTCTCCAAGAAACAAAAATGCCAATACAATGCCATGTATGGCAGGAGACAAGGGAGGGAAAACCTTTTGTGTGGAGAGTATCTGTATAGTGCTACATTTTCAGTGATACTCGCAAGCTGCAAGACATATGAACTTCATGGTGTTCACATCACTCTTGTAACTCCTCTATCATTTCACATCCATGTCTCTATGGAAAAGCAACACAGCCACAGAAGATTGGTGAGAGTTCTACTTTTCAAAACTTAGTGCTAGGCATTAAAAAGAAAAAAAAAATGGCAAAAAAAAATTACAAGTGATTGGACTTAAGCCCTATTGAAAGTCGTGGGGATTTAGGTTTTCTTAAGCCACTTTACTGCTTCTGGAAGTGCTACTACCATTCATTGACTATCATCCATCAGGAGATCACAGATAACAGAAAGTTGGGAAGGTTGTTCTGTTCTCTGCATGTCTCTCGATATGGAGAGACACCCTTGTTATGAAAAATGTCCTCCAAAATCAGCTCTGACAACAATGCTGTGTGTTGGGTCAGGCCCACATGAGTTCAATGAAAAGATTTGGTATTGTGAAGAATACAGTAAACAACCCTTTTTTTCCTGTGACAGCTTTATGCCACAGAAGCAACCTCAGCCTGGCTCAATGCTAATGGTATCCCAGCAAATCCTGTGGCATGGCCATCGCAGGAAAGCCAGAGTCCGAGCCTCCCTCCAGTCAGGAGGTAAGAGTAACACTCACCTTGTCAAATTTGTGTTCACAATCCAGGACAGCAAATGCAAGGGGCAAATTGCTGGTCTTGTTGACATCAATGGTAGGGATTTAATGGAACTTTGGATTCAGTCCAAAAGTTTTGGTTTATCTGGTTCTGTCTGGAATTGCCACAGCAGGGAGGTTTCAGCTTAATGAATATCTCATTGAACAGTCCTGTTTAGTATGGCTTGGATGTATTGCTCCATGTTATATTTTTGTGGAAGGATATGTGAAATCTGAATATTTTGCCTTTTAATGACAGTCAGTTATGCCTTTAACAGAGTTGTGCTGAGCTGTATTAAGGCTGCATATTGCTTTGCATTGCTGTCTACAACTGAAATAAAGTCCAAAATCCTCAATAAAGTTTAGTGCCTTAACTCCTTAAACCATTGTTTCTTGACCAAAGACTAAGCTCAAATGACATTTTTCAGTGTTGTCTAGCTGCATGCCTGTGCTGTTCATCAGAGGTTTTCATTAGGAGGGACACATTGTCATACTGTCTTGTGCATTGTCTCTTCAGGCTGGTGAGGGATGGGAAAATAGATCTGGTGATTAACCTGCCCAACAGCAACACCAGGTTTGTCCATGATAATTATGTGATCCGGAGGATGGCTATTGACAATGGGATTGCTCTGCTCACTAACTTCGAGGTACTTCCCATATTGTTCTTTCTCCTCTTAGACATAAGAGCCTTCAGAGCTTCCAAGCCCTTGTGACCATAGATTCCAGTCTGTTTGGACCCTCATTATCTCTGACAAATAATGTATCTGAAAATTGTGACAACAGTTGTTTGAATATATCTTCGTTTTGCTACTATATAAAATGACATTACTCTGAGTAAAACAAAACCAAAGCAACTCTGAGTAAAACAAAACCAAAGCAAATCAAACCAACCAACCAACCAAAAAATTCTGAAGTCCAGAGTCCTGCACTGTGCAGCTGAAGTTGTTGCTGCATCATTTTCACTTCAGAGCAAACATCTCACACAGGGTTGCATGTAACATCTTTAAATTAGGCATGGAAAGTGCTTTTTAGTGGGATATGTTCCTGGTATGGTCCTTAAACCTTACAGCAGGATGTAGCTGGGCTTTTTTGAATGATCCTTGGGTCAACCCGGTTTAGAAGTTCCATCCAAGTGGAATTGCTGCCTGTCCTGCTGTAGTCCCCAGTTGTCAGTCATTATGGGTTTGTAGCTCCTGACAAATGCCTTTCCCCCACTGATGGGGAAAAGATATTTGGTAATGCAAAGTGGAACTCCTGCTGCCAGCAGTACCTTGCCTTCCTTTGCAAGTGGCTTTGACTGTCACAAAAGAGCTTCATTTGGCTCTCATTAAGCATAGCAGCCAAACTCCTACTGGTTTTGGTGGGTACTGACACAGAACCCAGTGACTTGAACTGCTGTCCAGCTGTTCAAAATCTTCTGCTGTGGTTGGAGGAAGCGGCGAGGAGGGAGAATGACAAGCTGTAGGTTCATAGGATAATGGCCAGACATGATTAGCAGGAATGGGGAATTGAAGACCCATCCTTTGCCTACTAGCAAAACATGCTCTGACAACCACAACAAGGGTCCCCATTCAAAATTTATTACCACACCTACTCAATGCATTTCACTGAACTGTTTGGATTCTAGAGTTTTACTCTCTGAGTTTGAGAGAGGAAAACAACCCTGGTTCTCTTTACATTTGGGCTGTAGGGGAAACAACAGCTCTCATGGGACAGAGCTGTCTTGCAAAAGAAGACTGGTACATCTACATCTCTCCAGCTGGACACGCAGGTTCCAGAGGGCTGGAGTCAGCTCCTGTGCACAGTCACCTTGAAACTGGTATTGATTTGGATGAACTCAAGGACTGGACCTGCACCAGGAGGTTTCAGGGTGACAGAGCAGAAGTGTGGAGCCTGCTCTGTCATGCAGTCTTTGCAATGCTCAGTCCTCCTCTGCTTTGTATTAACAGGTGACAAAGCTTTTTGCTGAAGCTCTCAAATACTCCAGGAAATTGGACTCCAGGAGTCTCTTCCACTACAGACAGGCTGACAATGGAAACACTGCATAGAAGAACTCTCTCCAGCCTGCAACTTTACTGCTTCTGGCACCTCAAAAGAGAGGGGATCTCAGATCATCCACCTAACCATCTTTCCATGTACTTTGCTTTTGTTTGGTCTTTTTCAGCCTGCAGATTTGATGGGAGAAGAAGGCTGCATGTGTGTGTCCTAGAATTGCTTCCACATTCTGCTCAGTCCTTCAGGCTATTATCATTACTATTTTTTACATTCTCATTCAATATTGTGAATTCAGGTGGCTCTCCCTGTATTATAAAGACTCTTTCTCAGCCTTGTGTCTGGCTTCAAAAGTGGAGAACTCCCCAAAGACTTCCATGTGTTGCTGTCCAACATTTTGTGCCGTGATTGTGGGCATTAAAATCAAATCCTTTGAAAATGAGGTGAAAGTGTTGCAGTGCTTTACTCCCTCCCAGTTAAATAACCATTTCATTTTCATTCCCACCTTTTCTGCTGCTTTTCACCTCTGGCAGCACCTTCAACTGCTGTCTGTGGAGTAGATCCCTGCTATGGCACATGGGGTGTTATGCTTGGCTGTCTGCATGGCAGAAGACTTCAGCAGCTCTGTGGCCAGCAGCACTGTGTCCTGCATCACATGCAGTGCCTCCTCTAAACCTGTACCAGCTCAGGAACATGCGTCTGTCTTGCCTCCCCTGTGCTGCAGTGTGTACACAGCACACCCAGGAGTCGGGAGTATTCAAAGCTGGACAACTTCTCTGATACTTGCTAGAGTAAGCTGAAATGGAACGTTTACTTCCAGCCATGCTCTGCCTGCCTTAGATTCCAAATCCAAGGCACTGCTAGCCTTGGGTACCTACCTCTTATATATGCTCCAATGCCTGCAGGCTCTGCTAAGAAATACTGCTGCCTCTGGTGCTGGATGTCTGGTAGTGGAGCTGGCTACCATCTAGCAGTGCTTTTTGAAGCTGTCATCACTGCAAATAGTGTACTTAAGGTAGTGTGGATGAGATGAGCAAACTGGACTGCTTCTTGTGGGTGCTCCAAAGTTCCCTTGGGTCTCAAGAACCTTTGAGTGTGGAGAGATAATCAGGGTGAAGAGGTTTTCTGTTGGTTTTTTTTAAAATTAATGCTGAAACATTTCAGGAAGGATATAAAATCTGATGAGAGCTGTTACTGATATGCGCAAAGGTCTGAGAAGAGGCTGTGATGCCTTTAGTTACCAAGGGACTCTCTGAACCATAAGTGTTAACTGTCAAGACCATATTTTGAGCCAGACTTTATTTCTGGTTGGCAGCCCATGCTCTTGTCATGGTATTTCTTCAGTAGTATCTTTTGTGATGAACACAACCCTGCATGCTGTGCACAGGAAGAGCTTTGCACTTTCAGAGTAGAGATGTTATTAAAAAAACTCACAACAACAAAAACCCTCAAGCCAACCAAAACTCCAGAAGAGCCCAAAGGTATCAATGGTTCACCCATACAGTTATGAAATGGATGACTAATGGTGGCTAATGAAGCAGCATTCTAAAGGCAACCTGTGCATATTTTTTCGGTGGCAAAAATCCCATTAGCAGCTGGTGTCATCTCATATCCACCCACCCTGCTTTCACCTCTAGTAGAAAAGAAAGCAATATCTTAAAACATCTGTATTCTCTTGTTCTTCTTTTATTTTGTCACTCGTCTTATGAGTTGAAAATGAAATAAATACCCAGATTGTGACAGCTACTCATTCTTAAATTCTGCAAGGCCAAGATTCTGCCATTCTTTTTTAAAGTTTGTTTTTTTTTAAAGCATTGATGAACACTGGTCTGTTAGGAAACTGTCATTCTTATATGTGACAGTGACCACATCATTTAGTGCAGAGCTGCTGAAATGCCTCAGAGGTGAAGAGGTGCTGGGAGAAGAGCAGCAGGACAAAGGCTTCAGCTGTGTGTAGTCAAGAGAAGGAAGAAGTGCTGATCCCCCAAGAGGGACATGTGAAATACAAGTGAAGAGCCATAGGATAGAGCAGTGGGCTAACAAATGGAGAGATGGGAACTTTTAAAAAGGGGTTGTCAGTTTTGGAAAAATAAGAAAACTTTGCTATTAATTCAACTTTGTTAACCAGTGCTTCTGCCAGTTAGCTGATAGTGTGGGTGTACCTATGTATACTTGTATATACGTTCCTGTTGCTGCAGCAGCTGCAGGTACTTAATCCAAAGCTTCTTTGGTGCCCATAGGCTCTCATACAATTGGAGTGGAATCCTGTCAAAAAACACACCAGGGCTGAGTACTCTGTAATTATTCAGTAATGTTAATGTTTTGCTGCCGGTGCTAAGCACTGGGCCTTTCCCCCTCCTCCTTCAGAGCAGGTGACAGGAATGTCCTTTCTTAGTCAGACCCATCTATACATACACCATACCCTGCGCTGGCTTTGCTCCATCTCCTTTTGGTGTCTCTTCCCCTCCCTTCCCATTGTTCTGACTGATGCAAGATGAAACTCCAACTCCTGTCATGGTCAGAAGGAGTCAAGAAATCATCCTCCAGCTTACTTCAGGCTGGCACTGATGCTGGCTGAATTTGTTTCTTGATATGCCTTTCTTTTTTTGTCCAGACACTATAGGAAAAGATTATTAAGTATCTACAGCTGTTGGGATCAATGCAGAGCTAAAAAAAGTTACAATTAGTGTCCTTTGTACCAAGCTCATCTCTGCTCTCAACAGATTCTCTTTTATAAATATCTTTTCCTTATTAATCTCTCTTATAAATGTCTTTTCCTTATTAATCTCAGGGAGGTTGGCAATGACAGATGAAAGACGAAGCTGTTCAGAGTAAGAAATATCCTAATCTACGAGCACTCAAATAATTTTACTCTTTTTTACTGCCTTAAAAGAGGGTTGATAAAAGCGATGCATGAAGGTGCAAGAGACACTACAAAGCACAACCTTTGAGATAAGAACAAGAAATGGTGACAAGAGCCATGATGAAATATAAAGGGAGCTAAGTTTTAGTAACGGTGGGGTTTTTTTCTCAGTAGTTAGTCTGCTGAGCACACTTTGGAGGATAGCTCTCCAAGTGTGCTGAATGATAGGAAGCTCTGGAGGCTTGATTTCCCAGGAGACACTGCTGGATATTGAAGTCAGGCTCTTTCTCCAGTTGATCACCTTCCTGGCTTTACTCTTCTGAAGTTAGCACCCTTTAAATCACTTGGGGATTGCTCAGGCGGCCCCTGCACAGATTAGTAGCAAAGCTGGGATAGTTTGGCTTGTTGAATAAAAAAAGGAAAGAATGTAAGAGATTGGACAACATAGTGCTACCACTTTCTGCTTTCCTGATAGAGCTCTTAAAACACAGCAAGATGGAAGTGTATTCTTTATATAAATAAAAGAAAAAACATAGTGAAAAACTTTAGGAGGCCTCTTTGCTCTGAGGCCATTTAAAACAGCCAAAGTCAGGTTTGTGAAAGTCCTAGGAAACAACCAAGTAGGAATGGCTCTGTGATCTGAAAGAGCTCTTGACAGTGAGCAGACAAGTGAGTCTTGCTTGACTTGCAGGTTGCTGGATCTCCTGGACTGGATGTTGCCACCAGCCTTTGAGGCATCTTCTTTTCTTTCCCCCACATACCATGTATATTTTGCACTCTCAAGGTTTAAAAGTCTGTTTGTGCTTTATTTCTCTGTGCTTGCATCAGAGGCATCTAGGAGTCTGTCTGGGAGCTCAGCACCTCTGTATCTTTGTAATAAAGGGATCTATAAAAGTAGGAAAGGATTGGAAGTTATCACCATACTAAGACCTGCAACTGCAGCATGTGCTGTGCCGAGCCTTGATGCACACCTGCTGCCTTTATCCCAGTCTGATGCCAACAAGCACTAGCAGGAGGGTGGGCTCATGCAACAACCCACATGAGGTGGTAAATGAGAGAGGACCTCTGGCTCATTCTGTTCACAATGTTTCTAATACCATGCCATTGTCAGAGCAGCCTGGGCCTTGGGAAGCTTCCATCACATGGTGCTGCTGCTATTTCTGCATGGACAGGAGGTGCTGGCATGCCATGTGAAGCATATGAACACTACTGCTTTAGCCATCTGCAGGACATGGAAATCTGCTCTGCTATGACAGTCAGCTGCCAAACAGTTCCCAAACCCTCTGTTTTTCTTCCTTCTGCATCTCAGTGTCTACCACTGCATAATTTATATATATGTATATTGTATATGTATATGTATATTGTAATTTATAAGCAATAATCTAGTTATCCTGTAACATTTATTTCACCCTTACATTGAAGAGAATTTAAATATGAACCTTTTGATGTGTTCTAATTAAATGGAGAACATGATATTTTGTCATTAGCTAGGTAGGCTAAACTCTCACTCATCCTCATAATTAAAATATATTGAATCCTGCAGGCTGATAGTACCACTTGATATAAACCCTTTTAATTTAGGGAAGTTTGTAATGATGAAACTGAAAGACAAAGGCATTTGTTGCAAATCATCTTCAAGCTTTATGACAATGAACTTCTGGGAAATGATGAATAATTGCTAGGGAGTAATGCTAGTGCTTTGGGATTACTGTAATCTTGGATGAATGCTCTGGATTGTCTAAAATAATATCCAAGGGTGGCAAGTGCAACTGTTTTGCAAGGAGCTGCAAGGAGTGCCAAGGGTTTGTAGTTCTGTCAGAGTTCATCCTCCCAGGGAAACTTTCCTGATATTAAAGGCCAGTTTTTTACTCCTACACCATGAAGTTTCTTATGGATATGGGATTTTGTTAGTCTCTATGGAGTTGCTTGCACTAGTGCAAAGCCAGCATAATGTTGCTGTGCTGATTTTGCACTACTTTTAGCCTCTAGGGTAAATGATCACCCAAGATATTCATATGGAGAATCAGGTGCCTTTTCAGGAAAAAATATTTGCTCTTCCAGCTCTAGATAATGTTGTTCTTTCTTCTGACTTCCTGAGCACTACTAAATGCTGCCAAGCTCTTCTTCTTCAAGATCTCTTCTACTAATGAGACCTCATTCTAGCTTAAAGTGTCCCTCTGCTATTCACTGTCTTTGAGAGGCATTAAAGTCCATTCCCTTCTGACAGAAGCACTGGGAACGACTCTTAGAAAAGTGGGTTATGTTCTGACTAAGCATCAAGGGGCATGGGTTGAAGTGTTTGCTGCCTTTCAGGATTCATGTGAGACGAAATGGTGGAGGTGGAGTGGTCAAAATGTAACATTTACTGAGGGTCAAACCTGAGCCTTTAGTCAAATTTTGAATTCACTGATGTGGCCAGCTGAAAGGACATAAATAGTGTGTTCTTAGTGCCAGTAGGGCTGACTTCTTAGGATATCCTGAAACAGGCACTGAAAATTTTTTTAGTGCTCTTCCTAGAGCTATAAAAGCACCAGTATTTATCTGTTTTGCAGCTTAGCCTGAGCTGCTGCTCCTGAAATGAAGGTCTCAGTAGTGCTGTGTCATTTATATCTTATTCGGATCCCCAAGCATTTGGTGCCTCAGGAGTAGTGCAGGAGTGTCCCTGTGCAGTTTTCATACAGATAACAAAACATGGCTGTGAGCTTAGTGTGAGTAAGTAAAGAAATCCTGCCATGGTGCTGAGGAGGAGGCGCCTGCCTGTGTTATCCTCGACATCAGTGACACACAGGATAGTAATACCATTCGCCATCTCAAAACTAGGCAAACCAGAGAAAACACAGACCCCACTTGATCACAAGCCCCAAAGGGCACAGAATGTGTACAGGGGTGTCACTGCGCAACACGGACGGTGAGGAGAAACGAGAGTCTGTCGCAGATCGACACTAACAATCAGGCATGGACGCAGGTTTCATTCACACGCCAAGGTCTCGAGCCAATGGGCAAAAAGCCTGGCCCTCATTTATTTTCACACTTATATACATGTGTACAGACAATCAACAATTGGATGAAGAGGTTAAGCCTCTCCAAATTGATAGGATATAAATTCAGTCCATCACCTTCCTCCACCTCCGGAGAAGGAATGCAAAACAATTCTAAAAATACAGCCTAGAAAAGATTCGTTACAAAAACATGGGCATTGTTTATCTTACAACTTATGAGAAAGTTTTTCACTGCTAATGCGAACAAGGCATGCAGTGAAAAACCAGGGCAATAAGAGTCCAAGCCGAGGGCAAAGTTGCGAGAAAGTGAATTATTTATTTAATTACAGGCAGGATTTATATAATCTTCATATTGGTATATGGCAAAAGATCATTGGTCTCTGGTCCAACCACCTCTCCAAGTGATTGGCTGGATCTCATGAAACGTATTTTCAAAATATTTCTACTTAGATTCATAACAACCTTACATGCAAACAACAGGTGCAAGATGTTTAGAAAACCATCTTGCTTGTTCGCGTGAGAACCAACAGCTTTCTCACAAAATACTTGCAAAATGCTGGATTTTTCCCTGCCAGCAGCTTTTCAGCATCCACACAGGGGAAGATGGATTGACATTAAAATCATTAGGGAAATTCAAAATTTTTTAACTTAGGTTTGCTAGTAAAGGCTTTTCAGTAACTCCTGGTAGATAGGATTGCCTTACATCTTGGTAGACTTTGAAGGGGTTGGAAGCTATTTCAGGTGCAAGAGCAGTTATGCTCTGTAACTGGTTGGGAGAGAAGCAGATGAGCAGGACATCAAAATGAGAAATACCAGAAATGGTCCTTCTCCACCCTCATGCTGTCCCCATGTAGTTCAGGCTGGGTGAGACAGGCTGCTAGACTGGAGGAGAGTAGGTAATTCTCTGTTTGAAATTGCAGCAGCACCTGGTGCAGGAAGAAAGTGGATGTGGGCCACAGCCACATCAACACAGAGCAGGAGTCACCTGCTTATGCTAGGGTCTGGGCTACACCACTGGTACTCCTCACCTAAGCTCACAAACAGCACCTAAATGGGTACATGGCAAAACAAACACTTGGAATTTCCATTCTTACTAGCAAGAATGTACCTGAATTGAAGCTGGAGACATCCAGCTGTTCCAAGCTGAAAGCACCCCATAACAGATAATAAAGATCTGAGACCTCAGCAGAGAGGAGAATGCCAATTATATTAACATATATCCAAGAGTTCCTTGAAGATTTCTTTTCTGTCCTGTGGGATCTCAGCTTAGTACATTAGCATTGGTTTATATATTAATGTAAGCCTAGGCATCCTTAACTGAAAGCTGATTTTTTAAAAATTAACTGCAGGAAAACGAGCCTCAACAAATTCTGCTCCCTGTCTGCCATCAAGAAAAGTCTATTATCAATAATTGTTGGGTTTTTAGTTTTCAAAGAACCCATAATTAAATTTTATTGTCTCATAAGTGATTAGAATTAATTGCTTCCACAATTGCTCTGGTGCTCATTATCTACTTTAAATTGGGAGTGGCTTTTCAGCAGAATTCGTTCATTTACCACAATTCCTTTCTGTTACATTCCTTGCCAGAGAAAATCCATTACAGAGGCTGTTCCCTTTGAGAAATTATGAAAACTGACAGGTGTTGATTTAATATAGCATCTTCTGCAGATTAACTCAACAGAAGGGCTTCTCCCCAGAAAGGCTAGAGAAAGCCACTTCCACACTGGTTAGATTTTCAAAGCCTTGTGTTAATGGGCAGTACTGTATATAATTTTTTAAAAATGGTTTTCTGGTGCTAATCTGAGAACTCATCCTATGTAGAGAGGAAGAGATATTACAGATTTACCCAGTCAATAATGGTAGTTGTCTTTAGCTGCTGTTATGCTGGTTGAAGACCCTATTCTCACCCATTTGCTTGGCTTGAGTTTGGCCTTCCAGTAATTATAGTTGTGACTTATATTAAGCTTGACTTGGACACTGGGTTGGTGCTTGGAATTCCTACAGACTTCTTAAAGAGCCAGAGTACACCTTGTTGGAGACCAGCCACACCTCATTCTCTGGCTACAGCCATCCCTTGCCAGTTGGGATCTCCCCAGGCAAAACTCCTGATCTCTGGACTTGCAGTATCATACCCCCGTTTAACGATTGTCTTCTCCAAGGGCCTTTCTGAAGCTTCCAAGAGCTGCAGGCTCAGGACTGTGCTCAGCAGCAGTGCTCCTGGGGCTCAGTTGAAGAGCACAGCTCATTGCCTCATGGTTTTTTGTGGGTCATTCTCTGAAACAAATCCTGCAGCCTTTCCATGCCATGCACAGTGGAGGTAGTTGGCTTTTCATCTCTGATATTAACCCAGAGCAATGGGCAGCATTATGCATTAGGTTCTCTACTTATGCAGAGAACCTAATCCAAATCCGCCTGCATTTCCACTCATGTGTGGTTGTCCACTGGTGAGAGCATGACGTAAAGGATGCTTGAGTCCTTCAAGGGCACTGCCTAAATCATCTGCTGAGTGGGGTTGCATAAGTACTGTATAAAATAGAATACTACAGTGCTAAATACAGTGTGACTTCACTCTTAGGCTGTATTTTTAGATTGTTAGAGTGCTTCACAGAATGTATTTATAATGAGATGTTTTCTTTCAATGCAGGATGCTGCTCTTAGAGAAAAAATCCTATACAATTTTTAAACACTTGTCATTATATAAATTATACAGAGTATTAGGCGTTTTGTAACACACTTGGAGAGTTTAGCTGACAAAGACTTCCTTCTTCTGAATTGTAATAGCTTCTGGAATCTGGATTTAATTGAGTTATCTGTCCCAGAGAAAGTTACCACTGTCTATTCAGTTCTAGGACATAGCAGAAGGTAGGAGTGATTTGCCCTATAGAAATGGAAGAATTAGAGTGTAAGGAGTGTAGTCACAGATAACTTATGTGGACAGTTTCCAGTCCAGCTGAATTACTTCACATATGTGAATTTATTAATAAAATTGGTTTCATTATAATGTGTTAATAGCACAAGGAATGCCCTCACTTGCTTAGTTCAGCAGCGAGCCTGTAATAGGTGCTTGGGGAAGGAAGAGCCTCAGGAAGACCAAGGTTTTGCTCTGTGGTGAATCTTGAAAGCTTCACTGTGGTAGAATCTGTATTTACAGCATTCTATAATAAGCAGCACCACATATCACTGTGATCTGGGCTGGAGTGGGTGACATCCTGGAGCTCCTCCTCAAGGATTTGTTATCCTCTTCTGCAGTGCAACCCTCAGGGAAAGCTGGACAACCAACCTGGCCCATCTAACCAAACCTGCTGCCCAGTGCTTCTCTCACATGGCCCGTAAGCACAGGGACTGCTTTATATGCTAAGGAGGGATTATTTCTTTTTGGCAGGGATGTAAATTGTGCCACTAATAGTGATTCACCTTCCCTTCAAATCCTGCTCTGGGCTAAGGACTGCTGGCATTGTCCGAAGGAGTGATTTGCTGTAATAATACACTTACTGTAGTAAGTGTACCCTAGGGTTGGGTGCTAACAAGGAGTATTTCCTTTCATGATCTGGCTGCCTTAGCCAGGTTAATGATCTAAATCAATACCTGGAGTCAGAGGGATTTTTGTTACTCTAGATAAGGATTACAGACTGAAGCTGCTGAGGATTTTTGCTGGCTGGTTCCCAGGTGCCCTGGGCACATCTCTTTACCTGTAGTACCTCCTCCAGGCTGCAGTACTGGATTGCCACACTGGGAACTTGATAGGGAAAGTATTTGCACAAAGAAACCTTATTCCTTTCTGTGATTTTATTTAAGTGCTTCATTTTTTAAATGAAGCAAGTAAAGAGGGAAAATAATTTTAGTCATCTTTTCAGGATCATTTTTGTTTATGCTTGTATTAAAAAACATAAAGAAAAAAGCTCCTAAAATCAGACTCTTCACAGTAAAATGAGTAGCAAACAGTGCCACTTCGGTAAATGTTTCCATTCATTTTTCAATAAATTACCAATTTATACTTCTGAATGTGGCAATAAAAAGAGATAAAAGGACAGAAGGAGGAGGAAAACTTAGGAGGTTTATGTTTACAGCCAAACATTTGGTTTTATGTTTACCTCATGGAAAGTAACTCCATATATCATGATAATTGACTTCACCAAGTACCTTTGAAAAAGCAGACTTCGCTACAAAAAAGCATCTTGTTCTAGAGAAGCCTATGCATGGTTTTTCCACTAAGGAGAACATTCTCTTTTGAATCAATGGTTTAAGCATTTTACAATATTCCTACCTTGTGGTTCATTTGCCCAGTTGGTGGCTGAGAACAAGAAAGATCATGACATAAATAAAACCAAAATGTTTATAGTTTGCTTAAACCCTAAACAAATCATCATTTATCTGCCATCACTCCAGATTGATTCCTGAGAACTTCTTGTAGTGAAGGCTTCCCCTACCCTACTTCCAGATATTTGCTTGTTACCATTTTTACAGTCATTTACGGGCAGCTCTTCTACAATCCTGACCGGGGATTTTGATCTGCCAGACTTCTGAGGGGTCACTGGATTTTTCCTTGGCATCCTGGCACAGGAAACAAGGACTCTCAAGCAGCTGAGCTGCTGAATTTTTCCATCATTTAACACAACAAAAGCGAGTTTTGTTGCAGATCTGTTTTGGAAACAATATTTGTGGCAGTTCCTCTCTGAGTCAGTCGGAGAGCAGAGGACTGGATAGTGGTGGGCAATAAAAAACCCTGGTGCTCCTATAAGGACTTTAATTACTCATCTCGTTACAAGTGAGACCAAGGGAGGCTGGTGGCAATGCCAGCTTCAGAACAGCTGTGAAGGATTTATTTTTCCTCAATGATGCGTGGAAAAAGCTGTAAAAATACTGTACAAGGTTGGCTAATAAACTGTATTTTATTAGCCATTCTTATTATGAGTGTTTACAAGCTAGTGTGCTGATAGGCATTTTGATGAGATAGTATTCCTTAGCTATAATCATTCTGGAATTACAGAATTAAGGACAGAAAGCCAGAAAGCTGGAAAACATGACATATGCATATGTCAGACCCAGATTTATAGCCCAACAATGAGAAGCTGGCTTGGCAGCAGGTACTCTGAATGGTTACAGAGCTGGCCTGGCCAAGTCCTTTGTGGCTTGTTCAAAGTAGATAGGTAGTGTGATTTGTGGATGTTTCCATGGATCTCCTTGGAACCTCCCAGGCCCCTGAGGTGTGATAACAGACCAGCAAGCTGATGTTATCCCTGTCTTCTGCCCCTTGTTCCCCTTGGTGTCTGGGGTGGGCACAGGGAAAGGACAAAAAGGCCTGGACAGCCTCCCCAACCTGTCTTACAGAACAAGCCCCTTGCAAAGTCAAGACTTAATCTTGGGTGTTTTAAGTTCCATTCTACCACCACCAAGCTCCATCATGGTTTTCTTTGTGTCAAGTTATGATGCAATTTCCTGCTCCCAAAGTGGCCTCTTCCATGCTGGAGCTATTTTCTAGCACGCTTCCAGTAAGAGCAGTGCACTTCCCAGGAATGTTGCCTGGCCAGGGGTTGTGATGGCACTTCTGTGTTGGCAGCATTACACCTCAGGCTATGATATACCAACAGTAATAGTCCCATAATCAAAGTAGTGAATTGAGTTTAACCTGAGAAGAAGCTCTGTGAAAATGTCTTTGTGGTTATTGTCTCTGGTTCTCTGTTTGTTGCTGTTCAGTCACACAACCAAAAACGTGCTCTGCTTACAAGCAGAAAGGTTTTAGTGACTATTTTTTCATTGTGCTTCCTTTCTGCTCTCCCCCTCTGCTGGCAGTCCTGTAAATCTACACTAGGTTGCCAAGGTCTTGCTGGTTTCTTTACTGTTTATGCCTAATCTCCAATAATAATTGTTCTGTGGGGAAGCCACAGCCTTGGTGGTAACTGTGAGTCTGCTGTGGGCAGGTGGTGTGCCACGGGTTTTCTGTGTGACCCTGGTGCCTTAGCCATGGTGGTCTGCTGTTCCTGACACCTAAACAGGAAAAGGAGCTGTGGAGAGCAGGTAGCATTCGGAGCAGCAGTCACCTAGGATGAGATTTTTTAGGAAATTAAATACATAAAGATGCAGATCGGGTGAAGTTTCATGGCTGCGTGTTTTTGTGAGTCATACTTTGCACCAATGTTTATTGCAGGTCTTGATCAGATTCAAACCTTGCCTGTTATCTCAGTCCCTCCCTGAAACAAAGGAAATATGCCCTGCTCTGTTAGAGTGCTGCAAGAATACACCTGTGAATCTCTATGATGGGGATGGAGTTTCTGACTTGAGGCCTCAATCCTCTTGGGAGACTTTCCATTAATTTCTTTGGGGTTATGGAAATCACAGAGGATTATTTCCTCAGATATGAATGGATCAAATAGATTTGTAGCTTATCTTCATCTCTCCCTGGGCTGATTCTCTTTTCACTGTTTGCATCTGGGAAAACAAGCAAGAATACATATATCCTAATATTTTAGGAAGCAAGCAGTGACTGTCAGCTGTCATGGGAATGTGATGCATTCATGAATGGCACAGTAGGTGTTCTCTGTATTTTGCTAAGAACCAAGTAGCACCAGTGAAATAGGCATCCAGTTAAAGATGTGGCCATGCCACCAGACATCTCTTTGCTAAGACAGGACAAACAGCATCCAATTTCTGGTTGAGCTTGTGGGAAACTTTGTACAGAGTGTAATTATGCTAAGAAGAATTTTACCAGAACACTTCAGCATCCAAATGGCTGATAAATAGTTCTATGTTGTGAGATTGGGGGTTTTTTGGTCTAGTTTCGGCAACATCTTAGAAATTGCACATGACTGTTCTTCTGTTTTGAAAAGAATTTGCTGATCTCATTTAACTTCAAGAAGGGTCTTGAAAATGGTTTTGTTTTTTCAAATACAGCAGAAAAGCCCTCAAATCTCTGAGTGCTGTGACAGTGTTAAAAAAAAAAGGGACTATTTTGAAAGCTGATAAATTAAACACAATTTCAAACAGCTTTATAAAGATAATTTCCTTTGTGCTCAGTGCTTTGGCATCAGATCGTCAAACAATACAAATAGGTAGAACAGCTGGACCATGTCATTGTCACTTTTCCAAAACCAATCTCCAGCCCACTGAAGAACTGGATGTTGCTGACCATTAACGCTGAAAGGAAAGGAGACACTTTATTCAAAGCCAATCTTTTCCTTAAAGATCACCTATCTAAATATTTAGTAAGTACAACCTTCTGTAACTGTGGGGCAGATGGAAGGTGTTTGTTTGTTTTTTTTTTTTTGACGGAACAATGCATAAAATAAAGCACTCATTTCCTAATGAACAATCCATATGCTTCTTTATTCAGTTCAGGGAGTGCAGTGGTCATTTGTCCAGCTGAACAGAGAAGGAGAATAAGAATCAGGGAAACTAGGGTAAGTTCTGTCAATCTGTAAATACTCTAAAGCTGAAAGTTAGGAACAAGTTGGTCTTGCGTGTTTGATGAGCATGATGAAGATATGGTGGCCATATGTGTCAGCACCTGCACTGGAAGATGTGGGACTAATCATGCTGAAGGAACAAGGCTTGAAAAAATAGAACCATCTCCCTCCATATGCTGTGTGTAACATTGCAGGTGACCATTATGATGTGGGAAGGGGATGTATGGCCTGTGATTCACGAGGAAGAGGTTTCTCAGATCTTAAATTTGAGGCTTAAATGTAAGAGCAGGAAAAGATTGAAACTAAACCCCAGAAGGTGTATACCTACCCTGCATGCAGAAGTGGAAGCTCCACAGTCTCTGAGCTGGTGTCAGTAAACAGCTGTGTCTGCAGAAGATATGGTACTGCCTTTTGTGTGTCTTTGCACTCTTAACGAGGGAGGAGAAGGGAAAGTCCGTGGAGATAAAGGACTGAAACTTGGGCTTTTCAAATCCTTCTCCAATACAGTTCTAAAACTAACTCTATTCTGCCGGGAATTGCAGACCCACTCTTCTGACTGGTTGTATAGAGGGGCTTGAGATTACAGAAGCTTTCTTACACCTTAGACCTTCACAAGCTCAGGGATTAGAGCTCTGCAGTGGCATTCATCCTGCTTAATTTTTGCTGTCTAGAAATCACACATCTTGTGGAGAAAAAGAAACTCTTCCACAGCTTGCTTATCTGAAATGTCTGTCTTGGGAAGATAGCAGTATCGCTTTGGAGGGGCCTGTCTCTGTTCTGGTGGTAGAGAGTTCTTCAGGGTAGGGGAAGAAGCCTATGAACATCTTCAGGAGAGGTAGTGACTGAGTAGTAAAGTGTGAGGTACAACACAGTGTAACATAATGCCATTAAGAAAAAAAGAAATGTAAGATCTTACGTGAAATAGGGGGCTTTGACTTGTCCATTACCAGTGAAGAGATGAAATCTCTTTGGACAGTCTCATGAAAATTCAGGCTAATGCTTAGCAGAACCCCCAAAATACTGGCAGGATTGGGAAAGCAATAGGGGTCATCTCTCAATGCAGCTGTACAAATCCAAGGATGGCTCACACCTTGAAGCCTGAAGGCAGTTCTCATCTCTACATCAGATAAAGCGTGTGGGAGAAAGGAAAAGGAAACAAGGCTTATCAAGAGTTAGTTTTCATGTAATGGATAAGCTACAAAGCTCTGACTCCCTGTGGTGGAGTCTAAAAACCTGTGTGGGAAAGAGAGAAGGAATGGGAGTCAGATGGTCACCACAAGTTCATGCATATTCAAGGGGACTTGGAATATACTCATGAAAAAGAAATCCACTGCATTATAAATGCACAGCAATCATGTAGTACTGGAAGGTGATGAGCTGAAAACATTGGAGATGCAGCCATTTTTTGTTCTTACATTAATTACAAATTATGGCAAAAACTCATAGGGAACTGCTTCTTTGCCTAGATAGGGTTATCCTCTGGTATGAGGAACACACAGCTGTGGTGATTTGGTGGTGTATAGTTCATGAAGGATCATGAACTGAATAGCAGGAACCCAGGCATGTGACACTGAGCTAATTGAGATCCCTACAGAATTCTCCCTGTGAGGTCTTGAACCTGTCAAGCTAAATTAAGCTCTGCTGGTGGACCACGTGTTTTATATCCTAGTCTATGCTTTCAAATTCACAAAGATCATGCTAAAAATTATTATGCCTTATTCTAGAAAGTGTTATCTTAGGGAAAAACACTGCTCTTGAATCTGTGCTGGGGAATGTGCAGTGAAGGCAGTTATTGAAGATAAAACTTCTTGTGTCTTCTCTTGTAATTCATACAATGTTTTTCAGGAAGATATGAAAGAGGAATTGGACTGGGGCTGAGCCAGAGCTTTGTGGCTGTATGTGTAGATGGGATATGTAGAGCCTGAGTCTCAGGGCCGTTACAAGTCATTACAGAGATGCCACAATTGACATTGACTTATTGGGACAAACTGTGATGTAATAAGAGAGATTCCTTCCTTCAGGTGTGTATGACCTCCTAGGTAGCAAATGAGTGAGGATAAGACTTGCCTCTGTGAAATGGTCACATGCCAAAGGGCACAGGATACACTACTGTAAACACCGTGGATTTGCAGAAAGTCTAAATCAGGTCTGAACCTGGCCCATGGGCTGCAGCAGCCTTCTCCCTGTTTGTACTCTAAATTTCACACAAGGTTTGGGACTGCTGAGAAATTTTGAAACTGATGTTTTGGTTAGATTTGAAATACTCCTCCCCCCAGCACTATCCCTGCTTAAAATTCCTAGCTATCAAACAGCTACTTCCTCTCAGATTATTGGCTTTTCATGTTGCTCAAGTGCAGCCTTTTCATCAGACTGCATATGTTCTGATCACTTTCTGGCACTTTTTTCTTATTTTAAATAGAGCCCATTCAGCCACAGTTTATACAACCACTATCCAGATAATACCCTACAAATGACCAACTTTCCCTGGAGAAACACAATCATATCTTTCGCCATTTCTGCCAACTGCATTTGAGTTTGCCACAGAGCCAAGCATGGCCCTGCTATTGTACTAGTGCAGATGGGTGGGAGTCACAAAAGCCTGAATTGGAAAATTCCCAACCTGTGGGCAAGAGCTTTGGCTTACTTCTTTCTGTTGTAGGGTTCCCACTGATTGAGTTGGATAGAAGTTGTTTCCGGTACTTTCAGACTTTTTCACAAGCATGAAGGGACATGCTTTCAAAAGGCTTGTGGAAAATGAGAAGATTTGTGTTTATATAGGATTGCAAACAGGAAATATACCCCAAATCTTGTCTGATGGAGTGTTGTCTGCGAGTAATTCCATGGGCCATGGGCCCCCTCTTGCCACAGGTGTGCACTCTTCTCTTGTAAGTTGATTGGGGTCCATTTAAGCTGCTCCAAGTTCAGGGAGCCTGGGCATCCAGGGCAGGGCAGTGCTGGAGGACAGATGAGACATTCTCACAAGTAGTAGCCAAGAGTTTTTCCACCAGCTGGCAGGCAGTAGCAAATTGTGTATGCAAACATGGCAGCAGCTTGCACTGTAAGAATTGCTAAAATCCTGCTAAATTTGGTGGTATTTGAGAGTACTGGGTTCCCAAAATCTAGCTCTGACCCCAGTGCAGCTGGAGTGAGGAGTGGTGCTGGACATGGTGCAGCTGGCAGTTACCTTCTCCAGGTATTGATCCCAAAGCTAATGCATGCTGAGTAAAGACTTTCTCGAGCTCTTTGTGTGGGTAATTGGCTTGACTGTGTTTGCCTGACCTTTTATCCTGAGCCTGGCAGGGAAAGGGACAAGAATGCCCTTGTTACTGCTTTCATTCAGGCTTCCCTGAGCTCTGTGACATGTGGAGATCTCAGGGAAAGGGGAACAAGACCACAGATGCCAAATGAGCTGTGTAGCTCCAAGCCAGGAGGCCAGTATTAACCCTCTCCACCATCTCATCCTGTGCCAGGTGGGGCCAGTGAGGAACAGGTCTGATGTGTTTAGAATTTATTTTGGGTTTAGGGAAGCAAGGCAAATTGTGCATTTTTTCTCCTTCACAAATAACTTAAACATACCCCAGAAAGGAAACCAGCTGGTGAAATGCAAAGACATGCTTTCAGATCCAGCAGAACAGAAAGAAAATGGGAAAACAACCATCTTTCATATGCCTTCATGTAAATCAGACAGACAGAAAGTTAATTATCCTTGTGTCTTTTCTGGTAAAAACACATCATTTGTTGTCCTTTTTTTGGGAAAACTCCAGCCCCCTTGCAGCCCCCCTCGCTGTCCATGCTAGGAGAGCACAGTTTGCTTGTTTTAGCTGGAAGCACACTGACAAGGTGGAGCTCCTTGGCTCAGACCCAAGGCTCACAGTTTAGCCAGGGGCCCATGTGTGCAACATGGACTGACAGCCTGGCTGGAAGTAATTCATGACAGAGGTTTCCCGTGGGACAGTGAAAGGGAGAAAGAGAATCAGATCTTGATGTCTTCAGTAGCCTTTGTTCATCATGAAAGCCCGCCCTTCCATTGCTCTTCCTCATGGTTCTTTCCCAGCATCCACTATCTGTAATAAGCTCAATGACTAAGCCTCAGGGGTGGGTTGTGGGCCAGGAATCTGTTGGGCTATGTGCCATACATGGACCCCAAAGGAAGCCATTACTGCCCACAACACTTGGGCAATGACACAACTCGATACATGGACCCCAAAACTGAGGAAAATGAATCACCCACCACCTGTATTTATGCTACATCAGGACATTCGCAAACTGTTAGCAGAGAATTTGAATGTAAAATATTTATAAATTCTTCTATATTTTTAATATCCTGTGGAGATTTGGCTGATGTAGCAATTCTTTAAATTGCACAGAAACATGATATATGGCGTACTGCAGAATATATCAGTGTGTCTCTCCAGATCTCTGCCAGCATACTGGGGCTGATTTCAAGGTATGTCTTTATAAGAAAATCACTGCTGGCTCAGTGATTAAGCATCACTGCCAAGTCCTGTGACTTTGGATCTCAGCTTTCATTGCTTCCAAAAGGCCTGATTCTGCTCTGTTATATTTCCAGCGATGCCCCTGTGAAGAGAAATCAAGTCCAGGGCTCGTACTTGGGCCAGATGGCCTCTCAAACCTACAGGTCAGGCTGCATTGTCACTGACAAGAGGCTGGATCCACCTCAGAGTCACATTACCTTTCATCTTGCTTGAGTCACTCTGGTCTGATGTGGGTAAGGGGCAGAGAGCCTTGGGTTTGGTTAAATTATCAACAAGGCCTTTGTGGCTTGCTGCAAAGTTTTAAATGCCTCTGTGGATTTTGCAGTGGATAAAACTGGCAGAAATTATCCCCAAATGTGGCTGGCTCAGACAAAGGAGTTGGAAGTGCTCAGACTCAGAGAAACCAGCAGCAGCTTTTTTGGCTCAGAAAAGAAAGGGAAAGTGAACCACAGGACTCAAAATAATAGTCTGGCAGAGAAAATATATCCCAAAGAGCAAATGACTTAAGCAGGTGAGCTGATTTTGCTGGTCTCTCGTGTTAGTGCCATCTACCTATTGCTTTATTTATTTATTTGTAAGGAAGGGATTTGCAAAATAATAGCTGAGCTGTAGAAGCTCCCACAGTCTGCAAAGCCTGCTCACAGCAGTGGGTCCCAGCAGCTGGATGAGACAGAGGAACACTGTGGAGCATCTGGAGCAGGATCTGCCCTCGTGTTGGCTGCCTACAGAGTGTCACTCGTGGCTCAGGGATGTGGGGCAGACTCTCACTCCTTAATTCTCATTACTTCATGAGTGCTTGTGAAACCTTGACACAGCATCGCTCACAGGATCTGTCCCAAGTTTTGATTCTAAAAAGGTGCAGTGAGAAATTCTGAGTCCTAATATAGGTGGACAAACTCTCACTGGCCAGAGCTATCCCTATGCAGGTGATTTGAACATAGCCATTGGTTAGCACAATGACACTTGGGGGCCAGGTAGAAGATGCCATGGAGTGTTTCCTGATCATCTCCAGAGGTGTGAGAGCCTCTTCTGTACACACGTATTCCATGGCAGAAGAGGTGTATCTGGACCTCCCCTTCAGGCATTCTCAAGCCAGCTGTAAATTCCAACTTCCGAATTTCTGCAGGTTAATACTGCAGCCTTAGAACTGCCTGAATGAGGTTTAACCTTGATTTACCCTTTATTTTACAAAGTTTAGCCCTTTTTCAGAGTACATGTCCCTGAATACAATACCTCCAATCAATCCTGTTTAAGATAGGCACCTCTTTCCAGCCCAGCTCTAGGTGTAAGAGAAATGGGTAATGATGAAACCTTGTGTTTGTTCAACTCTGTTTGGAATTTACAGCTCTTTGTAAATGATTTGTTGCAGTCATAATAATTGATGCCTCTGCAAATGGATTCCTATCCACAATATATTCAGACTCAGGCCTTCATTTCAGGCTCATGGGGACAATATGCATTTAATGGGAAAACTGGTTGGGTTGCTTTTGGTTCTTATTTATGTACTAAAATGAAGGAAAACCATCTACCTGGTGGTTTCCTGTAAAAAAAAAAAAACAACAACTGTGTGGAGGGAGCAGACTCATAAGGTGCAGGAGCTGTGATACACATCCTACCTGTGAACAGGCAAGATAGATCAAAGATAGATCTTGGCCTCTCACTCTTCGCTTCCCCTCAGCCCAAGATGGAGACTCCTCTACTTGCCGATCTTGTCAAGACTTCTAGAGATCATGTAGTTTCTTACTTGTACTCCTTTATGGCCATACAGTTGATGCTAAGGAGATGGGAGAAACATCTTCTACCATGCAGATCAGTTTGAGGTTTTTCATTAGATTTCCCCTTTTTTTTTCACTGGCTGGCTGTGAAAGCTTCTGGATGAGAGTCCTTGTCTGGATGAGGGTCCTGTTGCCCTTTTGTTAGGTTTGTTCCCATCTGCTTCCACCGGTATAAACAGTTCTACTGATAGGCACTAATTGCTCTCTGCCTCTGTGAACACAGGGCACTTCGGGATTTTTGAGAAACTGGCAGTTTCCCTGTAGCTGCAAACACAGTTGCTCCCACCAGGGAAAATATCAGTGTGGAAAACAACAGCATGAAAAACATGGTTGCTGTTGCTCAGTAGTGTCTATGAACGTACCACCACCACTTGAACTGACTGGAAAGGAGGAATTCAAGGAAGGAAATGTTCCTTAAGCAGGACCTGCTGAGTAAGTTGTCCATGTTCACCAGTCCATCGACTCCACTCTTGGAGTGTTGGTATCTCCAGCTTCAGCCACAGTGGCTTGTGGTCTCAGCCATGACAGGGAGCATCATTCTCTGAAGCACAATGCTTATGTATTTTTGAAGTAAGGATAAAAGGCTTGTATGTATTTGTGAATAAATGCAATAGAAAAATAATTCAACTTGTCGTTTAGAGTCAGACATCCCAAGTACCTAGAGATACATGTTTCACCCAGTGCCTGATTACTGTTTTCAATCATCTCATTAAGTTCCTGGTTTCAGGGTGACTGCAACATGGATCTCTGAGGGGATTAGCACAGCGGAGTTGTTGAGACCCTGAGATACTTTTGTCACAAGTATCAACAGAAAGGAGGAAAACCTGGTATTTTTTAAAACAAGATACTTCAGAGCAAGGAATTTTCTTCCAAAAATAGTAGTCAATTCTTTCAGAAGTCAGTTGTGATTTTAAGGTGTCACTGCTCTTTGGTACATGATTCACTACATCTTTAGGACTGCAGGTTTTGGAGAAGTGATGTCTGTCTTCACTGTACTGAGTCATATGTAGGGACTGAAGAACAGTGCAGAGAGAAAAGACTGCAAACTCCTGTTAGAAAGGCTGAGCTGGGAAGGGATGGAGTCTTTTCTAGGTAGGACCCTCTAGTGTGCCCATGGGTTAGGTGAGCTGGCCTAATGCTCTAAGATAGCGCCATATCATATCTGGAGTTCCCTGAAACAAGGTGGGACAGACTTGATGTTCCAGATGGCTTTTTTGCTCTTATCTTTATTTGCTCTTACATTGGAACTGCTAATGTTCTTCTTCCAGTTTCTTGTGCTTATGGCTCAGAGCAAAGACACCTTAGAGCCTGTGACATAAATGATAGAATAGTTTGGATTGGAAGGGACCTCATTGTATTACAACACCTTCCATTAATCAATCAGCTGAGATGTGTCTTCTGGGGGCTCTTTTCCGAACTCTTAACTCTCTTAACTTTTGGGTAGTTTCCTGGTTGATCAAGATCCAATTTTCATTATTTTCTGTCACAAGTTGTGCTGGTGGGTTTTGTTGTGATTGCAAGGCAGTCTTTGCTCTCACAAGGAAGAAAGGCTGAGAGCATTGGGATCCTTCAGTCTGGAAAAGAGAAGGCTCTGGAGTGCCCTTACTGTGGCCCTCCACTACATGAAGGAGCTACAAGAAAGATGGAGAGGGACTACTGACAGGAGCATGTAGTCACAGGACATGGAATGGATTCAAACTAAGAGTAGGTTTAGATTAGATATAAGGAAAAAATTCTTCCCTGTGAGGCTGGTGAGGCACTGGAACAGGTTACCTAGAGAAGCCATGGATGCCTCATTCCTGGAAGTGTTTAAGGCCAGGTTGAACAAGGCTCTGAGCAACCTGGTCCAGTGGAAAGTGCCCCTGACAATGGTGGGGGCTGGGACAAGATGAGCTTTTTTTTCCTTTCCAGCCCTAACCATTCTTTGATTCTAAGATTGAGACATTAAGTTACGCTGCTAAAGTCTTGGGATGCATTCATATTTCAGAAACCACCCAGTAATTTAATTAGACTCCATCTCATGTGGTTTGGTTCTGTCTTTGCAGGTAGGAAATGTTGGGGGCATTTGCAAGACAGTGCAGCAGTGATTCCAACCTGACATTAGGGATCCCTTTCCACACAGTGTCTCGGCACCAGCACCAGGTCTCAGCCTCCCCCTTAACTCCCTCCTTGCCAAGGAAATAAAAAGAGACATATTGGCTCCTTTCTTCCTCCAGCAAACACCCTGACAACGGAGGAAGGTTTTCCCTTCCCTTCCTCTTTCCTATTCTTTTGCCTGGCATGAGAAGCACTGGCAAATCCGATTTCTTCATCCATTTTTCGTTCCTGGTGGTGCATTTGAAGCACTAACTGGTGCCATGGGAAATGAGCTGTGGCAAAAGCTGACAGGCACTCAGGGTTGTGCAAACACTGATGGATTGTGCAAGTCAAGAGAGTAAAGGTGCTGCTCTATTCATATTAAAGGCTACCACAAAACAGACTCCCCAGGATGACTATGCCCACAGAGGTTTCTTGTTGAAGATATGTTTATCTATATTACCAATATTCACATCTCTGTGTTTTGATAAAGTCTTGCAATTTATTTAAGAATGGGCTAAAATAATTTCACAATTAATTTAAACACTTGTTTTGAGCATATTAATTTAAACACATTAGTTTAAACATTTGCTCTAAACCCACCTTTTCCAACCCAGTAATGCACTTGGCTTTATCCACTTCTAGGTCATGGTTGCATTGTTGTTTATTTTTTGTTTCATTTATTAATTTCTAGCCAATTAACCTCTTCCTTTTCCATCTAGCCTGGAGATAATGACCTTGTATGATAATATTTTTATGTTGTTTGTTAAACACTACTGTCTTGGTTTGAAAGACAGGTGTCTGCCAAGGAAGGAAGGAACCTCCCTTGGAATGGAAAATGTGATCCCCTTCCCTCCAAATTATTAAAACTTTGAAGTTATGGGGCTTTCATGTAAAGTTATGGGGAAAGGAATAACAGTTCTTTACTAGTATGTATGTGTATAACAAGGCAAACAAACAGCAACAACGGCAGCAACAACAACCAAGAACAGAAAACCCAGTAAAGTCTCTTCCCACTCTTTAAGCCATTTCCCCTCTGGTGTAGATCCAGTCACAGCCGGCAGGGGCGCTGGTGGCTCCTGGCCCGGCAGGGCGGGTGCGATGGTTCCCCCGCGGCTGCAGGGGGCGCTGCAGCGCGAGCTCGGACACCATGCGGTGACGGCGGCTCGGCTAAGCCGGGCAGTCACGGGTGGCTGCTGGTCATGATGGCCGGGCTACCGCTCAGAGGGGGCCCGTACAGGGACACCCCTCACATCGGCTCCAGATTCCCCCCCGACGGCCGGCAAACAAAAAAAAGAATAAGCAGACTTGCAGTGCAGGGAAACCACAGCAGACCGGGATCTTAGAGTCCAACACACAGGAGTGGCTGTGGCAATGCGGCGCGGACAGAGGGTCCGGCAAGAGCCGACCCTGGTGTTCCGGTGTCGCAGATCGACACTAACAATCAGGCATGGACGCAGGTTTCATTCAAACGCCAAGGTTTCGGGCCAACGGGCAAAAGCCTCGCCCCTCGTTTATTTTCACACTTATATACATACGTACAGACAATCAACAATTGGATGAAGAGGTTAAGCCTCTCCAAATTGATAGGCTATAAATTCAGCCCATCACCTTCCTCCGCCTCTGGAGAAGGAATGCAAAACAATTCTAAAAGTACAGCCTAGAAAAGATTCGTTACAAAAACATGGGCATTGTTTATCTTACAACTTACGAGAAAGTCCTTCACTGCTAATGCGAACAAGGCATGCAGTGAAAAACCAGGGCAACATTCCGGCACCACACGTGCTGATTCTGAGCTCTGCGACCAGGTGGCAGGGAAGCAGGCAAACTGCTCCTTCACCTCCCAAACCCAGAAACAGGACCAAGCAAAACCCAGCCAAGCCTCCGGGGCAGCCCCCTCACCTTTTCTCGAAGTATCACTCTCAACCCTCCCCAAGCCAGGGCCATTTAAATGGAATGTCGTGACATTTTTTGTTTCCTAATTGCCCCATTTATCTCTCAGGCAAAGCCGTCCCAACCCCGCATTGTCCTTCCAGGTTGCAGATGGAAGAAAATTTCACTTAAAAAGCCAAACCCAGAACAACTACTTTTGAAGCAAGCTAAACTAATGACATGGGTTATTAAATGCCACACTTGAGGATACGAGATGATTGGCGGCAGACCCTGGATGGTGTTGTTCCCTCCCCACCTCCACTCTCCCTGGCCATCGTGTCTATGCACTAGTGCCAAGGGCCAGTGTGAGGGCAGTGTCACCTCACTCTGGACCAGTGCACCTTATGAAAAAGACAAGGGCAAGCAGGGACCAAGACACACACCTGCTCTGTCTCCGTGTTCCAGACTTCTGGAATTCTCAGCAGACCTGGGTTTCCTGAAATCTCAGTCTGAGTCCTGGTGTTGGAGATGATACGAAAGTTAAAATTTTTTAATGTAACTTTAGTCAGTTTTCACAGAACTGACTAATGTTTCACATGAACTAGGTTGGAAAAGACCTTTGAGATCATCAAGTCCAATCTATGTTCGCCTTTGCCCCATGGGAAGGGAATTTAAGCTTTTTTCCAGGACATTGTTCCACCAGGTGAGGCCTGATGAGCTTAACATCTCAACAGACTGGGAGTAGCACAGAAGATACACAGAAGATAACAACCATCAACGACCGTCAACGACCATCAATGACCATTAACACCCATCAACTCCAAAAATCCCTGGCATGGTTGGATACACGAGGTCTGGGAAAAGAGAGATAAGAATGAGGACCTAATTATCATAGGAGGCAAAAAAATCCATATCCAATAGGAAACCAAATACTAAGAACTGCGTAACTTGGGACCAATGAACACTGAACCAATGAATTTCTATGGTGTTTGACTGTATAAATATCTGAAAAATCTAGTAAAATCCATGTGTCATGGAATGATTTTCTCTGCACACCTGAGCTCTGTGTGGATGAAATGACTTCCGTTACACATCCTGGCCAGAACAACACCCTGGCCAGAATAAAGTGAAAGGAATGAGGTAGATTTGTCTAAGCAAACAAACTGTGGGTGTGCTGATAGGTAAAAGCTAGATACTGAGAGGTGAAAGAAACAATGAGAGGAATTCCACTGACTGATGAAAGGGGTGAGAGGGATTTGTCTTTACAAACAAACTGTGGTTTTGCTGATAGGTAAAGATAGATACTGAGAGACGAAAGAAGCAGTGGGAAGAACCATAAATCCCATAGGAAAAGAAAAAGGGGGGGTATACATTAGAAGGGGGTCTGTATTAGGCGATTCAGGGACTCTGTACCTCTCAAGTACCTCAGCCAATGGGGAAAGAGAGCGGGAAATGATGCCAGGAAATTTGGACAAAGAGGAGACTCCGTCCTATAACTATTTGAGAGACCCCAGAGGAATGCCCCATGGCCTCTCCCTTTATTCGAATGAAGTAACAGGACTCCTCTGTCTCCTTTTTGGACATAAACCTCTGGTCTTTGTGGATTAATTTCCCTGACAAAAGTAATCCCTTGATTCTCTAACACTAAAAATCGTGTTGGAGGGTTTTTATTTTTCCCATAGTTTTGGTGACACTGGCAAAGGGTGCTTCTACCTGGAGTGAGTTCCATATGCTTTAGTGTCAAGAATCATCTTGAACAAGGCCTCGAAATTACAGAGTGACTCTTCCTGTGTGAACATTAGGAGTCATGAGAGAATCCACGTTAGCTGGAACAGTCTTGGCCAAATTAAGGTTCTTCTCAGATAGCACTTCACCTTGCTGTGTAGTTGGATATGCTCCTTCCTTTCCTCATCCTGCACAGACATATAGGCCCTGACATTTTCCAGAAGCAGCCATGCACAGATCAAGGATCAGTTGGGACTTTGCTACCAAGAGCAGACAGTGGTGAGAACTTTTGGAAAATTTCACTCTGGAGCTTCTGTATTCTAACCTCCTCGTCTCTGAAATAGATAGAGGAGCTCACATTTAAAAAAATATTGCTTAATAGGTAGGTAGACATCAATTCTTATCCCTCTAAAGATGTAACTGCAGCAGAAGAAAACAGGCTGTTCCATAGCTGTTAGAGATATGATAAGTTGCTTCCTGGAGAAAGCAATAAATTTGTTTTCTTGCACATTGGCTCACTTTCCTCTTACGTTTTGCTCTCCTTCTCCAGATAGTTAAGACTGTTTAAGGGCAATTTCAGTCACCCAAGCATGTCACTGCCCTTTGTTGGCATGAGCTGATAAGTCTTCTGCAGCACATAATGCAATGGCTTATTTTTGCAAGGTTCAGAGCACCACCACTCCGCTTGTGGGTTACCTGTATAAAGAGGGCATTATCTGTAGCATCATTTAATTGTTCAAAGCAAAGAGAAAAGTAGTAGAAACAAAAAAACAAGGGAAAGATAAACTGTAGATAAGCTCATGTTATCTTTTCTGAACAATAGATGAGAGACCTGATGTAACAACAACATCAGCATTTATTGTATCTCTGGCCCAAAAGCTGCCTGATAAATTCTACCTAATTTCAGACTTGGTTTAGAACAAAGTAGCAATCTCTTCTGAACCTCCTTTATATGCCTATTTTTATTGTAAAGCTATAAAGAGATTTTATTTTTTTATGATTTACCTTTTAATGTCCTCCAGCATTGTGCCTTTGCTCATCCATTAGTTCCAGTGTGGGCTGACATGTTGCAGCCCTGGTCTCTAAATATTGAAAGGCAGCCCCAGTGAGTCGTTGGAGAGGCACGGGCTCTGGTGTGAACTGTAACACCTGCGTGGCAGAGTGTACACAGCTTTGCTCAGCAGGTCCTTAGCAGCACCGATCAATAGACTTTCCTTGGCAGAACCCTTCAGGCCATACGTCCAAAGATACAGCCTGGAGTGGGAATTTATATACCCCCTGTAATGTGCATGCCTTGAGCTGAGTCCTGCCCTAAGTAAAGCTGCTAGACGCTGTCCTCATAAGAACCCAGTAATACTGTCTAATAAAAAGAGCTGCAGTTTTATCTTGTCATTTTGTCATTACAAGTACTTGCAGCAAGTATTTTTAGACCATTTCCATAGTTTGTTATAAATTTTGGCAATTAACTCTTCTACTGTATTTTCTTAAATTATTTTGACTTTCACATTTATGTGACCTACAAATTTGGATTAATATTGTGATTTCAGCCAACAATTCTTAACCAAACCCTGTGTTTTTATTGTGAGCCTTGCGTATCAATTCCCAGATTCAGAAGCCAAGTGACTTTGAGTGTTGCAGCATAAGTGATAAAACCTTAAAGTCTCAGAAGCTTCCAGTTTGGCATCCAGCTGCTTTCTTCTGATTTTCTATGAGAAACCCCAAAAGGAGCCCTAGTCTGAGCAGAGATCAAAGGGAGAACTTCCCTGGGAGGAGAAGTACCAGCTCACCATAGTGCTGACTAGCTTCAGGGAAAGGATAGTGATTTGGCTGCCTAACAGTGCCCTCAAGAGTGGGAAATCCAGGGACAAAAATTAGAGTCCACTGGAACGAACCGATGAATTATGATCTTTCTAAACCCCAAGCCTGAAAGCTAGTTGTTGGCATGGTTGTGTTAGACATCTCCAAAGGGTTGCTGTCTAAAAAGTAAAACAGTATGTTCTCCTACCCCCTACTCCCACACAATCACCAAATACTTTCATAGGGGATTCTTCAACACTGGGGAAAAAAAATAGAATACTAAGATGGACCCTTTCAAAGTCTCTGTTAATGTTCCAGGGACTGAGCTATGTCCCAGGAGATGGAGCTGTCTGTCTTACACAAGAGCCGCAATGCCTGCTGGAAAAGCACATGTACCCAAGAACACGTTCATTATGATTCTATTAAGCTCTTCATGGATATGCTTGAAGATAAGGACAGAGTCAGGCTAATCATGATCTCTCTCCCTTTCTTCCCTTCATCCTGCATTTCAACAGCCTTGTGGCCAGGTCTCTCAAGTGAAAATATATCTCTAGAAAACACTTTTCTTCCTCTCATTGTGCTACTGGTTAATATTCATAGCAAATGGAAATGCTATTTGAAATCATTTAGGCTGTTATGCCATCATCAGAGGTGGCTATTTTAGACTGGATATTAGGAAAAATTCCTTCACTGAAAGGATTATCAAGCCCTGGCACAGTGTTGGTGTAACCACCTCCGTAGGGTTTTAAAAGCCGTGTTGATGCAGCACCTGGGAATGTGGTTTAGTGGTGGATTTGGCAATGCTGGGGGAATGGCTGGACTTCATGGCCTTAGAGGTTTTTTGCAACCTAAACGATTCTATGTTTCTATGACAGTAAAATGGCACATGGCTGAGAATGGGAAAGTTTCTCTTTTGTAACACGGGACTTTGGTCCCTAAGTTCAGGAAGATAAGGACAACTCACTATGTACCTCTGTGCCTTGTGTGCATTTCAAAGTGGAATCACTGGTGTGGCATTTCTGATGGAAGTCTTTGGCTGTGTATAGGTAAGGAATGGACAGGATGAAGCCTCAGCTTTGGGGGATGCAGTTTTGCTTCTGGCCGAAGCTTTTTGTGTTGTCTGAAGCAGTTACTTCTATAATGACCAAGTCTCACCCAACTGAAACCTCCCTGTACCTTAGCAACTGCCTTCCCCTCCTGGAAATGATGGATTAAGTAATCTGTGTTGTAGTGCTGCTGGCTAGAAGGTTGTAAATTGCATGCATGTGTTCCCAGAAATATGAGATCTCACACTGGCTTTTAAAGAACTGCTGCAACAGTGATGCTGATGAAAGGTGCCCCTCACAGGGGGTGCGCGCTGAAGCGCAGCCTGCGCTCAGACAGGCCCACGCATCACTGGGGGATGAGCACAGCGCCCAGCAGCAGATGCCTCCCTTCGGGGGCTGCTGAGCCC
Organism: Oreocharis arfaki; assembly: GCA_013398015.1. NCBI lineage: Eukaryota > Metazoa > Chordata > Aves > Passeriformes > Paramythiidae > Oreocharis > Oreocharis arfaki. The sequence continues at coordinate 298,365 of VZRR01000834.1, forward strand.
AGGGAAATACCTCCTCCCAACATGTTTTGTGGTAGCTTGGCATGTAACTGTACATGAGCTATTGCTGAGGTGATTGCAGGAAACCAAGAGCCATTTAGAAACAAAATGAAAATGAAACAAATCATAGAAGCAAAGCTTTTCTGATTCAAAAGGATGCCTATGTCTCTCAGCCCTGGCAACCCTGTGGATTGGGTCAGTAGCTGGTGTTGTTGTCCATCTTTGAAGCAGGTGATACCAGTTTGTACCAGGTCAGATAGTCACATCAGCAAAGCAACAGAAGTCACAATGCTAGAGCAGCAAACACACTATTATCATCTTCAGCAGTGACTTAGAGGGACCTTAGCAACACCTGCTTACCAAGGAATGGGCTGTGCCTCTGAATCTGTGCCTCGTGCTGATGCTGGCTTTCTCTGGCGGTAAAAGTGATGTTTGCTACCTCCTGCTAGTTATTATCTGAGTAATTGTTTGGGCCACACTCTCCAGTCAGTGCTGTGAGAAGGGTTTCAGTGACTTTAACAGGCTTGATGGTTTTGTGGTTTTTTTTTGTTTCAGTTCTGGCTGAAACAAAGCTTTGCAAACTCTTGTACTGGTACAAGTTGGGGGTACAGGGATGGGTGTACCATGTCCTTCACTGGCCTGATGCCAGGAAGAGAACAAATTATTGATATGCGCCCAAAGGGAAAGCACAAAACCTGTCTTGCCCTGTAAGCCTGGCTCCTCAGATGGCAGTGGCTGTGGGCTGCCTTGCATTAGCCCCCATGAAAATACTTGCTTTTGAAATGAGCTCCTCTTTTATAGTCTCCCATTTGAGTTGGTTATTCACAGCTGTATCATATTATATCCTTCTGCTTGGTCTCCTGTGTGCTAAATACCATGTATTTCCCACCTGCTCAGAGGTCACAGAGTAGCTAGGGCCAAACTCATGTTTCAGAGGGAAAGGCAGCAGAAATCCAAAAGTGCATTTACAAGGTAGGATGTGATTGCACTCCTCTTGAGCTGGTAGAACTGTGTCTGAGAGCTGCTCATCTCAAATAGAGCCAGTTTTGGAGCAATGATTCTGATTTTGCTGGAGAAGGTGTTTAGGACTGACAGCTGTAGTGATGCCTTAGGTTTTAACTTTTGTATTTTTCAAATCATGTACTGCCTAGTGTGTAACTCTGAAGTTTTGTGTGGACTGTTAGCTGCTGTTCTCTTATGCTGGTTAGACATAACAAGCCTCTCTAGGTTTTCTCTTCAAGGACACCAGGCCCCAAAATGTGTAAACTAAAGCCTTGAGAGCGGGAAAAACTTCGGGTAATCACATCATTAACTGAGGTTACAATTGGAGAATTAACCCTGATATGCAAATGGACCAAACTTATAAAAGTGTGAAGAACCCGAGACCCAGCGTCCATCTTGGGTGTAGCCTTTTGTCTGCCCAGGGTGTACCTTCAAATAAATGCCTGCTACTATTCTCTTATTCTTGTCTAGTCTCTGTTTTAGGTGGCCACCACAAGGCATCAGTAGCACTGTCAGCTGTGTGACAGCAAGTGGAAAAGTCCCCTCCTGGCATTTATTTCTGAAAAAAAAGTGCTGCAGGGCTCTTCAGAAACAAAAAATAAATTAGTAGCTTTATCAGAGATTGGCTCCAGTCTAGCTCACAGTCACCCCAAAGTTGTTTGTAACCAAGCTGCAGCTTAGAGAAAGCAGCAGCATCTGGACTAATGGGAAAAGGAGGTAACTGCATACTCTGGGGATTGGGATCATCATTGCTTTCTGCTCAGGACTTGAGGTTGAACCTCACCTCTCCCCTTGGGAATGGCTCTGCTGGGAAGCAAGAACTCCTGGTGGAGGCTGACCGAGGTCTGCTGCAGGCTGGCTGTCAGCTCTCCCCTGCCCACTCCTGCCCCGTCAGTCCCGTGAGGAAAAGTCAAGCAGCCTGGCAAATGCCAATTTTGCAACACAGCCCAGAGGGGGTTGAAGGAGTCTGTCTTGGTTTGAAAGACAGGCGTCTGTTTAAGGGAGGCAGCAGCCCCCTTTGAAATGGGAAATGCAACCGCCTTCCCTCTGGATTATTATAATTTTGAAATTAAGGGGCTTTCAGGCAAGGATATGAGAAATAGGAATAACAGTTCTTTACTAATTTATATATATAAAACAAAACAGAACAATAAACAACAATGACTATGGCAGTTATAACGGCACAGTCACCCAGTGCAGCCTTCTCGGCTGCCAGGCACCTTCTCCTCCTGGAGCAGCGCTGGTCACAGCCGGCAGCAGCGCTGGTGGCTCCCGGTGAGCAGGGTGGGTGCGATAGTTCTGGTGAAACAGTGGTCTTGTGGAAAAGGGTCTGGTCTCCGCCTGAAGGTCCAGTGATGTAGCTTCTCGTCCTCTGGAAGTCCAGCGGAGAAAAAGCTACGTTGTGCCTGAAAAACCTCTGATTATATCCAGGTGGGAAATGTTCAGTTCCTCCTCCCAGGTGGAGCATCTCACAATAGGGTGGTGAGGCACTGATGGGCCCATTAACAGGAGATAGTCCAGAGCCCCTTATCTATGAGTCGTTTGGCAAGGCACAGATGGGCCCATTAACAGAAGATAGTCCGGAGGGAGGAGGCAAGGAAACACTGCCCCACCTGGTTTTACAGTTCACAAACGTGGTAATAGAATATACTGCAACCCAGGACAGAGTCCAAGAGACTCCCCGTTTGCATGAGCACGGGGAGTGTGGCACCAACCCCATTGACGAGCTACCGCTGCTGCCCTGTGCCTGGCTATCCTCCGCAGCCACTGCCTGCTCCGTCCGACCCAGAGAAGCTGCCTGAGCACTGCTAGAGGAGAAGCGACAAAACTGCAATCTAAATGTGGCTCTTTCAGGCTCTCTGAATGACAGAGAACACCTGACACACTGTGTTGGGGGATGCTGGCTTTTTCTTGCTGTACTCTTGACAGGTGCATTAAAATGTATTTATATAACAGCCAGGGATGGCTTGCCCTGAGGAGTGAACTTAATTCTTAGTCTGCCAGGCACTCCTTTGTGAGTGACAGTGATTTGTCCCCTGTGTGTTCATTCTCCTTTTTGCCCTCTTGCTTTCCCCTTGCATTTTATAGAACTATATTTGACAGTCTAATTTCATACAACTAATAACATTATGTAGTGAAATGAGCTCAAATGTCCATTTATCTCTCCAATGCTGAACTATTTGGTAAACGCTTCTTTTCCCATCTCTCCTCATGAGCCTCTGCCATGGTTCAGTTTTCTGATCTCCCCTTAAAACAAACATTTTGATGAGAGAAGTGCTCTCACATCTATCTTCCATATGTCTAAGCCAGGGAAGTACTTTATACAGCCAAGAGAGGCCCTTTGGTGGCAGGATGCAATGAGTAACTAAACAAAAAGCTAACCTGAAATTGGCTATTTTAATTCCTCCAGTAAAATTCTTGACAGCACCTCTCAACCCTTCCCCTCTTCTTGACATGGAAACAAAATGAGCGCAGAAATCTCAGCTCTGCCTAAATCAGGGAGAGTGTCTGTGCTGACTTTGACAGGCATCAGGCTTTGCTCCTGTAGCTTCTGGGTTTTGCCATTCCCCCTCGATCTTCAGCCACAGAGATCTGTGTTGTTTTGCCCAGCTGAGAGGAACCTTTCATGTAGAGAGGACTTGGGTACATGTTTTACAGCCCCCTCTGTGGGGACTGGTGGGGACAGCTATGGAAATGCAGGGCTGCAGGTCAGCACAGGACATGTGTCAAATGACATCTCTGGGTGCCTAATTAGAGGAATTTCCTTAATAAGACTCACCTCAGGGTTTCTAGCTGAGCATATATATTGCTGTCAGTGCGCACAAGCTGCAATCACCCACAGAAGTGTCCGATGGGTTTTGTCACAGCTTCCTAAAAAGTTTTTGCCATTGGCCACCAAAATATCTTGGGCAATCCATTCCACTGGGTAAATCTATTGGGAGAATCTTTGGAGCAGGCATCAACATCTCCTGGGTGTTGGGTGGAAAACGGTCAAGGAAGAGCCTATGTACCATCATCAACTTCTTTATTCTACACTAGATCTCTGAAACCTCTGTTATCCCCTTATTGTCCTCTTTGGACATCCCATCTGCATCCCCTGTTCCTACAAGGAAGAATCAGATGCAGGTCACTTTTGAAGAATATAAGTTCCCAGACCTGTTTCAAAGCTAATGCTTTTTAAATCCCTTTTTTTCCCCCTGAATATTTTCTTTTTCCATCACATTACACCCACGAATAATTTGGTTTAGTCAAAGCTCCCATCAAATTCTTTTTTAGCCAGGTGCAACACACCCCTCTGATTGAAAACTGCACCTTTTACAGTAGGACCCTGGCCCCTTGCCACATCTTTTCCCATCCATGGGTCAGCCTTGGTTTCTGATGTTAGCATGGACTTTTGTGACAAAATAAATTCTCAGTTAAGGCAAAGATGGGAGGCAGGCACAGCTCAGAGCTGGCGGCTTCCCATACGTCATCCATTCAACAGAGCTGTGCAAATGAATCTGCTTATTACCTGCTTTTCAGAATATCACAGCACTTGCTCCCCAGATGGGAGAAACTGATGTTTTCCTACTCATTACCTGTACTCCCATGTCCCATGTGGGAATGTAACAGGCAAGGCTGGTGATGGAGCAGCAGAGCTTGCCCTCTGCACATACACTTACATAGCTGCATCCCTAGATAATGTGTATGGACGAGGTGGGTCAGCCCTAGGATTGCATCCAGAACATAATAAAGCAAGTTAAGTGTGGAGGCAGCTCCCCCACACTGGGATGGGGACCACCCCAGCAGCAAAACTGCTTCCTCTCTCCTTTGGCCTTTGCTCTTTATCCATGTGGGCTGAGACACCTGTTCCCGGTGAATTACAACTTCAGGATAGAAAGGAGAAGACATTCCCTCTATTTACGGTGAGGAAGCAGAATGCTTGAGACAATAAATGAGTATGGACAAAACAGTGGCTCAGTGACATATTTTGACTCAATCTTTGGAGTGATGGATCTGGCCTTTAGATCTTTCAGCTTGTGTTTTGCCTCTTCTGTTCCTTACTATGCCATGAAAACAGAAACCAAGCCAGGAACTGTGATTTCCCTTCAGGATATAGGAGGAAGAAGAACATGACACAGATATCAAGTGTGTACTCCTCTATCTCTCAGCTCATATGGAGTGCAAACTCAGTTCTGAAGAAGACAGAAAAGTATTTAATATTTTATTTAATACAAAATATGGCCATGTGGAGTAATTAAAAAGATGGCAAGTGCTAGACTGTGAAGAGGTTGCTTTCTGATGTTTCCATTGACATTAGTTCTTATGTCTGGCCTCAAAACCACAGCTGATATGCCCTAAATTAGCAGAACTGAGCTTCAAAACTGAACAAAGCTGCAGATCTTTTTTCCCCCTCCACTTTAGCATTCTCTACAAAGTTTTTTCCTCTCATATTCATTAATATACATTTTAGATGCTTAATTTAGAAACAACCACAGTCCTTGATCACCTTCCTGTTTACATTTTGATGTTGTACTGAGAGCAAAGGGACCCCTCTTGTACTTCTTCTCCCTCCTCCACTCTCCAAGCTTTGTCACTCTCCTTTGGGACCTCTTTTCAAAAGATCAAGAGGAGAGAAAAGGCTTCAGATGCCATAAATATTGCAGGAACCAGTGTTCATCAGAGAATGGCCTCCTTTAAGATCAGTATGTCTTCCTGAGGGGGCATTCAGTCCTTCAAAGTAAATAAGCTGGGAACATTAATTCAAATGCTTTTATACTAAATACATATACATGAATTAGACCATGTGGCTGTGATAAATAAGCCTTATATAAGTAAGGTTTAAAGCAAACCACACATGCAAAAAAAAGAGCAAACTCTGCAAATTTGCAAGGAAGGAACTGATGCCTGCTGCCGATCTTGTGATGACCGAGATAATTTTGTTAAAGGGCTAAAAGGAAGTTCTCTTCACCTTTGTGAATAGATTGATCTGGGCAATCAGAATCTTTTTCTGAGAGGAGGAGTACCATTATGCTGATGTGCAAGTCAAGATATATTGCAAAATGTGCTGAATCTACATTTTGCAGTCTGTCGTTGCCTAGGTTTGGAAATGTGGTGTTTTCTTGGGGGGAGAGAGAGACAAAGACAGGGTTACCTCCATCACAAGTAGGGAACGTGAAAGCAGTGTGTCTTGATTTCTTTCTTTGACAGACATTGAAAACTGGTTCAGACTGCTGTCAGGTGTTTTGAGTGGGTTTGTAACCTGCCATCCTCTTGGAAAGGGGCAAGTGGCAGAGCTGTCACTGCCCCGCAGTGAGAGCAGGAGCCTGGCAAATGTGTGGCTTGTACTGGAGGTGGGGAATACCCACCTCATCTTTCATGCTTCTGATACCAGCTTCCCTCCTTCCAGTGCCACAGGTTGCCAGGACAAATGAAATATACTGGAGTAGGGGACCATGGAAATTGAGGATAATTGAGATGGTCTTGAATGAACTATTTTGGTCAGTTCATGTTCAGGATAGCCCCCCTCCCTCAGTGAAATCAGAATCTCCTGCAACCCCGGAGGAGGCAAGTGTTCATAAGAACATTTGAGTCTCTAGGTTATTAGATCTGGACAATAGTTCCAGGGAAACCCTTCTCTTACAAAGTATAACAAGGCAGAGAAGATAGCAAAAAAAAAAAAAAAAAAGGCAGGAGCATAGGAGAGGTCAATCACAGAGAAGATGTTGCTAATTTTGACACATTTGTAAAACATATCAGAATAACCAAGCAGAAGAAAGGGTAAAGAGAAAGAATCTAAATGAGTAAGGGAATTAGCACAAAAATATCCTTGCGGTCATTTTTTCATGTCTGGCACAGCTGGACATTCAAAAGAATCTCTTCATAACGTTAGCAAACAGGCTGGCTGATGGCTAAAGCTTGGGGCAAGGTGGGTGGTTGTGTTTTCTTTTACACTGCTGTGGTCTGGGCCTTTTTTGTACTCGGACAACTGGAGAATTTTCTCTTAACCCATAAGGTCTCCAACTCAGCAGGATGGAAAAAATCAAAGACTTCAGCATGATTTTGCCAAACCTCGTGATTGTGCCAGGCACTGGGACAGCAAAAAAATGTCTTTGGGCCCTTGCTGACTTGGAGTGTTGCAAACATGATACAGTACCAGCACCCTGATGTCAGTGAAAGTAGGTACATTTTCATCCTTTAAAAGTTTACGCTGTCTAAATAGTTGATCAATTAGCTTTTATACACTACTTAATTCCTTTTCTGCCACGTGCTCATGTCCAGAGTCTCTGATCTGGGGTAGTGGTGAGTGAGATGATTTATATCACAGCATGGTGTGTTGAGCTACTTAGACACCAGGACTTTCTTCTGAGCAGAGTTTCCTTCTGAATCACAGAGTCTTCATCCAGCGGCTCCAGGTGCTGTGAGTGAGACTTGTGAGGAGACCATCCCCAGGACTGTGTTCAGGGCAGGCAATAGGAGAGAGCTTTGTGAGGTGAGAGGCAGAGAAGGCAGCTGAAAGGTCCCAGCTGAGAGGTAGTCTTGCTATTCTCCATGCTCTTGGTGTTGAAGGATGACCTCCCTCCTTCTTTTTATTGCAGAAGGACAGGGTTGCAAACAATGCTGGCAAATGACACTGCCTGCTCACAGGTCCTGAGGCACCCCCAGTTAGCCACTGAAAAGGAGTTTCTATTCATCTTACTCTCTACCTTTAAACCAATGGGCTGAATTCTCCAAGCAGTTTCTTCTGATCTTTCCAGCTTGGGGCCATAATGGTCTGAAAGGAAGACTAAGTGAGTGCAAAACTACTGTCCAGGAAGGTCAGTTTTCATGTGGGCAGCCTGGTCCTGACATTCAATAGATACAATTTAAAGGAATGTCATGCAGGACGGATGGAGAAACACATGGTAAACCCAGCAAGTCTGGTAAGGCTGCTGTGAGTTATTCTCTGACCTTGGGTAGCTCAAATATTTAAGTTCATTTTTTTCATGGCCTTCCATCTCACAGATTCATTTTTGCTCCTGTAATGGGGATAATAAAGATTCTCGAGACATTTCTCAGGATCTCTGATACAAAATGTACAAAATCCTCAACATTACCCCTATTCAACACTGTTAGAATTTGTCTTTTTGTGCAGGACTCTGCTCACTCTGTGTTCCTCTCAAAGTGTTTGATAGCGTATTCCTCTAAGGAGTGTAAAAACAGCCATGTGTGCAAAATAAATGGAGCATCAATTAAGACTAAAATCAGTATGAATGCATGTATTTTAATCAATATTTGTAGCATTGTAAATAACTAGGAGGTGATGTTTGACTAGAATTTGGACTTACTGGATGGACAAATTTTCCACATATATAGATGGGACGTTACTTCCTGAATGTGTATTATTCTCCCTCAGATGATCTTTGACCAGAATCAGAATTAAACAAAAAACATCCAAACGACGTAGAAGGGAGGTGCCTTCTGCACAACACATTGTGCTGGATAAATGTGTGTATCTCCTTGAGCAGTGCAGCATAATTTGTCCTTCCATTACCTCCAGCTCTAGAGCCTGAGTCACTGTTTCACTTCAGAGAAAAAACTCTCGATAGCTGCAATTCACCCCCCTGTTCCCAAATCAAATTTGGATTCAAAGTCTCCTGTAGGCAGTGCAAAGACTCTCGTTGACTTCAAGTTTTTTTGAATCAGACTTTAGTCTTTTTAAGCAGAGAGAAATGCAGTTACAATCTCTCCATCCCACTCTTCACCTGTTTTTTCTCTGGGCATCTGCAGGTTCTTTACTGGTGTGAACTTTTCTTCCTAAATGAGGGATTCCCTGTGCTCCATACCATATGGAACATATGTCCGTATGGTCATTGTCAACACTGGAAGCCAACTCTCTGCCTGAGGAATGGACTAATGTAATAAAATCCACCTGTCTAGAAGTTGTGAAACAGGTTAGGGTGGGCTGTGCTCAAGTGATTTAATTTGCTGCTGAAAATCTGTTCCTCAGGCTTAGCAGAGGAGTGCCAGTCAAGCAGAGAGCACATCAGCCCACTGGAGTTATGCAAAATGAGGCTCTGGTGTACCTGACAGCTTGACAGCAACAGGGCAAATACCTACCTGGGTTAGCTCTGTGCAATGCTTCCCTCAAAACAGCTTCTATAGTTCAGGACTTCCAAACTCTAGGGAGCTGGGCTCACCAAACCCTCCGAGGCCATGAGAGTTAGGCTGCTGCTCCACAAACCTGGGAAATAAATTGCAACAAAGGCTTTCTGGAACTTCTTATTCTGTTGTAGTTCTGATTTATTTTATTTGCCTCCTGTCACATCTAAAGGTGGGGAAGACATGAGGCAAGCAGCATGAAACAATAGCTCCAGAGAGGGCTGAGGGGGGAACAAACAGAAGCTGACACTAAAAAAGGTCAGCTGTTTGAATGGCCTGATTTAACCAAGGCACGTGTCAGGCTGCATGCCCCCAGAGGAGATTCCTTGTGCGAATCCTTATGAACTCTGGGAAAGGGGCCAACTTAGCCCTAATTATATTTTATTTAATCAGTTATTTAAATACTGAGCTGTTTTCTTGGCTCTCTTCCCTGTCAAGATCACATCTTTATATTCTTGACCTTTTCATTTTATGCAAGAGGCTCTCTCTTTGGTTTGGACTGAGGTAAGTCAGCTGCACTTAGCTTGTTCTTACATCACCTCTCTTCTTGGAAGACAGAAAGCCTAAGGTTATTTATTTCCCAGGTTTTCAATATGAAGGAAATACAAAAGTTAATTTTTTCCATTTTCACTATGCAAACTCAGGAAGACTCTCCGGAATAAGGGAAAGTATATTTAATGATGGAACATAAGTAGATTTCTAGACAATACCGGCAACATTTTGTAGTTTTGCTTTGAGAAATGTTTGTAGAAAAACAGAGCTCAGCTATCTTGAACAGATCTATTACTCCTCTTTTCTAAAGCTTCATTTTCTGTAAAGAAATGACAGGAGTGCAGGGGAATTAACTCTCTGAGACAAGTATGCAGTGTGTTTCAGAGCAGTGTTCACCATGAATAATGAGTTCCCTTGAAATTCCACAGGATTTGGACATATATTGGTTGAAGAACAGAAGACTAAAACGATGCTCATGCCTTTCTGTGTTGGTTTTCCATGGCCTGTTTTTTTGGTAGCAGGAAGACCACAGAGGTGGCTTCTGTGGGAAGCTGCTGGAAGCTTCCACCATGTCTGGCAGAACCAATCCCTGGTGGCTCTGAAGATGGACATGCTGCTGGCAAAGCCTGGGCTAATTAGAGAGGTTGGTAACACCTCTGTGATAACATATTTAAGAAGAAAATCAAAACAAAGTACACAAAATTTTTTTCTAGCCAGAGAAGAGGAGGAGGTGAGAACATGTGAGGGAAACAACATGGAGACACCAAGGTCAGTGGAGAAGGAGGGGGAGGAGGAGCTCCAGGGGCTGGAGCCAAGATTCCTCTGCAGGCCGTGATGAAGACCATGGTGAAGCAGCTGTGCCCCTGCAGCCCATGGGGATCCACAGGGGACGCAGAGATCCATCCCCAGCCCGTGGGAGAGGTGCCCATGCCGGAGCAGGTGGATGCCTGGAGGAGGCTGTGCTCCAGTGGAAGACCCGGTGCAGAGAGAGGACCCTGCTTCCAGGCTGGAGCAGCCTGTCCTTGGAGGACTGCACCCCCTGAAAGAGTGACCAATGCCACAGCAGTTTTGGGAGAACTGTTTGCCCATGGGAGGGACTCATGTTGCAGCAGTTTTGGCAGGATTGCTGTTCATGAGACTGGACCCACACTGGAGAAGTTCATGGAGATCTGTCTCCCATGGGAGGGACCCCATGGTCTCACAGGGGAAGGACTCCTCTCCCTGAGCAGCAGAAGAAAACCTGGGGTGATGAACTGATCATGAACCCCCACGCCCTGTCTTTCTGCACTGTCGGTGGGAAAGAGGGAGGGGTTGGGGGAAGAAAAGGTGTTTTTAAGGGCTCTTTTTACATCTCATTATCTTACTCTGATTTTGTTAGTAATAATATCACTTTGTAACTCTAAGTTGAGCCTGTCTTGCCCTTCTTGACTCATGAACCTTTTGTTTAATTTTTTTCCTCTCCTCTGTCCAGCTGTGGCAGAGGAGGGCAAGTGAGCGACTTTCATAGGTGCCTAATGTTTGGCCAGTGTCAAACCATGACACTTTCCCACCTTTAAGTTTGGAACAGAGTGAGATCTGAGCCATTTAGACCCTCCTTTCTGAAGAGCTCATATCACAGGAGCCCACCTGCTGGTGGACAGAGATCTGCATGTTACCTTTGCAAGAGGGAGACAGTCATATCACAGTTATTGTTGTAATTTCCTTGGATGATTTCTAAGCATTTGCCACTTCTCAAGAGCTTAGAAAACAATTTAGTTACAGTTGTGGATTTAACACAAACAAGATTCTATCGAAGAGCAGCTTGTGGATTTTAATGAGGGACATGCCAGCCCTCCAGTTTATCTTGTAGCTAGACCCTGGCTTCCCAAGTGGACATGGAAGTTTTAGCAGCAGTATTTTAGCTCATTTGCCTTGTCTGGGAGCAGCACTTCTGGCTTTCTCCCTTTAATTTAAAAGGAGCATCCTCACATTTCAGCCCCTAAATTGCCCTCTCCAAGAAAGATCTCTGCCTTCTTGCCTCCACTATTGTGTGTTTATGGCTATAGAAATTTTGAAAATAGGGTTGTCACAAAAAGCACCATTGATGCTGTGAAAGCCTTTCTGATTGGATCTTGCTCCGTCTCTCCCTGTTTCCCTCTCTGCACAGATCAGGGGTCAGGCTACTCTCTGTGATGGGCACAGTTCAGATGGCCATGCTCCAGCTTTGAGCTCCTCTCTGAACTCATCATATCCTGTGTGTTTAATGATCCCCTCTGGAGTGCTGGCAAGATGTTGAGGGGTTGGTTTGTCTTTGCTCTTGTAGCAGGATGGAATTCTGCTTGCTCAGGAGCAGGAGCACAGGTCAGATGTGCACCAAGGTGATGCACATGCTGAGAAATACCCAGGCTTTCAAAGATGCTTTCAAAGCATCACCATTTTACTGTTGGGACACTGATGTGCTTCTGGTGCAAATTCTGCTTTCTCCCTACTCCTCCTCTTGTGCATCCAGGAGTCATTTCAAAGGAAGCTAATGTTTCTGCAGTGCTGGTAAAGGGGAGGCCTGTAATTCTTTGGCACCAAGTGCATCTGTCCCCTCACCCTTACATATCTCATTTGCTCTCTGGTCCAGAGGGGACAGGCAGACTGAATTTTAAATGGCAAATGAGCACCCAAATTTCCTTGGCACATCTTGGCTTTAGGAGGAACATTTGATAAAAAAGGCAACTTGTGTTGAAGAGGTCCCTGGGCAGGGCAGGGAAATATTGGTAAAAATCATGTGCTTTTGAGAACAACAGAATTCCCCCTCTGCTGTGTATTTCCCTTTAATGCCTCTGTCTCCCAGAGGGAAACCGCTCCACACATCCGAGATTGCAAGAGCCTAAATGAGTCAGATGTCCCTTTCCCTCTTGATAAGGTAGGGCAGGCTCCAGGATTAGTTATGCATCTGATTGCACCTCTAATAAACTAAATGTAATTAAAAAATAGAGCAGGGCCATTGGATTTTAACAGCTTGAAGCTTTCCCTGTGGAAGGATCATCAAGCAGTGAAAGAATATGAAGATTCAGCTCCCCAGCACCTGCTGGGCAGACTCTGTCAAGATTAACAGCATCTCACCAGGTTATTAAAGTGAACAGGAATACTTTGGGGGCTCTGTGGGTAGTTATGGTATCACATTTTATTATCTTCCACTGAAATGAAATTACTTATTGTAATTGCTTGTCAGTCACTGACCAACAAATCTGACAAAGGAAAGCTTTTTTGCTGCTAATGGGGAGCAGGAACAGAAGGGAGTGGATGGACTGAGCAAAATTCTGCTCTGATTCTTTTCGGGGGAAGGTTGAGGAAATATAACCAAGAGGGAGGGAGAGAAAGGGTTTCTGCCTTACACAGTGACCTGAGACAACCAATTCTGGCCAAATAACCTAAAGCGAGTGAGTATCTTTAAAAGCTGTGAAGGGAGTGAGCAGCTGATCCACAGTGGTGTGTTAGGCTGGGTGGAAGTGACTGCTTTATGGGCAGTGTATCAGACACAGCAGCTTGGCAGTTTCCTCATAACATCAACTATTAAACCTCTTGGAGGCACTGCTGAGGTTTCATGCCTGGGGTCCAGAAGTCAGCAGGAGGTGTGAGCTTTACACAGTGCAAAGATCCGAGTAAGACAAGAAAATGATTTGTTTGGGTTGTTTGCTTTCGGGCAGCTCAGCCTTTTCTGTTAGGCTTAAAGGAGGAAGAACAGCACCTGGGAATAAGGGTGCTGGGAGCAAAGGGCACAGCAAGGGATCCCGGCAGGTATTTGGAAGTGAAGATTGCTGTATGCTCATTGGCATATGCAGATATGCTCATCTGAAAGCAGCTCCAGAAGTGCAGGTGGCAGGACTCAGCAATCAGGGGTGCATAACCTGTCTGGTGGAGGGATGAGCTGTGCTTACTTTATCTGTGGGCAGGCAGCAGTTCCAGCCTGAGGAGAGCAGAGCAGGCTGCAGCTGTTGAGGCAGGGGTTGCCTTTTCCATCTTAAGAGAATCTCTCAGCTTTGCAGCAGCAGAAGGCAAAGGGCTCAAGGTGTAATTAAAATGGAAGCATGCCACAGACAAGGCAACCAGCCCCAGTGTTTGCCATTTGGCATGGAATTATGTATGTCCACCAAGTAGCCATGTTACTCAGCTGTTTGAAAACCCTATAGTAAGCCCCATTAGTATTCACTGTACAGTTCCTAACAGAGGTTCCTAATAGAGGAAAAAGAAAAAAAGACAGGTCCAATCTCAGAATCTCCAAGTAAAAGGATGTCTTTGAAAGGACTCTGTCTCATGTGCAACCACAGCCAGCCTCAGGCAACAGGAATGGGAAAGACTGGATGAACAAGCAAATAATTCCCTATTTCCTCAGACTTTATGCTGTTTTCTGACATTTGCAGTTCCAGTTTCCAACTCAGAAGAGTTTTATTTCCTTTTGCATCCATGATGCTGATATTTCTTCACTTTTGGAATCGCTGTATTTTGTAGCATCTACAGCCTTCTGCAGTACTTGAAGTAGGTAACTTCCTTCATGTATTCTGAAATTGTTACTTCCTGTCTTCATGTGACACTACCTCGCTGCTGCTTGAGAAGAGACTCTGAACAGCTGCTGTTTATGCTCTGGCTCGTCCTACTCACAAAATGCTGACTTGGGGACCAGTTAAGCCAAACCAGTTATGAAAAAAGCTTAGAAAAGAGCATCTCCTAGCTTCACCAGGAGAATAGAGGTAAACCATGGCAGTGAACATCACAGGTCATGTTGGAAGTCCCACATCACAAAGCTCACCAGTCCCGATGGCTCATCCATGCCACAGTTGAGGGATACAATCCTGTACTTACACAAGCATAAATGGACTAGAACTCGTTTGAGAACCCAGTATGTTCAGCTCTTTAATTACTGTTTTGTCTACTGTATCTGGTTTTCTAGTGCATGAATCCCTGTCTTGAGATAGTTTTAGTTATGTAATTGGTGTTAATGATTAGTGCTCAGTGTTAATTAAACAGATTGGTTTTCATTCGAGAGAATGAAAAGAGCCTTCAGGCTACTAGGCTGGGAGAGGGTTCTTTTTTTTTTAAGCACGTCATCATTAGTGCTCATTTCTCTTTTATCTGCAGATGAGGATTCTCTGCTTCCTTTGTACTGCAACATCAACCAGGGTACTATCAGCTTTTCTTCCTCTCAGCAGTAACTAAGCTCCAGTACTTTAATAGAGACATAAAGGATGCCTAGTGATACAATTACAGCTTATACCTTTTGTTATTTTGGTTCCCGTCCTCCTGGCTGCTTTTTGAATTATGAATGATAGATAGTATGATATTTACATACCAATTTTACAACTTAATTTTAATACTAGCTGCATGCGATGTACTGGTGTTTTCAGCAGAGCTCTACAGTTTACAAAATCACTTCTTCTTTTAAAGTTTATTTTATGATAAAGCATCTGATAACAATTGCAAATTTTGTTAACAGTAAAGGCAGGAGGAGTCATTGCCATTGTTTGGATATAATGTATACCACAAAGTGGAAAATGTAATTTAATAATTATTATTTTTCTACTCTCTCATTTGAACTACGGTAAACCATTGGGAAAGTCATCCAATCTTCACTTACAGAGGAGGTGAATCTATCACCTTCCTGGGTTCCTGTGGTTAACTGTTTTCATCCCTGGAAATGTGAATCCTATTTTGCATTAGAGCCTGTGCATTTTCAGGTTTTGGTCCCTGAATCCTGTAATTTTTCTGCCTCATCTATGTAAAGTGCCCTAACCTAATGGAAATCTTCACTTCCATAAAGATAATTACAGGTACCAAGTGTTATGTCTATTTTGAATTTCAAAATGGAAGTGATTAAAACTCTGGTAATCATTAGTGTGAAGGTTTAAACCGTTCTAGATTTTCATGGGTTTAGAAGGTGGGATGCTTCTGTAACAAGTTAATGAATATCTTTCCCTAAGAGATAGGAGCAGGTTTGTGGGTCTCTGATCAGAAGATCTGACCAAATGAGCAGGGTCAGGTAGATTTTTGTGCACCAATTCTAGTTAGTGTGAAAGAAGTGCCATACTTTTCCAGGATGGGAGACTTTTGCTATTGCTCCTTGTTATCTTCATTTCCTACCTGGTTTTGGATTACAGACGATAAAGTTTGATGAGTCATTTTGCACTGGGTAAAGTATATAGCAATATGGACATTTTGTGAATGACAGGTGTGCTGCTTTCTGACACAATCTGATCTCCATGGTATTGACTTTTCAACAATGCAGTGACTGCCATTTAGAGTCATGGGCTAAGTTCCCTCTGAAGAGCTTGGGTGGGACTGAGAGTGTAGAAAAGGGTCCAGATTTTCTGTACTTGGCAGCAACAATTGTCTTCAGAGTTCCTCAGCTGACACCCAATACCCCAAAAAAGTGCCTTAGGTCTTGAGGCTCAGAAGTTAATAGGGAAGGAAATATAAAAGCAGCAACAAAGTATAACCTCGCCTTGGTTTTCTCAGTATCAGGTCACAAGAGGCCCCCAAGAAAAAAATGAAAGAGCTGGCAAAATACTCCTGAATGCCACTGTCCAGCCATTTTCAAAAATGAAGAATTCTCCTCAGCATGGCACACTTGTAAGTGCTTCATATTCTCTTGGATGTTTGTAAATCCTGTAACAAATTATTCCAGTTCTTTACTGTACACTTAAGCATATTACCTAACACAAATTACAATCTTTCTCTTTTTAGTTTCAGTCCTGCTGTGACATATACACCTTGGTCACAGAGTGGGATTCTTCTAAACACTTGTATTTACTTGTAGCTGTTTGTCAGTTTGAACTTTCTTTTTAACATCTCCTCGTGCTTCTGGTCCTGACCTTTTTGAGGATATCATACCAGTCATCTGTTAAATGTTGGGTTGTACATGGAACAAACTACAAGGCTGAGTTACAATTTCACCTCTCTCATTAATTCCAGTCTTTATGTTCACACCTTCTTCCATTAGCAAACAAAGCTGTGATATAGTAAAACAGTGAAAGAGTGAGGCTGAGGTTCTGGTCCTTGCTCTGCCCAAACACTGTATCCAGGGCAGC
This sequence comes from Oreocharis arfaki, assembly GCA_013398015.1. Taxonomy (NCBI): domain Eukaryota; kingdom Metazoa; phylum Chordata; class Aves; order Passeriformes; family Paramythiidae; genus Oreocharis; species Oreocharis arfaki. The sequence goes on from VZRR01000834.1 coordinate 315,029, forward strand.
CTTCACCATCACATCCACCACCAGGGGACTTTTCCAAGGCTCAGTTGAGTCAGCTGAGACCATTGATTTAAAATGTTGAATTGACTTTTCATCGCTCGTGTGGGTAAGGCGATTCATCTGCTTTGCAAAATAAAGTCCTCTGGATGGAGGAAATGGTCAGGAGACATAATCCCATCCTGATTCCCCAGTATATCTTTCCTTATTTGAAAAGATTCATATTATTTTTTAAAAATATAATTTCCCTCAGAAATGAAATTGTAACCAAATACATTGTGATACAGATTTCAAGGCTCATTTCCTTGGTGGATAATCTTAAATCTCTATTGGTCTACTCTTTTAACACTTTCAGAGTCAGTAAATTACAATTTGGTGACAGCAGTTTTTGCTCAAATATTTTTCCCTCTGTAAGGTGTTCTCCTAACAAGGGGTCTGCAATAATATTATAATCTTGTGGTATTTTAAACTGACTGTTTAAATGTGCTTTACCTCATATTAAAGTGAGTTGATATAAACACTATTCTTTCAAATGCTGCTTAAAAGGACATATTTAAAGCTCCTAGAAGCACAGCTGGTTTATTTTTCCCTACTTTATCAGATTAAGTGTAATTTACAATGCCTTTCTGTAAAGAAAAAGTAGAAGACACTTTGCCTTAATTTAGGAGGAGCCTGTAGCAGTATTTTAAAAAATTAATTAGAAGTTAGTTACTTTAGAGGAGCCAGACTGAAGCATAGATCCTCCTACATGGGTTTACATTTCTAAAGCCTGCCTGGAGAGAAGCATGCACTTCTTCAAAATGCTCCTATCCAGCTCCTTCACTCTGGCAGTTTACTGGGTTTGGCAGAGCAGCCCAGAGGAGCAGTGAGGGACTGGCTTTGACTGGGAACACTCCAGAGTTACTGGCTTGATATTTTTTATAAGGCTCCATCTGATTTTACATCTTGGATCAGGAAATTTCATCTGGAAAAGTGTGAGCATTCGTAGATAAACCTCTTTAATGCCACGTATTGTGTGGGGCTTCAGGTGTTTGCTGTATCATCGGAGCAAATGCACAGCAGATCAGGCAGAGGGGAGAGGAAAAGGCCAGACTGCAGAACAAGGTGAGCAGCACATATCTGAAAATCCGGAGGGAATTTAAGGGCCTGCATTTCTCATCTCAATGCTTTTGGACAAGGGCAGAGGATTTGCTCTCACTGCTTTGAGTAGTGCCTGTCTCCCTGAAGGTAATGAGGAAGCACTGCTATTCTGTCAGCTGAGCGTTTGCTGGCCAGCAAAAAGGGAAATTAAACAAGTCATTCCTAAGAGTACAAAAGGAAATACTGCTCTTGCAGGGAGCAGGTGGTGATTAAGAAACACAGCCTTCTTTTTTTTAAAGGACTCGATGCTCTTTACTTGCCTAAAGATTGTTTTTCCTTTCTTTTTTCATCTTTTTTTACTTTTCCTTTTTGCAGGGTGAGATTGTGTGGTTGAGAATGTGTGACATCTCATTGCTGAGCATGAGGGGACAAAAGCTATGTCTGGGCCATGTTTTCAAGCAGACAATGCAAAGAGTGGATGAAATGAGAGAAATCAAACAGTTGCTCCATCAAAACTCTGTCGGTCTAGTGAGGGATCCTGCATGGATGGAAGAGAGCAAAGTAAGGGCCAAAGAAGTCGAGCAGCCTTGAAATTGCTTCATATTCCTCTTCTTGTTCCTGAGGCTGGGGACACTATATTTACACCAAATGGTGTTCTCTCTAAAGGAAAACTAAATGGGGCATGAAGAGCAATTCAAGTCCCTGGGGAAATACAAGGAAACTAAATCAGATTGAGCATGTCAAAACCATTCCAGGTGATAGAGTTATGGGAGAACAAGGAAAGACTTAGACAAATGTGGGAAGGAAAAATAGGTGCTGAGTGCTTTGAAGCCTCCTGCATCAATCCAGCTGGGACCAAGGCCACCCTGACCTTCCCAGAAAGCTGCTCAAGAGATTTGTCCTCAGGGTTTTTAAAAACCAAAGCTGAAAAAGACCTAGACAGTAAGGGCTGAGTTATTCTGACTGTATACTAAATTGTGTTCCTAGCCCAGAATCTGGTGAAAAAGCAGATGTCACACAGCACTGCGGGGAACTGTGATGAGTTCTTTTAAACATAGATGATTTAGAACAAAATTAAGTCAACTGAGGCAACCTTGTATCTGCGAACTGTTTATTGGTAATGAAAAACCACCACAACAACAACAACAACAAGAAGTTGGCCCTGCTAAAGAGGGCTAGAAAAGACAGAAGGAGGAAGGAAAATGGAAAAAGAATAGGGGAAGAAAGAGAGAGAGGGAGAGCGGAGACAGAGAGAGGAAAAGCGGGCATTACCACCAGCAGGATGGGGAGTGCCATCAATGTTCATGTGGCAGGGTGCTGTGCTACACGCTGCCTGCTGGGGAGCCTGTGCAGCTCTTGGAGAGGCACGGCTCCATAGGCATGGCTCCCACGGTGATGGGTGGCAGGACATGCGGTGAGTGAGTGGGCACTCAGGCAGGAGGGCCAGAACCCTGGAGAGGGTTGCGGTGGGGATTGCAGCAGTGGGCTGGATCATAGGCAGGCAGGGTTGGACAAAGGTGGCTTGGGCAGGGACACAGGGGTGAAGCAGCAGGGCAGAGTTCAGGGACACAGGGCAGGCATGAGGGCAAGCAAGAGCCAGCGAGGGCAAGAGAGCCAAAAGGCCAGGCTGGAGCCAGGGCAAAAAGGACAAAAGACAGGCTAAGGGCCAGGGCAAAGGACCCCCAAAAAGAAAAGATCCCAAAAGGAAAAGATCCCAAAAAGCCCCAGTCACCAAGCCCCAAAGCCAGAAAGCAAAGCCCCCAGAGCTTGTGGTACAGTTACTTTTTATACCCCCTGGCTCTTCCCAAAGTCTGCCTGCTGGCAGGAGACCATTGGCCCAGTCCCACCTTCCATGGTAGACCTTTTGCGATCTGATTGGAGGAATGCTCTGGAGACTACAGTCTCTTTGGTGTTCCCCTGCTGATTGCCTGTCCCATGTGAGATGTGAAATGGTTGCCAGGCAAAGTCTCCCCAGAAACAGGGCTTTCTCCCAACTTCTTCTAGTTGAGTCCTGCAAGTGGCACGTGCAACCCCTCCTCCACAGTCAGTGTTGAGACAAATCAAAACTAAATTGGATTCTCACAGCAGATCAAAATACTTTCTGGTTACTGAGGAAATGAGATATTACATGATGTTACACTGTCCATGGTCATGTGAGCGTGAGAACTATCAGGTCAAGCAAACCCAGGCAAAACATTGCTCAACCCTTTGCTATCTTTTCTGGTTTATAAAAAAGACTATTTTGTGATGCAGCCAAGAACCTCACTTAAGGACTTCCTACTCATTAGCTGTTCACCGATACAGAACTGAGATTACCATCATTTGTAGCCATGACTGGGAGCAAATGGAACTAAACAACTGTAAGAAATTAATTATCAGTGAATTGTGTCCCCTTTTAATGGAGTGTATCAAGATCTATGTATCTTTAAAGTACCATTTCTTTTGTGGTCTTTGCAAATTTTCTAACAGACCCAGCTTTATTACAATTCAGGAAAAAATGTTTTCTGGGGGATGCCATAGAAACCCAATACCCAATACAGGGAGTAAGAGATACAGAAAATAGATTATAATAGTGGGGGAAGACCATCCTAAGGTGATCCTAAAGTATCCTAAGGGACATTATTAATGGTATCTTTTGGAGAGACGATGCAAGGAATACAAGGAAGAAAAAGCAGCTAGTGTCTCCTTGGGAAACTACTTACAGATGATATTTTGAAGAAGATTGCCTATAATTGAAATACACATGAAGAGAATGAGCATGAAAAAGGAGCACCCTGTAGGTGTAACCAAGCAGGTGTAAAATGAAAGTGGCAAATCTCCCAGCCTTTCCTCAGTTTCAGCTGCAAATCAGTTACACGATAAATTGTTTAGAAGGGAATTATAGACATGATAAATTTAAACCGAAGTAACAAAGACTAGAAATACAATGCATGGGACACAAAATGAATCAAAATACACCTGACTCCCGTTGTGTGCAGATCAAGATCTGTCATCTAATTACACACCCCATGATATGGATAAGGGATGGTACTGGAGGTGACTCCCCAGGTTTTTAGCCTGGTGTCTGTGTTCAGAGCTGGCTGCAACCTGGTAATCATCTCTTGCAGCCAAGTCTTTCTATGAGTGTATGAGGGATAGGTAATATTTTCTTTTCCATATATGTAATGAATAAATGAGTTTTTGTGGTAAATTGGACAAGTTGGTGTCGTTGACAAGGTTCTACTAGTTTGCCAGTTCTATTGTTAAAATAAATGTTTTAAATTTGCCCGGCCTCAAACATGAGACGGGAAGTTATAGGGATCCACCACTAGGTGGCACAGGGACAGAGAGCTCAATGGTGGAGAACAAGGTGTGTCCAAAAGTCAGTTATTAACATAAGGGGATAAAACTACGACGATAATTGGCCCTTAAGAACTACCAATGAGAGAGATCTTGAGACCCTCATTGGACCTTAACAACCCAATCCAAAACTCAGGATAAAGACCAATCATATCCCTAGAACGAGCCAAAACAGACCAATCAGGCTGTGGATTCAAAAGTGTTCCACCAATGAGGTCCTGGACCCTAGGGCATAAAAAGGCCCAACAGAAGTCAGCCTGTGCTTTTTCTGTCAATATGCATGGATGGATATGGTTCCATAGTGGCAATTTTATTACTCTGTTTTGCCAGTGGAATTGAAGGTTCCTTGTCTTTAATTCACCAGTTAATAAACCTTTTAAAATGAGAGCATTTGTTTCTCTCAATATATGTTTGAATAAGTTATATTAACTATTATTGGAATAACAGAGGATTCACAGAAAAGAGAAATCATTTAGCCTGAACTGCAGTGATAGTCCACAGGTCTTATGGCTTACTTTCTCTTGTGTGGCTTTAGACAGTATATGAGCAAACTTTCTCCGGATTCACCAAAAGGTCACCACAGGAAAGCTAAAAGTAATTTTAAGCAGTTACATTTGGAAAACAAACAAACAAAAGAATAAATTGAAGTAAGGCGGGGGAAGCTCTTCAGTTCCTGAGCAGTGTTGGCTATTGTTTATATTCAAACTGAGAGCAAGAGAAGCTCACAATCCAGGGAAGAAAAGATTGGTTTTCTCTGTTCAGGACACAGCATGCAAAAGGTACAAGAGAGGCAGAGAATATCTGTGATCCCTGCAGGATAAAGGTCTTGTCTCGGTCAACATTTACTCTTTGGATGAAGGAGATGAAATCATCCTAAATGTACACAATGCAGTTTCTCTTCTTTTAATTCTTTACCTGAGGTGCAGTCTGAGGTGTTCCAACCTGCAGTGGTGGCATTAAATTACAAAGGACTAGGATTTTCCTGTGTTTCCTCCCCTAGCAGAGAACAGTAGGCCATCAAGTAGGTTGCTTCAAACACACGAGCTCCGTAAGTATCCACACGTTATGCTGCGGAAAAGGGGCTCAGAAGATGGTGAATCCCTTTGCTTACATTCTTTGTCCCAGGTGGTTGACTGATTTATGAACATGGGAAATCACAAGTCTCTCAGTGACCGCCCAACAAGTAGTTGTTTGGTTAAAAATAGAAGAAGCTCAAAATTACCACTCTTCATGTTTACAGGGATTTTTTTGGGGGAGGTTAAATATTTATGTCAAATATGCTATCCTCTTCTAGAAAAAAAAATAGCTGTCAGTGTGATTGAAAATAGGAGGGGACTCTTGCTTTTAACTGTCAATTTGGTTAAGCAGAATCAGCATTAATTTTTTTTCTAAGCAGTCAGCTTTTCATTAAAAATGGCGAATAAAGTGATGAAATCTTGCAGAACTTGTCCCTGGCTTTGGTGCTGCATTGCTTTGTTCTGCAAATATCAGCAAAATGCTCTTTTGGAACCCTGCAGCCAGAGGACCTGTGTGTCTTATGTTCCTCTGGAGCTCTTGGCTAGGAGAACTACTGGAGTGAAAACCATGAGAGCACGGTTAGAAGAAATTAAGTTTTATATGTTCACCATAAATTGATGAACCTACCATCTTTTCAAGTACTGTCCAGGTGTTTTAATGCTCCTCTATCTCCTTTGCAGGTGCAGAGCAGCACCTTGCAGCTTCTTTATTGCTGTGCCTGGCCTGAAGGCAGGGTTGGATCCGGCACAACCCTTTGATGGTGTGTCGGTATGTTGCTCATGTCTATGAAGAGCGAGCAAACGTTTTCAGAAGGGTTCCTGAGGCTGTGTTGATTACATGTATTTCAGGCCAGTCCCCTGTATTTGGAGCCAGTTTCCCACCTGCTTCTCCTAAAGGCCCAAGGTACATGATGTCTGTAAAGCAGCCTGTGTATTTTCTGTTTTTTGGACTGACTCCAGTTGTGCCCAATCTGCTGCCCTGGTCCTTAAATAAGGAATAGCATATATCATTGTACTTTGGAGATAAAATATATTTCAGTAAAGGCTTTGGGTTTTTTGAGAACCTTGGAATTATGTATTTAGTCCTTTCAAATCTCAGTGAGACTTTGAATACTCGCACATACCTCTCAAAAACCTTCCAAAACCTCTGTCTGAATAATTCCCAGGTTTGCTGCTCTCCTCTGGTCCATCTACCTGTGTCTGCACCTGCCTGCACATCAATATGTTTATTCCAGGAGGTCTCCAGGCTTTATCCAGAGGGAGCGTGTCTAGAACAAGCTGAAATACTTTGGAATATGTACTGAGACATTTGAATTATGATGAACCAGACCAGGCAATAGAAGTAACTTAAAAGAGATGGCGGCTGTCTATTCTGAGACCACTGAAACAGTGAATTTGGAAGTAATGGGGTAATAGCAAAATTTATTCAGAATTAATGTGTTCATATAAATATTGTACAGTAAATTATTTGCCAAATAACGATCATTTCTTTGCAGCAGAGGTCAAATATTTGAGAAAATGTATTTGTGAATAAATTATTCAACAAGTAATGTAAAATGTGGTGCTAAATTATTCACAGAGACTAATTCACCCAGTTCTTATTCATTTCCACTCTGAAAGTGTTTTTTGGGTACAGGTGCATTTGTCCCTGCTCATGGCTGGGGGGTTGGACTAGATGACCTTTAATGGCTCCCTCCAACCCAAACGTTTTAGGGATTCTGTGATATCAGGGCATGGATCCTGCAGCCAGCAGACACCATTTATTGTCACCCTGCAGTTACTGAATTTCATCCAGTGTGGAACCTCATCTATGAAAATGCTTTTTTTTGTCTCAACCTATTGCTTGCCTGGATCATTTATCCCAGTGGTATTGAAAAAAAGAGTACCACAAGTGCAAATTATTTTTAAATTGAATTTGATTTCAAGACCAGTGTCACTGGAAGTCATTATGCCACATCCCACCATCCCAAAGTTTTTTTAAGAACCCAAACTCTCTAAGCTTACAGATCTTAACAGTCTTTTTCTGTGAAATAAGTGGTTTGACCTCCATCAGCTTCAACCTGCAAGATCATTATGTGATCCCTCAAATCATAGATGTGCAGAAGACACTCGAACTCCAGTTGAGTATGTTCAGGGAGAAGGCAAGCAGAGCTCCATGAGCTAGTTGATTACTAGATTGACTAATAACAGGGATCTGGTGTAACAGCACTGCTTCTGCTCATCGGCATTTGCTTGTCTTTTCTCTGAGGTGGGGAGGATCAGCACCACTTTGTGATGGCACCGAAATCTGTCCCTTTGCGAAGGGCCCCCATCTCAGGGTGGGCTTGAGGGGCTGCTGGTCTCACACGGCAGCCCCGATATGTCAGAGGTCCAGATGCTGTTTGCAGGACAAGGAAAAGGTTGGGGATTCTCCGTGGTTGCTGCAGTGCCAGACAAGTTAATCAAAGTACAGGAGGGAGATAAGAATTACATGTGTATTAAGGAGGTTAAGACATGACAGAAAAGATGAGATTAAAAATGTCATTTTTTGTAGCTAATTGTAGTCTAGAGTAACAAAAAATACAGTTCGCTTCCTAAAGTAAAAGGAGACGGCAGAGAAATGCCAAAGACAAGCATAATAAATCCACATAATTCTAGCCCTCACGTTTCTTCTGTTTGAGTGAGAACGTGGCTTTGCCAGCTGTGCTCGCCAACTGCTCCAAGAAACATGGAGTGGGCTCCTTTAAGGGACAGCCAGGGCTCCTTTCTGTGACAGCCAGCTGGGAAATGACTTTCATCTTGGGCGGAGGCATCCCACGGCACAGAGGGGTCACTGATGTTCCCTAGCTATGTACCTTGGGGGTGGCTTTTTCTTGGATTTTTTCAAATGGAGGCAGGATTTCTGGGTGCATATGCAGGGATGTGAGGAGCAACAGGTGCAGGGTCTTTGCCATTGGCCCTTTTGCCCAGGTGGTCTCAGGTAAGCTCCCCTCCTGCCCAGCCCTCAGCCCTTCCAGCAGCTCTTTCCCAGCCAGGATGTGTCCCTTGGAGGAGGTGAAAGTCTCTCACTTTTAGGTGGTTTCCTACCTGAAGCAGGAAAGTGGGATGTTGGATGGTTTGCTATTAGCAAACTATTTTTCTTCCAAGCTCTGTTTGAATCAGTCTGCTTGCAAGTGGAGGGGAAGTTTCCTCTTCTGAAAAACTGTTTTAACCCAGCCGTTTTTCCTAAAAGCCATATCTGGATGTTTGGGAATATTGGGGAATCAGACTCTTGGTAAATTTATGGCCCATCATGAGGTGTTAGGGGCAATTTTTGAGAGCAGCTTCCAATACAAATGGGGCATGACAAGGCACATCAAAAATACATGGACTTCCAGAAGCTGAAAATGTTGTGTTGATATAAATCTACTTTTGGAAGTTTAACATAGTATTTATTTGATAGAGTGGAAATCTAACCTAGAGTGAGTGAATATTTTTGTTTTATTCTCTATTGCAAGGATATACTATTTTAAGATTTCTGTTGTCTGCAATACTCCTTACTTTATTTTACATTTTCTCCCATATATCATAACCAGAAATTTGGAACAGGTCACTTGTTCCATTGACACAATTTCTTATTCCCACTGAACCAGAATGCCCAAATTTGCAGCATTTATTTACAACCTCATTCTGTGCTGCTGAAGTGTAGTGAATACATGGATGCCTCAGTAGCAGACCCTGATGCCTTGCAAAATAATTGTGAAAATTAACCAGCCCAAGCATAAATGTACTCTTGCCCTTACCATGATCATATGGGTATTAATCAAAAGGAAAAGAAGCTATTAACTGAGTCACAAAGACTATGAAAGAAATTATTCATTTCCAGTTAGTGAGATGCTTGGGTTTTCACTACAAAACTCTTTCATCCTCTCCACAGTCACAATGGTTGCAGCTGCCCAACCCCTGCCTGCCTGTGAAAGCTTTTTGGCAGGAAGGGCTGGGCATGGTGGCTTTGGTCCTCAGCAGGTCTGGGCCCCAGAACTGTCTCAGGATGTACTGCTTTGTCATGTGGTTTTATGTGAAATTTAGCAACAAGTTCTACATGAAGAAAACGTTAGGCTCTGTAACATTTCACACTACATTTCTCTGTGGTCTTCCAGAACTAAATTTGCTTTGTTTTAATGGTTGGTGGCAGGAGCAGCTGCTGATGTGTCTGGTGCTATAGCAATGAAACACCCAAATCGTGTGCCTGAGAGAAAAGAGATCTGGCTCGACAGAGCTCAGTCTCAAAGGTGGATTAGTGAAGCTTAATGAATTATCGTGTGTTAGCTGAACAGTGTGTGCCTGTAACCAAAAGGTGAGTCAAAGGCACGTCAGAAGACCTCTCTGACACTATGGTTTCTCCCAGCTGAGTGTGTGCCTGGCAGTTCCTTCCCGGGGATCAGGAGATGGCAGCTCCTTCCCGAGGATCAGGAGATGGCAGTGTTTCTGTGCCACAGCACTCTTCCTGCTGCTGCCTCTTCATTCCCCGCGCTATCTGACAGGAGGGTGTTCTGACTACACAGAAATATACTTTTTATAATCATCTCTAAGAATATTATGACAGGCGATTAATATCTGACAGCAAAGTGACTATTTTTAATGGCTTTAAATGAAGGCTTTAAACCAATCCTCACTGCAATCCCATTACTCTAGGAGAAGTTTGCATAGCTCGATGTGTGCTGGCTTCACTCTACCTTGGTGAGACCTGTGCTGGCATGAGCAACACAAAAACCTCAGGGCAGAATTGACCTGCTGGGGCATGTCAGTGTGACAGAAACTTTGTTATAAAACATCTTAATTAGCCAGAAAGGAGTGTCTGTTTGCAGAGAGAATATTATGGGTCTGAGGATACACACGTGGTTTTTAAAAGGGGGACGCTGAGGTGTGCATGGCATACTACAGTACTGATTTTCCTGTTACACAATGTAAAACTTCATCTAGATTCTACTGAAAACTAAGTTTAAATAGTCTGCAAGGTGAACTTGGAGCATTCCCAGCAATATTTGGAGTTTAGATGAGATTTTGCACAGCTGACAAGTGCTCATTGGTACATAGGCATCCTTGGTAAGACTTAGTCTGATCATAGGTACAGGCTTCCTTACTCCTGGATTTCACCTACTTCAGTTTTCATTTGAGAATCTAAAACCTGCTGTTACTAAAGCCTAGGGGAAAATGGTGTCTTAGTCTTAGATAGGGATTTTGAAAAATAATGAAGTCACTCCTTGCCTTATAGAGAAAGCTGTTTATCTTTCTGCTAAAACTATGGCACTTGTGCAAGATACTGAATAGTACAATAAATTGTTTTTTCCTGTGGTGTGTGCCAACACACAATGTATGTATTTGCAAGAGGATTATTAGAATATTTTGAATGATCGCTGGTAAATGTTATATTGTACATGGCTTAGGCCCAGAATGTGACAGAAACTACAGCTGGCTGTGATTCAGGTAAGGAACATGAATGATTCACAAGGTTGGTGGAAGTGGAGTAAGTAATTCTTTCATCTTGATAATTTTCTCCCTGAAGCGAAGTATCTCACATATGGTGACAGCTTTGTAAAATAGTGTGATGGCCAGTAAGGATGAGGGAGCTCAGAAAAGACCTGCTAAAGCAGATTTGATTTGACATAGAGGATGGAGCCTATCTCTGTCCTGTTAAAGCTTTTTTTTTTTTGTTATTTTCCCCTTTCTCTGTCTTTCTGTGTATGTAGAGAACTGTTATGAATGGAAGGTGGCTGGACCAGTACACTAATACATCTGCTTTGATAATTCTGAGAGATATTTTATTTAGGAAGAGGATGCAAGGACTTAAAAGAATGTAGTTACTCACGTAATTTGAAAATGCTGGAAAAAATCCTGAGGGGCAATAGCCTGAGGAACAAATACAGATTACTTGTCTAGGAAAATATAGACAGATGTAGCTTTTATGTAGGTTTCTGATGTGGCTTTACTATAAAATACCCATGTGATTTGTTTTCAATTGGGTGTTCTCCATACAGAAGAGCCTTGAAATGCACTTAGCATGTTTTCCACTGGTGCTGTCCGGGAACTTCTCACTTGCTTTAATGTTGTCCATAGAGTACCTTTGCCTGAGCTAGTCTCATAATCCGGTAGGGAAGGGATGTAATCCATGGAGGCATCCCTGAAGGTGGCTGGAGGAGAAGGGATCACTTGTGCTGCTGAACACAGGTACAATTCGTTGGCAGAAGGTGAATCTTGCCAAGGATAAAAAAGGAGGACAGTCCCTGTGCCAGCCCTAACAGAAGTGGTCATAAGCTCCTTGTTTCCATGACCATGATAACCTCAAAATTGCTGCCAAACTTGGTACTCTTGACAGAATGATTTAACATAACTTAGAATTGACTTCAGTATCTGTTTCTACCTTCTTTTTCTCTGCTTCTCTTTGTCATTTGCTTCTTGAGATACTAATCTTCCCTTGGGTTTTTTTTTTTTCCTTTCTTCTCCTGTGCCCCTACTCTCCCTAGGTGTAAATTGCAGGACATCAACACAGTGCTCTGTGAGCCTGTAGACTCAGAGTTTTGCATTTATTCTGCAAAATGTTGCTCATATCATTTATGAAGATGGTCAGAAACTTGGGTTTTGTTTTGTACAGGGAAAGAAATAGAAGATACTGGCCTTTAAGGTTATCTTAGTCTATCTTTCTTGTTTTCTATAGTCCTAGAACTTTGTGGATTGGTATGAAAGCTGACCTTACTGGAGAGAAAACAGTGTCGCTCAGGAAGTCCACCTGCAATAAAGCTCAGAAGCAATTACACTATGTAAACAAGAAAGGACGTTGTAGATCTTGTCCCTTTTTCCAGCTGGATACTAAATACAAAGCTGATGAGATTATTTGATTTCACATTGCCAGATCCTACTGTGTGTTATCTTTGCCAAATGACTTTTATGTAATCTTTAGTGTGCATAAATACATGTTAACAACAACAACAAAAAAAATCCAATGAAAGCAAAAAGAAAGCAGAAAATCATAGCATTACCATGTGAATGTTGTGATATCAGGTTCATCATTTGTTATGTTTTGTTTTGTTGGGATTTTTTCTTGTGAAAGGTAAGCCCATTGGCTTGGATTCTGCTGGAATTCATTATGTTCTTTCTCCAGAGTGCAAATTCCTAAAAAATGTCATCTGGTATGGAAGCTGAACACATCTTACTTGTTTAAAGGAATGAAGAAAGCTTTGTGTGGTTGATTTTCACCTGAACTAGTTGCATTTGTTTTCCTGACTTCTATCAGATACCAGTAAACTGGAGCAAATTGGAGGGATTCCCTCTTTTGGAGATTCACCTCTGTTTTCTGGTATTTGTTTTTCCTTGTGAGTCTTGTCAGCACAGACCATAAAGCTCCCTGTCCCTCCCCTGTTTTCGAGGGCACGGTGAAAACTTCAGCTTGCCATCACGTCTTCAGTGCGTTTCTGAGCAATTGGCAGTAGAGAAGGAATTGTAAAGAGCTGTGTAACCACCATAATGATTCTTCATTTCACTGCAGCTGCCATCTAGGGGGGCTGTTGTCCCTAAATTCACAGCCCAGATGGTGCTGTGGCTTCTGTCCTGAAGTTTTGAGCCTCTTTAACACTCCTCATAGCTATTTCTGAAGGAAGTAAATTACATCCTTTGTAATCAAATGTACAAGAGGAAATCAACTAGATAATTTCTCTTTTTTGCATTGCAGGGAAAGCAAAGTACTCCAAGAATTTTAAAAAAGAGTTAGAAGCACTGATTTCATGCTGTCTGTCCGGTGCATTGCCTATTGAACCAGCATTTGTCACTCTGTGTGTCCAGCTTGTGCCTGTGACCTGCACTGTAACACAGTGGACATGAAAACACTTCAAAATCTGTAGTTCAAATACCAGTCCGGCCTCACCTTCCCTGTCTGAGGACCCAGGGGTGTACCTAGGGAACAAGAACATCTACTTTTATGTGAAATTAGGGAATGGTGCCTTAGATTATGTCTTGCATTTCTGATTGTGAATTTGCTTCTGTTTGTGAAATATACTGAGGTTTAAAGGCATGCAAAACTGCCTCTCTTCCCGATTTGATTTCACATTCATTGCTCATTACCTACTGGCATGCTGCTTGCTGTACAGTGGTGCTGTCAGTAATACCCAGTGTAATTAGCATTCCAAGATAGGATCTCTGGAATCAGGCCACAGGAGTCCAACTTTACACCTTGGAAATGATGAGGAGGAGAATGGCACATGCATGAAACACTGTCACGTTAGGTTTGGGCAATTTTCTAATGATGCCATGATGGTCATTCTGCTGTAGGAATGGATGGGGGCTGCAGGTCCATCTTCTACCTTTATAGCCAGGAAAAAACATGAGTATCAGTGCAGGAATGGCATCTCTATGTGCAGCACTCTTACCATTCATAACTGTGCTGTGCAATTGCATTTCCATTCAGTCCTGCCTGGCATTTAGACATTTTGCAGTAGGAAATTCCATAAGATGCCCACGTGCTGTGTAAAGTGGCATCTTTCATTTATTTGACACTGGCATGCTGGTAATTTCATTGCTTAAACTCCTGTTCTTGTATTATGAATCAGTAGAAAAAGGAGACATGGATCATTTTCATATTATGTCCTCCATAATCATAAATAGTTTAATAAAATTGCTTCTAACAGTACTATAAAGTGAGAATGCAGATTTAATCGTGTTCTACAAAAGAACAAAAAAACTGTTATCTTTTTGTTTTAAATCCTTTAGGATGGTTACAGAAGAAGAGAAAGTATTGGAGAGGCAGTGTTTCTTAAGTCAGTTGTAGTTGGAATGAAGTTATAGAGAACACTGTAGGTAAAATAGCCATTCAGTCAAAATGTTGTTATATCAAAGCTGGAGGGTTTTGCAGAGGCATATTTATTTCTAGGATCTTCTTGCTGGGGACTCTGGGGTCTGCGGCAGAAAGCAGACCTCTGCTGCAAAGAACTTGTCTTGAAGTCCTTTTTTTTTCAGATGAAGGGAAAGCAAGAAAAGGAAAAAATGCCTTATAATTTACAGTCCTTGGGACTTTGCACACTGTAGATCTTCATATAAGTTCTTTTAGAAAAATGTGCAAATGTATCTCTTCATTTGGCAGGAAGGCAAAATTTGGTGTCTTGGCTTTTAGTTTGAAATAAAAACTGTTGCCTTCTGTGTAGAGGTTTTCATCTTCTCTGATCTTGCTGGGGAAGTTTAGGGAGCACTGGGGACTATCTGTAGCACATTCCTGGTACCTAGCTGGCGCAGGGGGGGAGAGGGGTGGGGGGAGATGTTCAGCCAATTGTTAGGAAAGATTTGTATTGGTATTTGTTTTAAAGTATCACCTAGGGGACCAGTCACAGCTTGGATTCAGTGGTGCTACAACTACCACATAGAGGGGTTCCCCTGACGCGCGGTCCAGGTGGCTAGCAAGAGCGGCGTCCGTGGCCGGCTGGGACACTCCGAAGATCTCTGCCTCGCAGCTCAGACCCGGTCCCGCACTACCAGCTCTTGCGCAGGCAGCCCGCCTGGAGCGCAGCGCGTTGCCGCGTCTCCGGGATGAAAAGGAGAGGGAGAGGCTTGTGCTTGCCGTTCCAGTGGCGTTTACTGAACCGAGGGCACACGAGCAGAAACCCCTTCCGGCGGGGTTACAACAACTTTTATGGAGAAGGAGAAGGGGGTGGAGAGAATACAAGGGACCAATGTCGGGGAAGAACAGGGGAGGAACAAAGGGTACAACAGCCAACAAAACGTGAACAGGGGAGGGTATCTTAAATTGACAGAAACTTGGACCAACGGGGCGTCAAGGAACTTAGAACGTCCTGTAACATATGAATATTAAACATAAGAACTGAATATTTACTAACTTTTTATAATAAAACAGGGAGGGGGAATTTGGGATTGACAACCTGAGGGGTATAGTTAAAGGATGGGGCATAGAAGCTATGTTCTAACCCGCCATGGGGCAGTGGTGTTGCTTTCCTAACAATCCTGGGCAGCTTCAGCTACTGTTACTACCACCACATTCCCCTTTGCTAAGGAATCAGAGTTGTAAAGTAGGTGAGGTAGAAAGTGCATTAGAGGAGGGAAATGCTCTTATGGGTTTATAGAGGGGAAACAGAGATGTGGACTGATCTCCTTGAATTTGGTGGGAGCCTGTAGTAGGATTAGAGCTGCAAGTCTAGGATTGCCCAAGGTTTAGAGCCTTTCAGCCCCTCCTCAAGTCAGGGGAGCTCCTCTGTCTGCCGCTGTCCCAGGGACAGCCAGGAGGTGCCTTGCAGTGAGACAAGGCAGGTGTTGGGTACAGCAGATGCTCCTTGTGTGTTCAGTATGTTTGCTTATGCTGAGTGAGGTAAGCAGTGCTGGCTCTCGTAAAGCTCCTAATAAAATACACTGTGGTAGTGACTGTGGTGCTTTGTGCCTTACAAACCCTTCCAAGCATCAAGGCCTTGTTTCACTGGGCGCTGTGCAAATGTGAAGCTGAGGATGTTTTCTGAGCACCTTTTTCCTCAGGAGAGTGCAAGGCAATGTGTTCAGTGATCCAGAACTACAAAATGAAAAAGTCTTAGCTTGCCACTTCTTGCACCAATTCCTGGTAGTATTTTGTAGGTACTTGCCAGACATTGGAGATGAATGCAGAAGGACGGTATTAGTATGACAGTAAACTACGAATATAATGCACATAATATTTCATATAGCAAATGATTGGGTAATGCAATAGAAGGTAAAGACCTATTCGTGAATCCCCAGCCTTTTTTTACCCGCAAATAATGGTGTACTTAGGTTCTTCCACCAAGAAACATCTAACTATCATCCCCCTTCCTCTCTCACATTCCCTGTCGTGGAATTCTGCTCTGCTGCACTTAGTGAGACTGTCAGTGCTTATTGCAGTGCGCTCCCCACAAACTCGGCATGGCCATATCCTTCCCCCACCTGCAGTGTTTCTCCCCTCCCATGATCCTTCCCATAGGCTCTGTACCCCCAGCCCGCCAAATTCAAACCCCGTTCCTGCACCATTGGGCGTTCTGTATCTTCCCCTGCCCACTCACAGGGGTATAACTGTGAGTGTGAAACACATTGTCTCGCTTCTCCTGGCACAACCCCGGTGCCATAATAAACCCCGCACCATCTTGAGAAGCCCCTCCGCCACATCTCTCCTTCCTCAGTGCGCCTGTACCATCGGTGGGTTGGGTGAACCCCTGCTGGAATTTTGCCAGCCTTCCCGCACCTCCGAGCGGTCTGGCCAGCTTCCCCCCAGACCGGATGGGTGCCCAGTACTGGAGCAGGCAGTGCCGCGCCAAGTGCTGATGCTGAGATTTCCCCCCTGGTATTTTCAGGGTGACTATGATCTGCAGTGGTTTCTTTGCAGAGACCTGAAGGAACTGAGAGCTGGGAGGAAAGTCTGCAAACCTGCTTCCCTCCCTCCTTTCTACAGGGCATAAGAGAAACTGCTCCTTCTCAAAATACCAGCTCTTCAGATTCATTGGTGCTTTGCTTAACATGAAATAGTCTTGATTTAAGGGATGTTGAAGCAGCTGAAGTCAGTTGATTTTTAGACCTTTATGAATTGTTTCCTAAATGTAATGTAAGTTCCAGTGAGAAATTTACAGCAGTGTGAGAACAGGCATTTCAAAATGTCAGATTGTGTCTATAAATTGCCATGTCTGGTAATAAGCCCACCTGTCAAGTAACTGGAAATCTCATCCTACTGGTGAATCTGATTTTGCTGTGTGCTTTCTCCTGAGTGCATCACAGAGAGAGCAAAACTAGTGATTCTTTCTGGTGCTCTCAACAGTTTTTGGAAATTCAAGTGAAAGCAAACATGAGCTGTGAAGTTAAATGAAACCAGTTAAATGCAACTCGAAAAGATAAATTTTTAAGCTATATAGTTAAGTACTTAAATCAGGAATTCTTTAAACTGGGTTTTGTTCTTTAAATCTGCTCCTTAACACGGTTATATGCATAAGAAAGAGTAACCTAAAAAAAAACTTCCTTTAAATATTTGGTTGGCCATATATTGGATATTATCCTTACTGAACATTTGAGACATACAGTGTGATATCTGTTGGGCTTTAATTCTTCTAGCTCAGCCATCTGATCTGACGAAGGAAGCAAAATTATAGCCATAAAACTGTACCCTCTGATTCACCTTCCTGTTCTATTTATGATTTTTGCAACCAGGATGCATAAACTCCATAGTCAGCATTTAGATGGGTGGGAATATAGTTAATTCATTTCTCTACATGTGTCCTCAGAACAGAATAGTAAATCTGGTTATTTCTGAAAACACTATTCCACAATATTGTAATTATAATTCTTTTGGCATGTTTGTATTTAAATGTGGTATATGAGAGGAATGAGACCACGTTCTTGGAGTGCTTTCTCCGAAGGTCATTAAACATCAGTTGTATTAAAACACTGAGAAGATACCAGAGGTATAAAGACTCTGATTGGCACTTATCCAAAATGCTTTGCCCATTGTCTGCTATTGCTTTTTCTTCCTCTTACCAGCACACACAGAAAGTTGTAGCGAGGAGAATTTACAATGGTGTGTGTTTTTAATAAATATTGGAGTCTTCCGAAGTGCTTGACTTTAAGAAAGGGTGTGCCTGCCTCTCTGCTTTAATTGTTGCTGAAGCATATCCAACAAAATTGCAAAAAAAAGATACACTTTGACCCTGAAATTCTGCCAGCATCCTAAAATATATTTGATCTACAACTTGCCCAGTAAGCTGGGCATTTGTTTGGCAGCTTAATTCTTGGGTTTTTAAATTTTTTTTTTTACTGAATTTATCTTCACGCATGTTCAAGCTGAGGCTAGAACAGTTTTGGCATCTCTTCCCTGCGAGGAAAACCAGTGTAGAACCTGTCCTGAGCTGGGACTCTCAGTAGCTGTGCTTTGGGTAAGAGCAGCTTGAGAAGGTCAGCAACATGGTGTGGTGGTCTCCACATTTTGACAGTGTGTTTTAATTACGTGGTGGGGAATGTTGTGGAGCATAGCAGTAAGTGATTCACCCTCTGATATGCAAGGCTCTATGTTCTCATAAAAAATTTGATTTTAGCATGTTTCAGTCCTGGAGACTTTGAAAAAAAAAGTGTGACATTTAGGGATTAATAATTTTAGCCTCCACCTACCCCTAGTTATGGATGGTGACTCTTTCAAGGGGTGTTAAAATTTCCATCAGTATTTCCACAGTAAAATCCTGCTCTGTGGTAATATCTTTGTATAAGCAAGGAAAAAAGATTTGTTTCTTTCTTCCTTTGTGTCAGATACTGAAATAGTTCATGCCTCAAACATTGATATAAAGTTTTAAACTGTATAAAGAAGCTACAACCAAAGAAGCCTCCCTGACGATACCTGACTGGGACTTTGGACTGTAAGTTAAACCACTAAGATTAGATAAAGGGAAAACCCATTCTTCAATCATCTCAGGCCTAGGAAAAACACAAACAAGTCTGAAAAAAGAAGAATGCATCCACAAGAAAGCCAGAAACAGCAGAGATTCTTCCCTGGCTGAGTTTGTGGTGGAGGAGACCACAGCCTGCAGAAGCCAAGTTTACAGAGAATCCCCCCCAAAATAAGATGGGGGAGAGGAGGTTTCGGGTGTAACCTCTGGTCAGAGGCAATGAACACCCATCCTCCCTTACACAAACTGGCCCAGCTGTGGAGTCCCCAACCCCACAGACCACATCCCCAGGACATTTATGTGCGAGGCAGCTGAGGGGGTGTCATGATCNCCCCCCCCCCCCCCCCCCCATTTTCTATTTCTTTCTTTCTTCTTCTCTCTCTCTCTCTCATATTTACTATCAAATAAAACCCATACTATTGTCACTTCCATATGGTCTTGTTTGCACTTCAGTTTGGGCAGGGGCATTTCTAATAACTTCAGTAACCATATCATGGCACTTTGTAGCTAATTTGGCAAAGAATCTCAATGTTTAACTGTGCTTTAGTTAAACTGGTCTTCCCCACCCAAGCTGAGGTAGATGTTGCACTGCTGTGAGTATCTCTTGTGCAGTTGAATGAGGGGGCCTGAGCACAGGCAGATCAGGGATGGTGCAGAGACTCGATCCCATGTCTCCAAGCAATAAGCTGGGTGTCAATCCTGTTTGGGTGGCTACCAAAAAAGATGCTTGTTTGGGCAGAAGAAACATCAAGAACGTGGCAAATACAGAAAACAGGGACTGGGGGATTTAACCAGGTAGTGTCTTGTGTAATCGCTAATTACAGTATATCTACAGCCTAATAAAGAACCAGATTGAACAGAACTGGGAGATGTGCCAGCTTGGTGCTGTGCCAGAAATCAGCCTGGCATTTTAAACCCTATTCTGGTCATTTTTTTCCACACGACAAAGCACTTCTACAAGTGTTTATGAAATGCTTTGTTGCTGTGTGATGTTCCATGTCCTTGCCTTTGGTACATCCGTATCTCCTCTCCTGTGGTTAGTGCTTCACCTGGTGTAGTGTGTAGAAGGATAGCTTTAGCACTGCTGTATTGCTGCCAAAATGGTAAATCTGATTTCTTCAGGAGTGTTATAAAAGCACAGAGGACATGGAAGACATTCCTGAAGCTCAATAATTGCACAAATGTATTTGGGATGTTTATCAACTATTCTCTTATATCTCCTTCCCCCATCTCCTTTCAACTGTTACTTGTCCCAGGCCACCCTTGTTGTTAGAATTTACAAAAGAAAATAGAGTTTTTTCCCTCTTCATGATAAAGCCTGATGATCCAAGTCACTTGAGGAATGCCTATAAAATCACATCAGCTCCAGACATCTGAAGGTGCTCGGGTTTTACTGAGAATGCAAATACTCTTGTGAAGCTGTTTTAGTTGTTCTAAAAGAGATTAATTTGATTAGCTACGAAATGGTGGCACAGCTGATGTATGTTTGTAAAGGGCCATACTGCCATTTCTTATAGGAAACCTCATGGGCAAGGGATTAGAGGAGAGGGATTCTTTTAGGAAGTTCCTCTAGTAAAGCTGCTAGTCCACCAACTAATTATGTCCCTTGCTCATTAGCCTAGCAGAATACTCTTAGTTAGGAAGTCACAGAACTACTGAGAAAATAGAGGTTGGGAAATGGTCACTGTACCAGAAATGACCATGGAGAGTATCCTAACTCTGAGTGCATTAGGCAGTGCCTCTCCTCAGAGCCACAAAGGTGTCCTTGTCAGACACACCACTAGCTAGGGTGTGCAGAGTGATACTGAAAGCAAGTTGACAGAGTTGCTAGAGATTCAAGTTGGTGTGGATGCACAATAAAACAGATAATTTCCTTAAGCTGTTTTTATCAGTAAAGAATGAAATAGCTTTTCCTCTTTTGAGTGACTCCACTTTAATCCAGCTAAGAAACAATGCCAGGCTCTATTGGTGGGGACTTGCTTTGCTCTCTGCACGTATTGTTCCTGTGCTACAAATCAATAAGAGCCTGCACTATTTATGTGACATCCCACTATCCTCTATACAAAATCTCACTCTGGCAGCAAATACATGAAAATTCCCTCCACTTGGTCCATTAGAGCCTTCAGCTGGGAAACGTCAGCAAAGGACTGCGCAGCTGAAACATGACCTGCAGTTTTTCTTGAATGGAAGAGACATTGGTGATGCAAAGTATTGATGCCCTCAGAAAGGTGCAGTTAAAGAGCATATTTATTTATTTTACAGGGTCAACCTCTCTGCCCACAAATGAAGTCATCATTTACAAATTACTTTAACACAGAAACAAGCAGCTGCTGCAGCAATTTTCACCTCTAAGAGCTGGAGAAGGTCTCTCCACTGAGAGTGGAGAGTAACACAGTTACTCTCCACTGGAGTAGCTCTAGAAAAGAAAATGGGAGGATTGTTTGTTTGGGTTTTATTGGTAGAAAGCTGGATTTACTAAATCACTGCCATGTGCTCTTGTAAGATTTTTGTTTTGTCGTCTTCTAGGTCTATTACCTTATTCATTCTTTAATTGTGTAAATCAGTATTAACTGGTGCCAATTCTACTTTTCATTGAGACATTCCCAGAAAAGAAGGGGGTAGCAGAAACCCCTTAATTCTGTGCTCAACTTAGACCATTAGTTCTAATATTTTAAAGTAGTTGTACTCATAGATCAGATTCAGCAAGCAGCAAGTGAAACACGGCTATTGCAGAAGAGAGACATAATATTCCTGATTGTGCTTTTTACATATACTGTGGTGTCTCAATTAAACTTGATGGTGTTTTTTCCAAAGCTGCTCAACAGACTATTTTTAGATGAAGAATCAGCACAGCCCACTGATGAGAACTTTATTCTTTCCTGCTGCTAGCCACAGCCTCTTCCCGCCCCCCCCCCCAACTTTGTTTAAAAGCCAAATAAGTAAATATTGCTGGGCTCTTGCCTTTTTAATCTGAAGATCAAATCATTCCCGTGAGGAGCTTCTGTCTCTTCTTGTACAGCTGTACTCCTTCATAATCAAGGGCCAGCAATTTGAAGTGGCTGATAAATATTAAGTGCTTTAAATTCTGGGTGCTTGGTTTGACATGTTCAAAAGGGTTGATTTTCAGAAAGTCCCCTGACACCCACTATTAAAATCTCAGGCTTTGCTGGCTACACAAAATTCCTGGCCAAACACCACTACTTTGTAGTGATATTTTAAAGCAAGGTTCTTTAATGGAAGGATGGTGTCTTGTGAAAATGGTGCCATTGGTTTGAATTTACCTTTGGGCCTGTAAACTAATAGGGGAGCTCAAATGCATCTACTGTGGATCTGTCTCCTTGTTGTCAGATGCAAGTGACCCAGGGACCGGGCTGAAGGCAGTGGCTGTTGGTGGCAGCACAGAGACAGGCAAGGATCCTGCAGCATCCTGCCGAAATCAGGTAGAGTTGAGCTCAGTTAAACGCAGCTTTGGTCATCTTAGGTCTGTTTGTGCTCTCTTCAAGCATATGAATCATATAAACTTGCATGTGTATTTGTTTACTGCTCTGCTGCTGTTCTTCTGCCGTCCTAGAAGATGGAGGAAGTAAATTACAAACTGCCACTCAGCAATAGGTGGTCTCAAACAGAACTCCTATCTGAAAGCAGAGCATGCTGGGGTCAGAGTATAAATCCGTGCCAGTCACTGTCTGCTTTGCCATCAGCTGCTGAGGCATGTGGCAGTGACTTCAGGTGAACAAATTTGCTTTTAGCCAGCTGACATTCTTCTTCTTGGACATCTTTCTTTGCAATGCTAACGACATCTCTTCCAACAAGATTTTCACCTATACTTCCATGAAAGTCAGCTGAGCTATGATTTGTGCCAGCTGAGCATTCTGACCAACTTTGGAGTCCAACTTGCTGAATTCCCCAGCAGCACCTCAATCCTGAGGGGGCATTCTGCAGCTGCAGAAGATGAAGGACATTGCTTATGGTCTGTCATGAAGAGTTCAAACCTTTACAGGGAAAAGTCCTTAATTTCAAAAATCTCATAATGGAGGCAGCCTCTCTTGGGTGAGGCTCTCTCCTAGTCTCCTGCCATGCCAGTCTAAGGAAGATGGCTCTTAAAAAGAGGCTTCTCCTATTCTGCCTAAGACAGTTGATGGTTTTTCAGCCTGGATGTGGTATGACAAAGAGCTTTTTTGGAAATGATTAATTTAAAATAGATTTTTTCATAGCTAAGTGGACTCACTCAGTGTGAATCACTACCTGAAAAGCTTCACTTCGTGCACCATGTGAATCTGGAGCAACACTTCATCAATGTCAGTAAACTTAATTTAAATAGAGCAAATCCAGTGTGAATAAATCTGGAATAAAGTTTCATGTCTTCAGACATCGGTGGTAGTTTCAGACCCTACGGGAAGCTGTTGAGAGGCTGCCCCGGGTAATTTTAATGGCCCACAGGAGAGTGTCTCTGTAAAAATGATAGAGTGGCACTACTCATTAGCTGCAGGCTCTGAAGGTGAAATAGATAAACTCAGAGCAAGAGAAAGAAAGCAGGTCTGCAAGCTGTTAGTAGGACACTTGTGCCTGTGCAGCTGAGGGTGAGAAAGCAGCCTCTAGGCATGGGAGGACAACACCTTCAGATTCTACATGGCTTGGCTTTTAAAGGCAGCTAAGTGATGCTGGGATTTCAAGTAGATTAAGTGATCTATGAGCTATGCATAATTTTTTGCATTTCCTCTGGACTGTTTGGTCAGTCCCCACCACCTCAGAGTCCACCACCGTCAGTAGTGGGGTTTAAGTTTCCTGGTCAGTGCATTACACCTGGATAGTGCTCCTGTTATATGGCCAGGATTAGTGGCCTCCAAAATCTGTGGGGGCCTTTGATGCTTATTAAAGATAGAACTTCCAGATTTCCCGATTTCCTGCAATTTCCTGCAATGCTCATGCAAAGGGAGATTTCCCAGTCACTCCATATTGAGTAGGGAGATGGCCCTGCCCTGGGCTCATCTCTTGGAGGATTTATAAGGATGTCCATGGGGATTCTACTGAAGTGCAAGGGCCCAGTTTATTAAGGACTGTGAAGAAAGTGAGAAAAGTAGCTGGTTATCCAAACAAGAGGATGCAAACTTCAAAAATTTGCATGAGTTTGAAAACATCCACTGCCACTTTATCTCTGCATAGTTTCATAGCTCCTGCTTGGCCAGATGGCAAATTGATTAGTAGCCCAAGTATCTCTTATGCCTTTTGCTGAGAGCTTGCTGGAGAAGTGGTGCTGTGTTCCTTTTGTTTTCCTTTTTTCCTGCCTCTGCCAGGTGCAGCAGTGAAAAGCTGACAGCAAAGCAAAGCATGTGCATATGTTGTGTGCAGAGCCCTCAAACGTTGATGTTTCTGAAAAAGTAAGTGTTGGTTGTACATTTCTCTGCTCTGGATGGTGGTGATGAGACTGTTAACCCTCAGCACTACTGAGTTAATGACAGAGGCCTGCAGAGTAAAGTTTGCATGTTCTGTCTCTGTTAGTGACTGTTCTTTAGAGACCCTGCTTCAGGACCTGGTCATTCATCCTGACAAAAGTGAAAAAGATACAAGTTGTCTTCTCCTCATACATGGTTGTTTCTCAGCAGGAACAGTCAACTTACGTGTGTCGCAGTTGAGGTGGACACAACACACACAAGTTTTAGCATCAAGTGTTGGCAAAGGTTTTTTTTTTAAAAGCTAGTGACATATATATATATACGATTTTGTATGTTTATCATTTATGTTACTCATATATTGGTTGCTTAACTACTACAATAGATTGACTGGTTATTTTAACTACACTATACTATTATTAGTTATTTGCAACATAGGTATCTTAAGAATCTAAACAAAACACCAGCTGCAGCTCTGTTGCTGTTTACTCTCTCTATTGTTCTGAGTTTTTTGCTTCTCTTGATTAAGTTTCTCACAGGTAGGAATGGACTGTGTTGAGACCAATGTCAGACTCAGACTCAGACAGGCTTGCTGACCTGCTGTTAATTCCCACATATGTGTGCTTGGGTGATTGCAGCAAGTGATAGCAAGCAGTGAGGGTCAGCTTTTGACCCTGCATCTTGTGCTGGTTCTTCTCTGTTTCCATATTCAATGCCAGGGCTAAGGTAAGCAGCCCTAGGGAAATCAACTTTTCTTGACTTTGTCCCCCTCCGTTAAAAAATTAAAAGGCTATTGAAGCTTCTGATCCTGTAAATGAGAGCACTGCTGGGAATTTGAGTGCACCATTGGCTTTACTAGAGCTAGTCCTGAAAGTGAATTTGCTTAGGTGTGTTAGTGTTTGTGTGAACTGCCATGCAGGGAGAGAGGCCTTCCCAAGTATTTTAATAGATAGGAAAGAGCCCATAAATGAACCTTTAAGCAATTTAGAAGCTTGCAATCTTTCTTTAGAGTTAGCACACCTTCAGAAGAGTGAATTTCCTGTGCACTGTGTCTGACAACACTTAATTCTGGATCCAGTTAAAAGCAGCTGTGAGGAGCTGGCTGAAAATGTCAGCTCAAAAACTGCTTATGTTCCATTCTGTCTGGATATTGCTGACATAAATATGGATCATGAGAGTCTCTACAGCTGTCAGTGTGTTTACCCCAAAGCTAAACCAGTGTGATACGGCTGCATCTGGTGTCTGTCACAAGTCATATTGCTTAGTTTTTTCATGTCAGTATTTTTTTTCTCTTTTTTTAGTTTGGTATGACAAATGTTTTAACATATGTAATTTATTTTTAAAAACCTCCAAGCCTTGGATGATGGAGACATGGTCCTAGGGATTCTGAAGTGTGAGATACAGCAAAACCAGGGGATGGCTAAGATACTTCTGATTCTTCTGGGTCATTTTGTTATTGGAGTTATATGTGAGCTGAAATAAAGCAGGCGTTTAATTCATTTTTACAAAGGAATGCCATTTTAGTCTATAAATACAGTGAAATCAATAATTTCAACAAAGCTGTGAATGGGAGAGTTGGCCAAAAAAGCAGAGAGTTGACTTCTGCAGCTCAGTTTGCAGAATGTGGACGTTATTTACCTAGACTTTAGTAAAGCCTTTGACACTGTGTCACATGGAATTCTCCTGGAGAAACTGGCTGCTCATGGCTTTGACAGGTGCATTGTTTGCTGCCTGAAAAACTGGCTGGAAGTCTGGGACCAGAGTGGTGGGGAATGGTGTCACATCCAGTTGGCAGCCAGTCACTGGTGGTCTTCCTCAGGGCTCAGCTCTGAGGATCAGTGAAGGTCTTTTTAGAAGTTGGAAGAAAAGGGTTTGACTTAATGCTGGGTGTTGAGCAGCTTGGCAGTCAGGCCCACTCTGTTTAGGCAGTAGGGAGAGGAGGTGCAAAGCTCAGCTCAGGTTTAAGGAAGAAGCAACTGTTTGTGTTGGGTTCATGGGTCTCTTCTGAGGAATCAGCAGAAGTTTGCTGCACTTCATGTGACCCAACTGGTTCAGTCATTCTTGTAATAATGATGTGGCTTCATGCAGGAGAAACCCCTCTGAGCTGCTTACAGGTTTTCTGATCTACTTTCAGGGATCTCAGTGCATGTAAAAATCAATCACTTAAGATAATTATTGAACTTCTGGGGAAGACAAAAGCTGAGGGCTTATTTGGATCCTCCAGTGACAATACATGGCATGAACTCAGCAAGGCTGTCTGGTAAGGATGGGTGTTGTGGGCAGCAAGAGTGCTTGTGACAGGTATGTCCAGTCCTCCATTCAAGAGGAAAAAACATCACTTTTTAGGCCAAATGTTGTTCTTGGACTTTATCTGTATTTGGGCTCTTTGCAAGACTTTGCACCTTGCTGTGTTTTTGCCTGTCTTTCCTGCCGAGTGTCTCAGGTACAAGTCCAGCCACCAGCTCAAGGAGGCAGTGAGGAATGGAGGAACGTGCTAAGGGATCAGAGAGGACACAGCTCTCTAGCCTGGCACAGTGCCTGAGGAGGGCTGTTTCAGATCCTGGCACCTGGTCCATCCCCTCTGCAGATCTCAGCACTTTAAGAGACCACTTTTGTGGTTTTCTTCCTAGTACAGTAAACTAAGGGGATTTCAGGCAAACTGTTCTCTTGACGTGCAGAGATTTTGATGCAGTGGCTATTGTCTGTCAATTCTCTCCCTCTGTCTACAGTTTGCCTTTTCCTCATGAATTTTCACTTTCACATAGCATCTTCAAAGTGTGAATGTGACTTCTTCATTGTGTTTTTTCCTCTCCTTTCCTCTTCCTTTGATAACACTACTGTGGATTCTGGGTTGAATCCTTCATTTGAGTCTGTGAGATTGAGACTCTTGTTACTCCACGAACGCCAAAAGTGTTACTTTTGTGCAACTGGAAACAGAATCAAGCTTTTTATCTATTGCTAGATTATGGACTCCTATCAAAACAACCTGTTTAGTTTTTAATGTATTGCAGTTCAGGGCCAAATTCCCTTTTGGGTTTTTTTTGTTTGTTTGTTTGGGGTTTTTTGGGGGTTTTTTTTGTGGTTTTGTTTTTTTTTTTTTTTTTGGTTCCTTTCTCTCTTGACAACCCCAGGGACAGAGGGTACTGATTGTTCAGAGCTTCTTAAAATGGTACTGTGGGGTGAGTGGCTCCAGCCTACAGAAGTGTCGTGCTTGTGGAGAATACTCCCAGTGGCGTTTATGGAACAGAGCTGAGCAAGTGGATGTTCATGTGAGGCCATGCCTGCCTCCCTTTCAGCTCTTCTGTCGCTGGGCACAACTCCGAGGATGCTTCCTGTTGTTTTCCCTACACTCTGACCAAGTGTTGAATGGGGTTCCTTTACCTTTTTTCCTTTTAATAGCCACTTTTCCTTTCATCAGTGCTGCCTGAAGCTGGGCAAAATAGTAACACTGATAACTGTTAATATGAGGAGGTATTTGTTATGATCCAATTATTATTATTATTGAGGTTCCTTAGAAATTCCTCTGCCCCAATTAAGGTGCAAATGAGACCATATGCCAGTGGCAATAAGGGTTTTATTTGATGGTGAATAAGAGAGAGAGAGAGAGAGAAAGAAAGAAAGAAAGGTAGGTAAAGCATAGGTGGGGGGGACAGAAGGAGAGTGACAGGGACAGAATAAAGAAAATATCACCACTCCATGGATCCCAACGATGTTCCGCTGATCTTCCCCAGCTGCTCTTCTTGGTGGTGAAGGTCCCCCCGAGACGCACAGAATCTCAGGGGTTTATATGCTCAGGGGCTGGGCAGGCATGGCCAGGCATGTCCCCCTGGAGGGGGGCAGTCTCTTACAGCAGGCTCTGGGTCTGTTGCATCACTTGCAGTCCTGTGGGGCAAAGCCTCTCATGTGAAAGTCCCGTGGATGTGGTTTGTGGGGCTGGGAGTTCCACAGCTGGGCCAGTTTGTGTATTCGGAGGATGGGTGTTTATTGCCTCTCACCACGTCATGCACCCAAAACCTCCTCCTCCCCCCTCGACTGGAGGGAGTCTGTGTAAACCTGGCTTCTGTGAGCTGTGCTGTCTCTCCCCCCATCCCAAACTCATCTGGAATGGCAGCTGGAGGCTTTGCCCTATTGCGGAGG
Source organism: Oreocharis arfaki (assembly GCA_013398015.1). NCBI lineage: Eukaryota > Metazoa > Chordata > Aves > Passeriformes > Paramythiidae > Oreocharis > Oreocharis arfaki. The sequence continues at coordinate 343,361 of VZRR01000834.1, forward strand.
CATACCTTCCCCTCGGCCTGAGCTGATTGAACAATGGGTTTCTTTCAATCTAATCAGCAGTTCGATCTCCAGCCCAGAGTTCTTCAAGAAACTTTCTGCAGCTCTAGCTTCTTTAAAACTTTATATCAATGTTTGAGGCATAAACTATTTTCAGTCTCTGACAGTATTACAGCTCCAAAATTATTTTACAACATTAAAATATATATGTTAACCTCATACTAATTTAGTTACATATTCCTCCTCTTTGCCTTCCCACCCATCAGCCCTCTTTTTATAATCTCTGATATTCCCAATACACAGCAGAATGTGTGTGATCTCATCATAGAACCTATATCTTTTTTTTAGGCAGTAGAATATTAAGTTTTCCCTCTACATCTGCAATAGTAACATAATTAAATAAAGTAATAATAATTCGGACATTTTGCTGTGCTAATATGATGGTCATTGCTAGTGTAATCAGCATGGAAAGTCTCTTGCTACTGGTAAAATTTGCAGTTAGCACAGAGCTCTTGTTTTTCTAGGTTTTTTTTTTTTTTGTCTGGTTGAATATTTGTTGTTTTGTTTTGTTTGGTCGGGTTTTTTTTCCCATTCCACATTGCTTCTTTTTTCTTTTATTTTAAAATTTTATTTTATAAGACAGAGCCTCCAGAAAACTTAAACTTCATGTTGCCCACCTTACTCACCCTGTGAAAATTGAATTCCAGTCCTGTTCTCTCTGTCTGTCATGCTTGCTGGCTGTTCATGGACCTCTGTGGCAGGAGGGCTTGGGCATTTACCACTGAAATTTGTAATAAAGAGGTTTTACTTGTGGATGGCCTGGATTATTGTCTCTCATCAGAGAGGGTCATTCGTGTTTCATGTGCTTCTCAGGGGACAATGGGCTGGAGTGACCTCAGGCAGCACGGACTCTTTGCTGCTGGACAAAAAAACCAAGGACTGCTAAACAAGGCTATGGTTGATTCTAGGTCCCACGGGAAAACAATCCCCACTTCTGTGTTATATTTCTTCCTGGATAGGGAGAATGTGTCCAAGCTTGAGCTAAACCTCAGCCTGTAATACTGAATCCTCAGAGACTGTCACCTCTGCGCTCTCTGCTGAGGCAGAGGAAGAGGTGGTAGAACACAGGACTCATGGACTCTGCTTGGAGAGAGGCACAGCCAAAACTTTTCTTCCCCCAAAATACTGCAGCTCTTCCCAGATCCCATGGAAACAGCAGGAGTCGGGTACCACTGCACACAGGGGCACCCTGGTTGTGTGTCTGCCCGGGTCTGATTTCCAAAGATTGTGAGTGTAAAAGTTTCCAGCAGCACTTTCCATGGGTGCTTTCATGGCCTAAAAGCCTTTCTGAAATAATCAACAGCCCATGTTTCTTTCCCATTTTGTGGGAGAGACAGACTGCAGCATGGGAAGGGAAATTAGTGTTTCAGTGGGATGGTAGGAATAGGCAACAGGACCCCAAGCAGCTTTCTGTCACCCACCTTTCTCTGTCCCCAGTCCTCCACCTGAGTGCCAGGGCTGTGAAAGTAGCAGTCTGGCCCTGTAATTAAATCTAAGCTACTGTGCAGTGTTAAAGAGCATATCCCCCCAGCCCATCAAGAACCCAAGGGAGATGCTATTAATTGCCCATGGAGATAAGCAAGAGGCAATTGCAACAAGGCGTGTTGAGCTTGCTGCTCCCAGCCCACCAAAATTTGCTTTCAGGAGGCTGTGTTTAGTCAAGCACATGTGAGAGGGCAGCTGTAATTTGCACGTCCTTGCATGATTCTCTGGTAATGGGATGAGATGTTATGGCAGGGTATTGACCTCTCACTGCCACAGTTGCTCTGGCATTGGGAGTAAACAAATGTTATAGTGGAGGCAGTGATTCTCTCATAAACAGAAAGCAGGGATGCTCAGATGCTGTTTTTGACAGTGAAGAGCTCACACTGAAAACAACAGATGCTGATTTCAGGAAAATAACGGCATTTTCATGCAATGGTTTTCTGCAAATTCAAAGAGCTTGGTAGGCTAGAATTAATAAGCTCGTGTTACTGTGAGATGTTGGTGCACAGCACAGCAACAAAGACCTGTTTTGTTGCTGTTTTTCAGCTAAGCCCCTGTTCTTCAGTTAACAGTGAATTGTTTTTGCACAGAAGTATATTAAAAAATGTTGGATTGGCTTTCATGAATGGGCAAAGCTTCAAATGCTGAATGGTTTGTGGTACGTTTATCTTACCAGTTATTCAGTAACCTGCCTGGTGGATAGCCTAGTGTGGTGCCAAGCATAATGTATTTATATGCAATTAATAGAGGGGTCTTTTCCAAGTCCTTGCAGTTGGAGAACGCTGACTATTCCAGCCCTCTGGCTCAATCTGTAATCTTGGCACCGCTCTCAGCTGGGTGAATTTGTGTACTGAAATTTTTCCCTGCCTTGATTCACTATTCCAAGATCATTGAATCTCAGACATTCTCTGAAGAGCAACAAAAATCTGAAATGCAAAACTGAACAGGACAGTGGGCTGTAGAATACAGAATGAATATACGTATTTTCCTGATAACAACATGGCAGTAGATGTATTTTTCTCTATTTTTCTATTAAGATGGGAAAGAAGCGGAAGACCCATTCTTTTGGGGTTAGACTCTAAATACACTGCAGGCTGAAAAACTGTTTGGTAATTAAATTGGGAAAAAAGCCTGGTGGAAGACAAATAATTTAAAGCTGTGTGTAAGTGCAGGAAAGAAATGCGTCAGTATTTCCTTGTCTTGTGGTGTGGAAGCCATATAGCCAGTCATTTTCCAATACTAACACTGCCTAGTAAGCAAATCTCCCCTTTCCAGGAAATGCCTTCTCCTCCCAAATCTGTTCTATGATGCAAACATTGCATGTAAACAGAGAACTCATTAAGATGTTTTGGGTCACCAAATAAAGCTCTTTGTTAATACAAGCCCTGTGTTTTGCAGTCCCTCATCCTGGAAGTTTCTGATTTCCTGGAGGTTTCAGCTTTGACCCTCCCTGGGAGGCCATTACAGATCTTTGTTGCTTCAACCCCAGAGATGTTTCCCCTTTTTTAATATACATGTGCCATGTCCTGCCTTCCCTAAATGCTGATGATGTGACTTACCAGATGAACTGAGATCAAAATTACCTCTTTCTTCTCACTTCAGTGCTTTGAAGGGTCTCTTACTGCTTCTGTAGTAACATCTCTCTAATCTTGTTTTTGCTGCTGAAACAGCAGCAAACTATCAGTTGTAGTAATTTCCTTCAGATGATGTAACATATTTAGTTTGTTGGGTAGCCCTCACTGTGCATAGGGGGAGTGCTCTTTCACCACTCCTCCACGGCAGCAACTGTTTTACTGGTTTTCAAAAAAATGAGAGTCGTGAGTGCTTTCCGAGCCCTGCAGATGGCACTGCCTTCCTGGGCTTAGCCGAGTGCCCGACGCATGCCCCTGTGGTGGGCTCCGTGCAATCTTCAGTCGGAACAACTCTTCTTGCAGCTGAATAAATAGTACAAAACTTCTGGCTCTGGGATGTTTTTAGTTAACAATGAAAAATAACATGGAAATTGCTAGAACCTTTCCCCTTACTCCTCTTTAGGTGGTTTTGTTTTCTGGACTTTTGTTCTTTCTGAGGTTTATCTTAAAAGAGTTTTCAACAACTTCACTGTACAGCCATTTTTTCTCCCTCTGATATCTCCTTGTGCCAAATAAGTACTAGATTGGCTGCAGAGTCAATTGCCACTTCGTAGGAAGACCCTGCTAGTGGAGACAGAGGGAGGGAGCTTTCTTGTTTCAAGTTTTTTTTGAAGATTCCCTCCTGGGGCAGACAAGCCCCCCTTGTAAAGAAATGGCAGCATCGAAGACATAATGGTAGAAACTCATCTCACATTGTTGTTGCCCCTTTCTCACTGTTGCAGGTGGGTTTTTTGCACGTACTGTTCAGTTCTCAATGCTTTTCCTTAGGGTTTGCCAGGTGTTCGGGACATACCTTCCCTGTTATGCAAAGGTGGAGCACTGCTGGCCATGCGCTCACAGCTCCCCAGTCTGCATGGGCACTGGTGTGAGATGTTTATTTTCTGGGATGCCTGCACAGCCCTTGGGAACCTACTGCCTGGAGCCACCAGTATCTGGTTGTCCAGGGGTGGTCACACACCCTCTGGGACTCTTACCTTGGGCCTTCCAGCCCATTTTTACATCATCTTGTGTCCTATACTGGCAACAACACAGAGATATGACTCTTTCAAAACCTGATGATATTGCAAATCTCTGACAATTAGATCTATTTTTTATGGCTGTTTTCTCTGGGTTTTCATGGCAGGCCAAACGATTTGTTTGCTGTTTCAGCATTTCATGGAGGCAGCAGCTATCATATGTGAGGGATCTGTCATATTTTCCAAGAGTCAAAATAAAATTCAGCCATGGCGAGGTGTTCTGTGTTGCTTCCTGTACATAAATCCTCAGCTCCCTCCCTTCAAGGTCAGTCAGGTATTTCATGCGTCAGAAATGGTTCATATTGCTGACTGACTGGGAAGCAATGCTGCCCAGACATACTAAATCTCTGATTTCACTGCTTATATTTCATCTGTATGGAAACACTTGAATTGTGATTTGCATCATTCCCCGTGTCACTAATCCCATGTGAACTCAGAAGTTCTGGACAGGCTCTCACAAGATGATGGCCCTGCAGCCGTTGGTAGGGCTGAGGTGTTCTGTGTCCAGCTGCCCAGCATGGAATGGATACTTGGAATGCACCATATCCTGGGGCTCTGCTAGCACTCACCACTTGGAGTATTTGAAACCAAAGTGTTGTGTCTCTGCTGCCAAAAAACTTGGCTAAACTGGCTTTTATGTTGAGAAGTTTAATCTGCAGCTGTATGGGAAAGCTGATGCTTCAATAGTTTTCTTTATTCATATTTTTAGGGTGGTTTTTTATATTCATATGTGCAAAGTCCTATTAGAGACTTTCTTGTGCATCCCAGCTCCCAGAGACAAGTGATCAATGTTCAGACTTGAGGCTGGGAACAAAAGGAAACTAAATCTCTGGGCTGTGAAGAAAAGTCTGAAATCCAAGGAATAGTTAAAGGTCCAGAAGGTAGTCAGGTGTAAACTCAGAAATATATTTTGGTCTGAATGTAATTCTCTTGATGGTACAGCAAGGCAGGTTTTACGGGGTTGTGACTGCATATTGCAGCACAGTGAGGACTGGTTGAGGGAACATGCATACTCTGAGCTCCTGTCTTTGGGCTTTAGCAGATTAAGGTCTAGATCGAATGTTTGAGATGAGATTATTAGCAATGCCATCATTCATGTTACAGTAATGATTCTAAAAATTTCTGTTGGATATGGGTCTCTTATGGAGCTAGTTAGGTTTTTTAATTAGAGTTGCTCAGGAATTAGAAGTTAGATTGCTTCTTAATCACTGTGCTTTATTTCCAAAACTTCATATATCTTTGACAATTTAGGTGGGCTGTGTGTCACTGCCATAGTGGTGTTTTGCAGGATATTGAACCCATATTCTTTGGTATGGTGATGACAGAATCTTCTGCAGGGAAGAGAACCATTTCTGCACTAATTGCTATTATTTTTTAATCCTTAAAACAGTTTTCCTCCTACCCCCACCCCACTTAATTTTGAAAATAACCACACCATTAAAACTGCACTCCCCTTTCTTCCTCCAGATGAAAAGGCTGCTGTGTACAGCATCTCTCACAGAAGATGTCAGTCTGACTGGGGTTGGTCTGAGAGAGAAAAAACCAAACCTGAACATCATCATACAGTGGGAAAATTTTAAATAACAGTAATGATCAGTGAATATTGCCTACACAGAAGTGTGCTCAAAAACCGGAATACTTTTTAGTTGCTTTGGCCTTTCAAAAAAAAGCCCTTCAAATACTTTTGTTGTCGTATTTTTGAGAATTTCTGAGCATTAGAATCCAGAGATACAGAGGGAAGGTAATGACTGAGAGACATCCCACGCATGTGCAAATATGTATGTAAGAGTCTTGGTGCCTTGATCGTTGCCACTCTCCCCACATTAATCTCACTCATTCTGTCTTTATTTGTACACGACCTGGGACCAGATTTTGTCTTATCTATGCTTAGTATGGGCACATAAATTTGTAGAAATTTAGTGTTGGAACAGCAACCACAGGATGTTCAGCTTTCCACTGCATCTTCATTGTCCTTTCTGTATTTTTTGGGGCACACAAAAACGATCAGTACCGAGGAGTCTGGTACTGCAGCAGCTTGTAGCCATCCCACCACATTTGCTTCCTATCAAAGCTGCTGCACAGAGGCAGCAGCCAGGTTTCGTTGTCAGCAAACTGAGCTGGCACAGGAGTCAGGGTGCACAGAGGAATTTCTCAGCAGGTTCAGCACAAAAGGTTCTGGTGAGCAGTGAAGGCCTCTGTCACAAATTCAGGGAGGCTTCCACCCAGGAATGGTGGATACTGGTGTTGGTATGCAAGGGCCATGCTCTGCTCATGTGGAATTTCTAATGCAGCCCTAAAGGAGCACATGTGAAATGCTGTAGCTCCAGGCTTGGGATGATCCACAGGGACTCTGCAGCAGGAGCAAACAGGAGTAGTGGCAGTTGGGGCAACAAGGCTCTGCCCACTGCCCACCAAACCAGGCCACAGTGGGCTCTGGACTGCCCCTTTGAGGATATGGTTTCCCCACAGTTGTCCATGGCACATCTGCAGAAAAGTACCTGCCTTGGAGTATTTTAATTCTTTCCATGTTCCTAGTTTGGGAGACCTTTTGCATGTCAACAAATGCCAGGTAGGTCTTGATGGTGGTATCACAGACAAAGATTTTCTGTCCTGGCGCTGAGCTAAACCCAAGCAAAAATATCCTTTGAAGGGCAACTAGGGCCATGCTCTGTTTTTATATCTGCTTAAAATCTTGACTTACAAATGAGCTCCTATTATATGTCTCCCTAAATACTAGATTTTTAAAAAAACTGCCATTTGAATTTTTTTACTTACCATTGCTGTCACTAAAGCAGAGTTGAATCTAGCACTTCCTGATTGTTATCAGCTATTCCTGGTTGGCTACAGTGCATGATTAGTATTGATCTTGTGGGAATAATACTAAAAATGTTTCTGGTTTTGCATCTGGAGAGATATTTATCTTTTAATCTGTAACTATCATTTTGTATAAAGCAACATATCCAGGTTTGTATATTCACATTACAGTTATACATTTTATTTTTTACCAATGATTTTAACTGGAAATATTGAACAAGATGCTGGTTTTCTGTTGTACAACTTTTCACTCTGCTCTTGTCTGGTAAGGTTTGTGAGGGCTAATGGATATCAGTATGTAGAGTTCTGGGAGATGGATGGGGTAGAATCTTTTGACAGCCTAGGTCTTCATCATCTCTCAGAACTATATGATCATTTAGATTTTATTGCATATATATTTCACTTGATACTGTATTTGGGTCAGGTGTGCAGCTATTTAACGAGTATATTGATTATTAGTTTTACAGACCTATCAAAAAGGGAGAAGAGAGAAAAATATAATAAATAAGCATTTGTATTAGTTCATCCTATGCCATGATGTTTATTCAGATGGGTTTTCTGCATTGAATTTGACCTGAAAAATGGGAAAGTTGTCAGAAAAAAAAGTGGTTGGGGAAGTGCTCATTTGCACCCTCTGATGCCAGTGCAGGAGGCTCCTGCGAAATGGAGGGAATAGAGCAGGTGCAGAGGAGGATGATCAGACTCCTCCAGTTGACAGGTTTGTGCCTGTTACAGCTGGCAATCTCAAACAACAGGATGCTTCAAGAATATCTGAGAGCTTTGGTGGGACGAGACCAAATGAGGAATCCCAGCTGCTTTCTTTACTTGCTGCTTTGCTCTCAGCCCGGCCAGTTTGCTGGCCTAGATGAGATTGCTGCTCGCTCATGTAGGAAGCAGCATTCACCTCCCTCTTGTGCAGGGGATGGTGTAACACCAGGTTTGCCTCCTCTCCTAGAGCCCTGCAGGCTCAGACACACCCCAGCATCGCTTCAGTGCAGCTGTTATTCCTCAAGAGTACATTGCTGAACTGGGGTTCCTTAAGTCCTCCTAAGACCAGTGAGCTGAGAACAGAGTCTGCTGCGATCTTGCAATGCTATGAAGGCTCTCGTGAAAAAAAGTCATTCCCTTTTAGTTTGCATGTGGAAATTACCCAAGATGCGCAGAATTTAACACAGGGAGAGAAGTCTGGTAGTTGTGCCTCTTTCACTCTTGAGGTTTCGTAGCATTGGTTTGAGTTTGATTTAAAATTCTTCATGAGGAGCCCATCTTCTGGAGCAAACAGAGCTCTGTGAAACCTGCAGTGATTTAATGGGATGGGTTTGGTTTACATTCTTTTCATTAAGATATGCACTGCTTGTAAAATTTAGTGGTTATTTATACATTAGTAAATAATAGGCTATTTCTAAATGAATTAATCTAATTTCTGAATTCATATATGTGTAATAAAAACTTATCTTGTTCCATTTACAATGAATAGGAATTTAAACACTGCCTCACAAGTTGTCAGAGCAATTTGACTTGTTGACCTGAAAGCTGTGTGTAGAGAGGAATTTTAGGGAATATTTTTCTGATACTTCTTCCTGAAAAAAAAACAAAACAAAAAACTTTCCTAAATAATTTATTTTCTGAAAAAATGTGCATCACAAAATTACTACTGAAGTCTCAGTGTCCCGGTAAGATGGCTTTTTTAGAGCACATTATGAAAAAATACCATATAGTGATCTTAATATTGCACAAAACAAAAGCACCTTCAAAAATGTGCTCTTTTGTGGTTCAGATGAACAATTGTATAATTGTCAGCATGTCAAGAATTGGCTGGATGTGCCCTCTAATTTCTCACTATTGAAGGAACAGTAACAACGGAAAATAAAGACAATGCTCCCAGTTTTTCTGTGTACTTTCATGCTGCATAATGCCATAAGACACTTAATAGTGGGAAAATCTGAGGAGTAGGACTCTGCCTGGAGGAGGCTGAGATAAGAGTTTCAAAACAGCTCTTGGAATTGCTAATTTCTTTGGTTTGTTTGTATGCACAGGGAGAGCTGGTAAAACAAGACAAAATAATCTGAATAATTGCTATGAATAGAAGAACACACAGTGAGGAGATATAATGAGAAATAGGTGGGACATTAGTATGCAAGTTGCAAATGTTATCCAGAGGTTATCTTCAGCTGCTGGTGAAGGCAGATGTGAAAGGTCTGTGTGTGTAGGAGAAGAAAGTAAAAAAAAAAATTCCGAGTTCCTGATTTTTCTGAGCTTTGTGTGTGCACTTCGGGAATTTAGAGAACTTTCCCCCATGTGGGAGGTTTGACCAATCAGGAGACAAGGCTGCCAAGAGAAAATCTGAGTGGTGATGTTGTGCTCTGCTCTAAGTGCTGTGAGGTGATTTGTTGGATCAAGCCAGTTTCATTGCCTTTTGGTGAAGTACTTGGGATATGAGATAATTATATTTCTAGGTTTTCCTTCATCATCATGGATGTTAGAAGCTCCTTTTTAATGAAAATGTAATTTCCTAATGCTGTGAGTCTATGAGCTGAAGTTTCAAAACTTTTTTTGAGAGCTGTCATTAATGTTGTGGCAGTCAGGCCCGCTGTGACCACTGTGCATGTGTTCAGCTCCTATAAAGAACAACATTCTCTGTAAGGGAATAGCGCATATCTCGTAGTACAGTCTGAAAAAACAAGGTCTGTCCACACACTGAAATGTGTAAATCTTGGGCAGTGAAAAACTGGCAGTAAGGCAGTAGAAGAGGCCAGAAGAAAGACCAGACATCAACTGGTGTTTGGCATAACGGCAAATCTTAAGGTGTTAGGTTTTATTATTTTTTCTTCCACTAAGGAAGACCATCCTGTCCCACCTGTGGCTACAGCTGAGGACTGACATCAGCAGTGACAGAGCTTTGACAAAAATTTCCTGGGAAACATGAGCTTCACAGGGAGCTGTCAGCGACTTGCCTGGATGTTCTGCTCCTGACAACACTTCCTTTTACAGGGTTGTGGCTGCATGCGCCTGTATTCCTGTATTCCCTAGATACTACCTCTCACATGGATTTTTTACTGTGGATTTTCAGCAGGATTAAGTGACTGTGCAAGACAGGTTGACAACCATCGTTTGGGCAAATGTTAAGTGCAGTTTCAGCCACCCCGAAGTTGAGTTTAATTTTCTTTGACAGAGACACACAAACTCCTACAGTAAATATCCGGCTGTGAAGTTTAGAAATAACTGTATTGACTCAGCTTAGCAAGTCTCAGGCTGGTTTCTTGCTTGGCTTAAATGCTCCATTTGTTGTCACTAGCAGAGGACCCAAGAGAATGGCCTGAAAGTGTGTCAGGGGAGGTTTATGTTTATGAGCACTGGAACAGGCTCCCCAGGGAACCTCAAGGCTGCCAGAGCTCCAGGAGCATTTGGACAACGCTCTCAGGCACAGGGTGGGATTGTTGGGGTGTCTGTGCAGGGCCATGGGTTGGACTCAGTGATCCTTGTGGGTCCCTTTCAGCTCAGCTCATCCTGTGGTTCTGTGAAGTTGATCTCAGGTGAGGTGCCCCCAGTCTGTCCCTCTGGCACTGTTTCTCCAGAAGATCAGCAGACACTAACTGCAGTTGATGTAGCAGCTTCTAGTGAAGTGTCCTACTCACAGTGCAGGGGAGTCTTTCTCACTCCCTCTCCCCTGGTATCTTCCCATTGCAGGGAGGAATGTGGTGGTTGTAGGTACTGAAGACCCTCCCCAGATCTCTCCTAAAGAGTGCTGTCATCCACACAGAGGTCAAAACTCCGGGATGAAAGGCAGATTTCCCTGATCTGCTTCTTTCCTCTCTTTTTCAGACAAGCAAGCGGAACAAAGCATTTAATTACAGAGCAAACGGAATGTCAAGTGAAATGATGTGGTGGGGCGATTTTTTTTTCTGCAGAGAAAAAAAAGTTTGATCCAGGATTCTTTGTCATTTTTATTTTCACTCTGTATTTTTGTGCTTCAGTGACTGAACCAGAAAACCTATTGTTCCTAAAGCCCCTGTGCAGAGAGGAAATACAGATGCATGTATTTCTAAGAAACATGTATATCTAGGAAATACACCTGGAACCATGTAATCCAAAATTGTGAGTTAGAGGTGGCACTGAAAACTTTGGAGGTATGCAAATGTCTAAGTACTACTTTAAAGAGACTGAGTGTTTGGATAACTGTAATTTGTTCATAGATTTATTGCATATAAATACAAGGCAGAAATTATGACATTTAATCCCAATAAATGAAATTAGTTCCACAGACTCAATTATCTGCTGTGGCTGTGGTATAAGTAGCTGAAGCTGCAGAGAACTGTCAAAGTGAGAATACCACCGCCCAATGGTGGGTTAGGGCATAGACCCTATCCCCCATCTTTTAACAAGTTGTCATTTATAAGTTTCCCCCTCCCTGTTTTATTATAATCGGTTTATACATATTCAGTTCTCATGTTGCATATGCATAAGTTCTAGAAAGTTCTGAGTTATTCGATGCCCCATTGGTCCCAGTTCTTGTCAGTTTAATTGTACCCTCCCCTTGTTGTAGCCTATTGGTTGTTGTACCCATTGTTCCTCCCCTGTTCTCCCCTGTTATTGGTTCTTTATGTTCTCTCCACCCACATTTCTGTTTGTATAAAAACCCATGTCACCATCACTGGGGCCTTTTTGCCACTGCCTCCCTTCAGTGTGCGTCCCTGCTCCCTTTTTCCTCTTTCAATAAACGCCACTGAAACGGCAAGCGAAAGCCTCTCCTTCTCCTCTTTGTCCTGGTGTTGCAGCTGCTCTCTGCCTGCCAGGCGAGTGACTCGCAGTTAGGCTGGTAGCTTAGACTGGGCTCGGACACAGAGGCATAGATCCTCCTGGAGTGTCGGCCAGTCACACGCGCCGCCTTCTCTGCCACCTGGCTAGAGCGTGCGTCAATCTGCCTTGTTTGTGATCCCATGCATGACTTAACCCACCCAGTAAAAGGTTGTTAGGCACTGAAATGAAGTGTTTCTGCAAAACACTCTTTTATTTATATTTCTGCAATGATAGGAGCCCTGAGACCAAGCTGGTATCTGCTGGATGTGTGGGCTCAGAAGAGGACCCCTGTCCAGGTAGAAGATGAGATGTTTCTTTCATTTCAGAAAGAAACAGAAGTTGGGCACAGGTTGCCCAGAGAAGCTGGAAGTGTTCAAGGCCAGGTCGGACAGGGCTTAGAGCAACCTGGGATAGTGGAAGGTGTCCCTGCACATGGCAGGGGGGGGGACTGGATGGGCTTTAAGGTCCCTCCCAGCCCAAACTATTCCATGATTCTCCAATTCCACATCTGAGGAAAACATGAAACTCTGATGGTGTCATAGACAGGTGGTTACTCAGTGGCTTGTAGAGGAACTTGAATTAGGTTTTTCATCTGAGTCTAAAAATGCTTCTTTAATTAAGTATTCTGGGGCAATTTTTGACATCTGTAAAGGCATTTCCTGCTTGTAAGATACACTTAATGTAATATACTATTTCCAAGTACAGCAAAACTCACTGGAGGCAAGTCTTCTTTAACTTACAAAAGGATTGTGTTCTTTTAAAACCTTTCATTTGTGTCTGTCTACACTGGAAAAAAATAAAATCCATGTCTTAAAAACTGCACTGTATTTTAGAAGAATACTCTGTTATTTATGGTACTTTGAAGCCCTATTATTGACTCATAGATATTCTCTATTAAAAAGATTAAACTGTAGAGCCTGTCTAAAAAAATCACTAGGAGAAATGCATTAGTTCTGAGTATTTAGATGGGTCAGTGTAGCTTAGGTTACATGGTGGGTCACTGTAATCCTGATACCATCACATGGTTCTTAGTGACAGCAATCCAGTTCCTGTTTGAAAGAAAGCAAAATTTCAGTGATACTAAACTCCAAACCCTTGGGAATTTTACAAGGCTTAGTGAGTTCAAAAGTCAGCATCTGTTCTTCCTAATTATTCCATAATAATTAGTGATGCAAATTCCACCTGGGGAGGATCTTCCCTGGGCTTTTAGAAACTACCAACTAGAAGACAGAGCCCTCAGAGCTGAGGTTCAGTCCTCAGTGAGGTGATTATGCAGTTATGTTAGTAAGGATTACAAGGATAGAGCCAGCTGCCTCTGCCACTCCTGATAACACAGAAAAATTGTCTTTTCTACTTGGTGTGATTTACAAGATAAAATGCAAAGTATTATCTGATGCATCAGTGATTTACAGCTGAGCAAATCTATATACACTAAATAAATTATAATTTTGTTTTTAAACCCAGATTCTCCCTAAAATGTTTATTACTTTACCATTAAAACAGCCAATTAGAATGATTTCAGATGGAATTCATTTCCAGTTGGTTGACAAAATTCCTCTGATAATTTTCTCCTCAATGGTCTTATCTCACATGATGTCTTTTAAACCTGGCTGCATGAGAGGATTTGGGCCTTGTGATTTAACTTTTTCTTTATACGTTTATCTCAGCTTGAACATTCTTCTTGTAAGATCAAAAATTAAATCTTGCTCTTTTTTTGCAGTTACAATAATTATACCTTGAGAGATTGTGAGTCATTCAGGAAGGGATTTATATTGTCTGGCAAAAGTTATCCTTAGGCAGTGCAAGGTCTGAATAACAAGGGCAGTGCTGAGAGACTACATGTTCTAGATCATTAAATAAAGAAACTTTGTGCTCCTGTTGTTCCTGTTCCCAAGAAGGCTTTGATTTTGTGCTAAAACGTCTAGATGGGTATCTGCACTGTCCTGTCCCCAGCATCACGGCCAAATATTTCTCTTTTTTCAGAGGCAGCTGTTGGGCTTAGTCATATCAGGCCACCTCTCAAGACCCTTTTACTGTCTCTTTCTTTAAAATTTTCTCTCAGTAATAGGTAAAGTGTGATTAGGCCCAGAAGTGATCAACTGCCTAGACTGCATCAGGAAATTTCATATTCATGCAATAGTTTAAGCATATTTCTTACTTCCTCAGATGACTGAGTCTCAGTGTACAAATTATCTTTGCAGTGTTTGACTCCTAATGCCTCATGAAAAAACAAGAGGTCACAAAGTGATGGGAGTGTTCGCTGGGGGAGCTCTCTGCGCCATTACCAGCAGCAGCATTCCCCAGTGTAAGGAATGATACTGTTTCCTGCAGGCTCTTGGATCTTCTTGGGCACCCCAGTGGGCAGTTTGCCTTGCACAGAATGGGAGTCCACACTGCCTCTGGTGCAGCTTTGTCTGCTCCAACCCCATCTGCATTTCAGCAGGGCAGCAACTCAGCTGGCAGAGATGGTCATGGGGTTACCTCCCCACAGCTGCCCAAGACTGTACTTGTCCTTGTCAAGCTTTGTGTGGATTCCTCCAGCCCACTCCCTAGGCTTCTCAAATTTGGTAGAAACAAACAAATGATCACTTCTGCATGAATTTCTGATGTGATGAGATGTGATACCTGTGCAATATCATGTGATGCCGTGTATTTATACCCTAATTGATTGAGAGGAGCCAAAGCCACCTACATGTGTGCAAAAACACATTACTTATTGTCACGTAGAATGCAGGAGTTGGTAAAATAACAGGACAAATATTTTCAATGCTTATTTTGAACTTGTGGTTCGAAATATGGTTCATCCATATGCCAAAAATGCCATCTTTGTGCTGAAAATCTGCTGGCTGTTGCCCTTGGCTTGTTTGAAGCACATCTTAGCACCATACCTGCTAATTATGAGATGCAGCACAAACAAACTATAGAAAAGCTACTGGTTGCTACTGGATGCCCTCCCAAAATGGGAACCACGGCTTTAATTTAAAAAGAGATAAAGAGAAGTGGAGACCCTCTCCTTTGAGTTGCTAAGTTACTGGGCAAGTAGGTCTGCTGTTGCTTTTGGGTTTTGGTCCATCTCTGCATAAGAACACCACACAAGGGACTGTTTTTCCATTCTTTGTAACTTACTAGGATTTAGGAAACCCTCTAATTCTGCATACAGAGAGCAAGTGGGACACTGTGCCTTTTCACTTAGACCCTGAACAAGACACCACTGTGGTACTGTGACAGTGTCCCTTGCCTGCATGTTACACATTGAAATTCAGCTTTCCTACTTGCCTGGGTCAGCCTAGGCTCAGCATCCTGGTCTCTTACACAGCAGGCAAGTGCTTTAGCTGCTGGTTCTACTCTGCCCCCCTCTTGTTGTTGACCAGAGGTTTCATTCAGGACCTGAGGAACCCAGACAACAATAAACACCATTCAAACTTTTAGCAGTAAATAACAGATGCAGTTTTGATGAGTCAGCACTTTATGACAAAAACAAAATATTATCAGGAAATCCCTGACCTGATCTAAACCCTACCAAAGTCTTGGTCAGTGTGTAAATTTTCTTCACTGAAGAGTTATAAATCATCATTTTATTCCAGACACTGAAAAATTCTGCTCTCCTGATGCAGAAACAGTGCTGCTATCTCTTCCAATTAATTTTCATCAGCCTTCTCCTAGTAAGTGACGTTTTAAATCTTCTTCACCTGAACTCCTGTGAATATTATCTTGGTTTCTGTCTCGCATTTTCTGTCAGCTACATCATCTGCCTCTTACTGCATTGATGTTTTATTTCCACATGTAAATGCTGTGATGTCTTCCCTCTTCACTCTTTTTGCTTGCTGCTGGCTGGTTTGGTTGCATAATTAATTGCAAAGCTACTTATTAAAAGGGGGTTTTCTTTCAAAAAGGTCCAGCCTTTGCTCTCCCTGCTGCTCTTGCAGTGAATTGCACTTTCAGAATTAAGTGGAGATGTAAATTAAGCCACTGGACTAGCAGATAAATGAATTTGTCACATGTGTAATTGCTAGGGAAAGTGGCTACAATTTTAGCAATTTTCATTGGCCTATTATTATAGCTTTCCATTGCTAAAATAATAAATTTTTTTTTCTTTAGAAAGAGGTATGGCCTTTGAGAGGGAGGAGGAGAGCTACTGCATATGCAATAAGGTAGGATGTTGGGAGGGTTTTGAGCCATTCCGTATAGGAGAGCTTTGGCAAGGCCCCAAGGGCATTGCCAGTTGGAAAATAATTGTTTAAAGGGAATGCACCATGCTGTGCTGGCTGCTTTGCCAGGGAGCATGGGCAGTGTGTTCCAAGGAGATGCTGAGAACCAAGGACGGGGTGCAGGGAGCACCACACTGGGGTGTGGCACTGTAACTGCTCTTACTGATCGCTTCCTGCCCCCTCCATGGGGTCTCCCTCCTTCCCCTGCGCCTAGTCCTGGCCACTCCTTCGGGTTCTCCCTATTAGTTCCTATACCCCAACTCCGCCCATGTACCACCTCTATGCCCTGAAACCATTTGCCCATGTGCTCTCCCCGCCCCACTCATACCTGAGTTAACTGAGGCTCCAAGCCGTGTGACTCCCTCTCTCTCTGCCCCTGGGAGCAGCCTGCCAACAGCTCCTCTCCTCTGCCTTTGGGGGCCAGCCCGTGTGCTGGCCTCAGGCTTTGGGGAGGCAGCATGGAATAAAGACCTTTGCAGTGCCATGCGGGAGAGCCTTCTCACCTCCTTTGCCATCACTGAAGTTGCAGGCTAACAGCCGGAGCAACAGTGCGGGGTGTCCGAGATGGACTGCAGGAGGGCAGAGAATCCCTGCCTTGTCCCAAGAAGTCCCCGCTGCGCTCCCAGGGAAAGCTGCAGCAGCTAAGCAACACCAAGCACTGCGACACTGGGGCTCTACCAATGCCCATTCCATAGTGGTGCCCCAGAATGGGTCAGGAACTCCACATGAAGTCAGCCTGTCTTGTCTCTTCAGCTGGGAGCCTTTTCCTGGGCCATCTCACCACATGCAGATACCAAAGCTCACTCAGTGGTTTGCATGGGGACATAAAGCAGCACCGTGGTAGAACACAGCCAATACTTTTAAAAAGTATTGGCAATCTTTCATTTTTTTCCCCCAAAGTAATTATTTCTTAATGTTTGTTTCAGCTTAAAAGACACTATGTGTTTATTTGATAATTTTCTTTCTTGTATAGCATCTGGGAGACTTACTCATAATGCCACGTGACTAGAACATATCTCTCACTCAGAAGGAAAATAGAACAGTTTGGTACATGCTTTTGATGTGTTTTTCAGATGGCGCTGTAACCTGAGCTGTCTGTTATTTTGTGGGTACTTGGAGCACTGAATAGTGCTTTGGTATTTCAGCTGGATGTTTTGATTAGTTAAAACTTTCATTTGGGGAAAATGCAAGATTAGACATTCAAGTTTTATTAACTGTGCCTATCGCAGAAAGTCATTGGAGTTTCAAGTATGTCTCTAGAGCCCAAGAAGCTATAAATCATTCAAGCTCGTTAGAAAGTTGCCTAAGCTCCTTTGTTTACTATCCTAAAATTCTCTATTATGCAGTATTTCATCCTATATAAAAAATCCCTATGACTCCTCATTATTATGAAAAACAGGTGCAGATCCCTGTAATTGCTTGGTCTGTTTTCATGGAAGAAACTTTGGAGATATTACATGAAATATATGTATTGCACATTTAAAAAACAACAGAAATACCAAACCAAAAAACCTTGTGGCATCTTTTGACAAAGTTTCTGAGGCTATTCTTGGAGTTATCCTCCAAGATGTGATGGGTAAGTGATGGAAGCCCCATCTGTATTAAATTAAACCACTGTAAGGTGTCTCTAGTGAGTCACTCAGACATAATGTTCGCTTCTGAAAATACTGACCTCAGTATTAATTTTTACCCTGAAATTTATCAGTAGCACTGACAAAGTAACTCTATCCAGTACTGAAATTTCTGCTTTTAATTGGAGAAAATCATGTACGGTAGGCTCTGAACAGGTCATGCACAGTTGTGGATCCAATTCAATTTAAGCGAGGTGTTTGGTCTTTCTTCAATTTCCCAATATTGCAATTTTCCTGGAAATATTAGCAGATAAAGATAAAGAAATTTTAGCTATTCCTCTGTGGGACCCTCTGTACTGATTCCAGGCTCTTCTTGAAATGCTAATATATCATCTTCAGTGCTGTATTCTTGCAGTCTGTTCCCTGGAGGGGATTCAGATTGCCTTCTTAGTAGCAGATTATTTTCTGATCACATTTCTCATATTAGGAAAGCCACGTATTCAGCAAGACCCAGCAGTGATCATTTTATAATTTAGCTTTACTAGTCATCTATTAGCAAGTCATGTGATATATCAAGTTATTTTTGGTTTGATGAGGGAAAGAACTTACCAAGACATTAAGCACTTAGTAGTTTGTATACAAAGCAAATCGACGCCTCAAAGCATCTAAATAAAATACTGCCTCTTTGCCTAAAAAACAGATATTTGTGCAATCAAGGGCACGGGATGATGTTTACAGATGCCTTTACGTGTCTACTTTGCTGGATCATTTAATGCTAATCTAGTGTTAGATTACCTTTCTGAAACTGCTAATAAAATCGGTTACATTACCTTGCTTAGGCTGAGGCCCCAGGGCTTCAGAGATGAGGATTCTATCCACTAACAGGTTGTGGCTGGCTGAAAACTCAAAGCAGATACTTTTCTGCATCAGGCGTGAAACATCCTCACATCCTAATCCTGCCAAATGACACGGTAATGGAGAGACATGCGAAATGCTTGTTTATTCCACAGAAGATATTTCAGCTGGTTATGAGGGCAAGGGAAATATATATCCTTAAGCTACAGGCAATAGCAGTAAGGCCAAAGTGGCTATAAATATGCTGTTTGGCACCCAGGGAAAGCAGATTTTAGGGTCCAAACACAGTACAAGGTGGTATAGGCTAAGATCCTGATTTCTTCCCAGCCCTGCTGGTCTCAGGGATAAAAACAGTCCAGGGAATTCAAGAACACCAAATACACCTCAGTTGTGAGGGGCTTGATAAGACATGTTCAAACTGGCATAAATTCTTTCATGTCGCAGTGTAATTATGGCTATTAAATTTTTGGGAGGGTACTGCAAGAGTTAGTGAGGAAAATAGTCCTGGAGAACATCTCTCCATATGGCAGCATGTCTGGAAGACTGAGATTTTTCCAAGACTAATGTGACCCATCAGAGTGTTGTGCTCATGTTATTCATGAAGTTACTCTATTGCATTTATTGCCCAAATACCTTCCCTTTTAACAAAAGACAAACTGGTTTACAACTATTGGTATTCTTGGATGATTCTTCTGGAAAACTCTTCACATTCCTTTGTGTAGGGTGCCTTTGGGGGTCTTTAATGTTTTGAATGTATAGTACTGGCTAGTGCCCAAGAGGAATGCAATTTGGAAGGAAGCTTGAGTTTGATTTTTCACAGCATTGTATCTTGTGTAACCCCTGGAATCTGGGCACAGGTGTAGGAGATAAAACAGCTCCCAGAGAGAAATTCAGACACCATATGGGCTTTGTTCTATCTGTACTGCCACCAGAAACAGGAAACCAGCAGGAAATAAAGCCTTCTATTTCTGCTTTCAAAGTAATGAATCCACTTCCTTCTACTTCAGATGGCAGCAGAAGAGCTACTCATCCAGGCTCTCTTTATAATCACTGCTAAGGAACAGGCATTCCTAGAGCATGAGTTGTGAGCTGTTTCACATGCTGGCAGGAAGAGGAGGTGGGATGCACTGCTTCACTTTGCCACCTGTGAAGGGAGGCTCTCCATGTCTGCTTCAGAAGTAGGTGTCTAATTTTCACTGTCAGAGAACCTAGCCTGTATGTTTAGCTGCTTTCCCTGATGGTCTTACTTTGCCTTCCTAAAGAAAAAGTCTTTTTCTGAGTCAGACTCTTGTCTGCGGTTTTTGGCAACTGAGAAGTGCAAAAACACAAAGCCTGGTGCAGAGATGGAATTTGTCCTCCAACTTAGAACAGGCAATTCCCAGATGAAAACCTATGTCTTTCCAAGGCATGCTCCTGTTGGAAGAAGTGCTTGTTGATGCTTTTCCACCAGAAGCAGTGCACTCTGCAAGGGGTGAGGTACCCTTTTCCAAGGTTGGACCCCAGGCCTGATGAGATGTGGGTTCCTTTTGGCTTCTCATGAAAGAAGACAGCAATTTCCTTTCAGAAGCGAGTGTGAAAAGAAAAGCTGGAGCTTGACTCCTGCCTGTCTGCCCTTACTGCAGTAAGAACTGCCTCTGCATGTGGCTGCCTTCTGCCATACCTTTTCCTTCAGCTGCCTCATCCCTCTCCTGCAACATTGTGCGAGATTTTTAGACTTCCCCCTAGCTGTGAGTCTAATGGGAGAAAAATGAAGAATGACTCAAAGGCACCAGCTGAAGAGTGAAATAATGCTGCTTATATAGGGGAAAAATAGTAAGAGTTGGTCTGCAAAAAAACCTGGGAGATGAAATGAAGACAAACTAGAAAACAGCAAGTTGTTGATAGACTGGATGGTCATTTTTTGTACTTGAAAACTCTTTGTCTTACAAATACCAGTGACCCTTGAAGGATGTCTGATTGGACAACTCCAGCTAAGTAGGGAACACAACAGTATATTTTTCATAGCTCCTAGAGACAGTCCTGCTAGTACAGGCTCAGTAGCATCTTGGATGGCTTTTTCCTAACCCTTTTGCACTGCTATGACATTTTGTGCAGGCTACCAAAGGAGGAATAACAGAAATCAAGCCAAGGGAGGTCTAAAAACCTCACTTCATCAAGTACAGTGTCTGCTGTTTGACTTGTAAGGAAGGGTTTAGATATTGGCATAGACTTCTCTCCTGGAGGCAGGAGAGTCAGGCAACTGAATTATCCATAAATTTCCCAGTCATTCATCTGCCACGAGTATTTTTCAGAAATGCTGCTGTTCCATCCAGGTACTCCCGTTTTGTAATCGAATGATGATTTATTATCCAAGCAATGAAGAAAAATATACTACCTTGGAATTTCTGAATGTGTAATGATATGTAAGCCGTAATAATGAATCACTCCTTTCCCTCCCCTCTCTTCCTCATGTATATTTGGATGTTTATTTCCATATAAATTTCCATCTATTTCTGTCCTCTGAAGGTCTCCTTCACAAAGGGGAATTCCAATCTAAGGTGTTGGAGAGTTTGAGATACCTGAGCTAAAGAACAAACAAACAAACAAAGAGCCATGTGCCTTTCAGCTCCCCATTCCCACATTTCCTTGCTCTCCCTGTGCTTGGTCTCCTTGTCAGAGCCATCTCTGTCTGTGACTCCCTTGGAGTTGTGTTTCTGGTTTGGATATCAATGTACTGAAGGCCTGGATGAGGAGCTTTGCCCAAGTCTGAGCACAGATTAAGGCAAGCCAAGGTCCTTGACCCCTTTGATTACTTTGCATGGTTCGAATAGGACTAGTGCAGAGTCAGAAGTGCTGCATTCTCTGCAGGTTGTCCTGGTGAGAGGAGCCCAGGGGTGGCCCCCGGGACAGCAGTGTTATGTGTCTTAAAGTCTTTCTCTACTCCATATTCTTAGGTTTTGCTTGTATTAAATTAACTCCTGCGTGTGTGCTGCCTTCTGGTGTTGAACGGGCCATTCACTTAAGAGTTGGGTTCGATGATCCTTGTGGGTTCCTTCCAAGTCAGAATATTCTCTGATACTGTCTGTAAAAAGAGGCTTGGCAATCACAATGCCTGGCTTTGCCTGCAGGGTTGTTTCTTTCACTCTAACACTGTTGCTCCTTCTGGACCCATTTGGGAGACAACCTGTGACATGCATGATTCAGAGCCATTACAAAGGAAGAAATTGGTCTCAAATAACTTGAGAAGTGCTCGAGCTGATTGGTGGTGTGGCCCTGGCCAGTGCTGGGCTCTATCAGATGAGGTGGGTCAAGAGCACTTTCATGACAGTCAGAAGTGATGCCAGTAAAAGAATACCTGATTTCCCTGCCGCATGCTCCCTAAAGCTCTCCTACTGTTTTCCAGGGAATCCTCTAACTAGGAATCCTCATCTAGGCTGATGCTTGTGCTTATTTTCCAGGCTTTTTTGCAGGGATTTATTTAGAAGCTTCCACCTCTGGTTACTGTTATGTTTTCTTGAAATGTAGTTGGCAGAATGCATTCTTTTATGCTGGAAATGTTAAAAGAACTTTGTGGGGGTTAGAGACCCGGATCTACTGAAATTCAGGAGGACCTGGTTGTCTAGCAAATAGAATTTCATTGAAAATCCCCTGCTAGACCTTTTGCCATGCTTGGTAATATTCAGAGCATGTCACAGAAAAAAAAATGTTGCCTGTAAGAGCTGTAGGGAACAGTCCCACAGCCTTAGCTGCTCTGTTAAATTCTCATAAGGCAGGATAGACACTGCAGCAGGCTTCATCCCTTTGGGGCTACAACATGTGGTTCTGAAGGGATTAATAAACCCACTGTATTTCAATGAGTACTGAAACAAGGCGGTATTGCAGAAGTGGCTCAAACCCTGCATAAGACTTCAGCCAGAGGCAGACTTTTCAGGGTCTGGAACTGCACACACACAGGCACTCTTAGCTCGCTCAAGACTAAGTTGGTCTTTAGCAAAATGAAGACAGTGCTGGAAAAACATAGAACCGTATCCACTCTTGCAGGCTGCATTTGCATTTGAATGCATTTTATTCTTTTCATACTCCTAAGAAGTGTTATATTAAATACTAATATGGTATTTTCCTTGTGTTACTGTACACCTTCCAGACTCCTGGAATTTAACTCCACTGAAACCAAAATAACCCTCAACAGAGGACAAAAAACCTGTTTATACTAGTGAAAGAATATTGCAAAAGCTTATGGAAAAGTTTCATTTTTCCACAGGCCTGACAAATTCCTTGACTGGCATCACTAAAAATATAGGCATGATTCTCGGTATGTTTCTTTGTTATTAAAATGCAGCTGAATAATAGGTGAGGCAGTGGCTGGTAAAGCCTGGAGAAGGAACTTATTAATAACAGCTTAAAAGACTTATCTTAGGGGTTTTCATTCTCCGGAGGTGAGTCCAAATTACAGTGAAATTTTTGAATTGAGCTGCAAGGTGTCATCCCTGATATTTCTGCAGGCTGGGACATGTATGTGTTTGGGGGAACATGAGATGGGAGATGACAACACAGATGACAGCCCCTGCAGTTGCTGGTGCCATGAAGGCACACAAGAAACATTCTTACTGATGGTGCTATGAACTCAAGGTCAGGTGGTTGCTGTTGGTTCTGGTGCAGTTCCTTTTGCACTCACAGTTTTGGGTAGAACTTGGTGCACTTGGCTCCCTGTAGCAAGGCCTGTGCTCTGATTGCTTTCTATTCTCTGAGTTAGGTTCTGAGCAGGATGTGAATATGTGAACTTAAACTCAAATTTGAAGCAACGCAGAAAAGGCAGAAGGAAATTTTCTAAAGGCATAACAGACTTTAGACACATGATATCTAAAGCACAGTAATTACAGTTTCATGGTCACAATATGAAATCTACTGAGGTATCTCAGCTGCAGTCCCTCATTATGTTGCTATTTTATCAGGAGGTTTGTCATGGAAACTCCGTGTCAACTTCAGCTCTAAGGATAAAGCCTCTCTTTTGAGGAACAGACTGATTTGTTTAGGCTTGCTATACTTAATGTCAAATTCTTCCTGCTAGTTGCTACTGATTAAATAAAAAAATGAAAAGATTCCCTCCCGTGGTTCTAGTTGATTCCATGTGTTGCAGCCCAGGTGGCTGGTGGTCTTATTGAACTGACCTCACAGAGAAAGGAAGAGCTGAAAGAGTCAAGACCAGTCCTGCCTGATAAGAAAAGGCCTGCTGACTCAGCTGAGCCAAATGTTTGAGTTGCACATCCTAAGCTAACAGACTATGGTATTTACAAGTCTTCTCTAAACACTTAAATTTATTTTGTGGACAAAAGGATATTAAGTTAATTTATTTTGTTGAGAGAATAATTTAAGCAAGTTAGCATTTTGTTGACAGAATTATGATGAAATTCATTTTGTCTACATAACTGATTGGACAGTTAGCTGAATGCATTTTCTCCACTGAATCAAGTATGTGCCAGGACTGTCAAACAGAGTCTCCTCCATGATTTCAAGACAGTTTGTCAACAAAATGAATACAAAATCCTTTTGTCTACAAAATGAACTTATGTGTTAATTGTTTGTCCATAAAGAGTGCAAAGCCAAATGATTCTCTGCTGAACACTGATAAAAATGTAGGAGAGGATGGGGGTGTGTTTGTTTACACAAACACACAGAGTGTGTACCTTGCTTTGTTGCCAGAGTCCAAGTGCCACAAACCAAGTGCCTGGCAGGGGATGGTGTCTGATCCAAGCTGGGATGTGACATGGCTGGGATATCATGTTCATGTTGAGAGCATCACAAGGAATTAACTCATGTAGAAATGCAAAACATGGGGCCTGGAAAGCTGTTAATGTTGTTTCTAGCAGGGATTCAAACCCTCCCACCGTGAGGGTTCATCACGGTTCTACTTGGTACGAGACAAGCACATTTGAGATGCAGGGGTTTTCTGGCCCTGAAGAATTGTGTCACAAATAGTCATGGCAGATGAGGAGCAGAGTGAGGATGTGCTGTATGCAGATCATGACATCTGGAAGCTGAGGCTTAAGAAAGCAAATGCATTTGTTTCAAGTCCGATGGGGAAACACCTCTTGCAGACCAAGAATACATCTGGGTTTTCTTGATGATGTAAACCCCCCTCTCCTAGACAGATGCTTATTAAGGTGGTGCAACATGAGCTATCTGCCTGTACAAGATGGACGTTTCACTTAATCCTTGATATTAACCACAGCTGGACTCATCTGAAGCCCACTGATAGCTTCATTTTCTATTGTAATTTTCATTTTCCCCCCTATTTTTGTAAGTACACTGTGATTGTAAGTATTAAGGGCTTAATTTAGAAGAGAGCATCTGGGGTGTCGGGTCTGAGCACTTCTGAGATCATAACAGAAAAAACGTTGTGAGTTTTATTCTGAAAATATTGCACTTCTGGAGCAGTCTGCTTAATGTTAAATATCTGGAAAGGACGAAGAAAAAAGAAATATTCTCATTAAATATGTCATGAAGTTGCACAGAACATTTTTTTCCCTTTTCTCTCTCTTCTTTTGTGTGTTTAAGAGCATTGAAGTCAATCAGGGGTAGGAAAAATATGAAATAAAGCTATGAAGAAATATGATAGTGTCACATTGCAAAACAAAAGTTCAGCCTTTTGATATATTTTTGTGTTCATTCAGGAAGAAACAACCATCAAATTCCCAAGTTCATTTACACTGCTCAAAGTACCCTGGCTTTCAGCTCTGCTAATTGTCAGCAAAACCAAAAGAAGAGAAAAACCATCCATTTTCAGCTCTGTTTTCTCTAAACCAGAGTGTTGGTGTCACTGCTAGAGAGGTGGAATTAAGGAGAGGTACATCGGGTATGGAGAGACGAGGTTAAAGGAACAGAATGCAGTTTGTCATTTACATTGGCATAATCTTCTCTGTTTTCTGCAAGGAATGTATATCACGGGAGTGCAATGGGACACTGCACTGCAACACTGTTTTTGTGTTCTTTTGCAGAATGTGACCCTCGGGAGAATGCAGCCCTGTACCTGAGACACAGGTCAGACACAGCACATGTTGCAGCAGAGCTGGAAGGAGCTTGGCTGATAGCAGGGCCTTCCAGCAGATGCTGGACACAGATTGCAGTTGGCCTCACATCAAGAGGTGACAACCCTGGCAGGGGTCACGTGTGCATTGCTCTTTATTATGTGCATTTTTTTATCCTGCCTCAAAGATGTTTCCCTGCTGGCTCTTGCCTTTTGCTTTCTGGTGTGAAGAACAGGTCTGTGTGGCTGAGAAGGAGCAACAGTGGGGGTTTGCAGTTTGATTATGCCCTTTATTTTCACTGTTTCTGTTGAGCACATTGCTCTGTGTCCTATGAAGACCCATGATTGCACTTGCTGCCAAAGGTAAAGCAAATCCAGTGTGTCAGACTCCCTTGTTTCTCAACAGTCACTAATGACTTCAGCGTATGTTGCTGTTTCTCAGGCCATGGAGCATTGAGTGCATCTGTTACTCCTCCAGGATCCCGATCCAAGTCCCGACTGTCAGTGCCAGGATCTCATGCCCTTAGTCAGCAGAACCACAGGGTGTTGGCTGGTCTCTGGCCAGCAAAGCTCCAGAGGGACTGTGCTGAGAAACCTAGGGACAATTAGGCCACAACTGGGGACCATGGCATGGTAATCTGTAACACATTAGTGATGTAAGTATCTTGCAGAAATCCCAACCTGGAAATAAAAAAGTTGCAAATTGCAGATGCTGTATTAACATGGGTTCATAATGCACTCACTAGGGGCTGCAAGCATAAATTGTCCAGGCAATAAAAACCTGCAGTGTCAGTGCTGAGGGACCTCTCAAAATCCAGGACTGTCAAATGGAATTGGTACCTCTAGTGCGAGGTGTCTGTAAATCTGGCAAGTGTGCTCTGAATGTGAAGGCAGGAGACTGCATTTTTAAAACAGCCCGGTAAAAAAACTGAGCAGAAAAGGCTTTAGTCATGTCCGTGTTTCAGATACGGTCTTCACTGCTCACCAGGTCTCCTGTCTGCCTACTTCCCAGCAGATGACATTGCATTTCCATTTTACTCTGAGGTCACATCTGCAGTGCAGGCATTCAAAGTCACACCTATTCATAAAACCAATTTTGCAGCCTAGTAAGTCTTCAGTGCCAGGGAGAGGAGAGAGGGTTTTTAATGCAGGCAAAGGCAGGACACTTAGAAATAATAAAAAGTCTGTATTATGTGCTATAAGAAGGAGAGAAGGGATTACTTGCTATTAAACTTAAAATGTCGTAGCTTATAATGAAACCAAAATTTGAACCATTAGAAAAGCCAAACCCTGCTCCTCTTTGCCTATGTGCATTTTGTTTGCTAATGTAATTCCTGATGCTGGCTGCAGAACGATCATCTCCTAAATGACTTGGCCTACATAACATGCTGCTTTCTAGGGGAAAATGTAAGTGTCATTTTAGTAGGTTGAGGCGATATGAGAGACATTCTCAGTACATAAATTATGATCAGCTTCATTCAAAGCCCTAATAACTGAGTGCATGAATGGCTAGAGGTTCTTAGTAAGATAGGTCTGCAAAGGTCACATGAGATCATTTTTAGTGTAAACTGCAGAATTGGTTTTTGGGAAGGCTATGTGATATTTTGAACATAAATGGCAGTAGTTTACTCCACCTATATCAAAAGATGTATGTAGTTTACAGCTTTGTGTGAGGTAGACTGCAATAAAGGATCACCCTCACTGCATGCAGACCACTGGAGGTTTCTGCTGTTCACAGCATTTGTTCCTCTTTCATACGACAGAATCCCAAACTAATGAAGCTGTCATTGTAATCTGACAGGTAGCTAACATATAAAGAAGGGAAGAAAGCACTTGTTTGGAGCTTTTTCATTAGTCACATACAGGAAATCATTCAGAGGGCAGTGCAGCTCTTGTAATTCAAATGAAAATAAAATGGATGTTTTCTTCATAGTCTGTGCAGGTGACCAAACAGATTTACAGGATTTATAGGTAGTCTGTAACATAGAGGGAGGGCAGCCAGCTTGAGAGGTCTTGTGCATAGGCAAGCCCAGGTCTTAGAGACAGACTGGGATTCAGAGCAGGGTTGTCCTCCCATGGCCATGGAGCCAAATCTTCACCAACATGTTGGCATCCTCCTTCACGTCCAGGATTCTGGGCTGTGCATGTTCCTTTTGCTGCTTCTCAGTCATCTCCTTTGTCTCCTTGTACTTTAGTCTCCCCCTTGACTGGAGCTCCATGGCTGGTATTAAACATTCATGGCACCCATCAAGCAGATGAGTCCCTCTGGTCTAAGCATGAGTCCCATCACCAGATCTTGCCTCTGAAAGGAGCAGGCAGAGGCACATATCTGGCAACAGAAGTACCAAAGATGCATCAAATTAAATTCTTATTAAAACAAATTGCTTTTACAAGCTCACCTTTAGCCTGACTGAGCCCCAGCGTACACATTTGGGGAAGAGATTTCACTGTTAGTGGCCAGACAAACCCCACCCTTCTTTTTTCGGAAAAGAATGCTCGATAATGTCAGCTAGAGAGGCAGCAGTGTTATCTTTCTTCTCTTTTTATAGCCAAATGAAAAAGCATGAGAATGATGCTTACAAATAATAGGGTTGACTCATAAGGGCTGACTGTACATGACTCATAAGATGTGAGATTATTCTAGAGACTTGAAGGACGCTCCAGAGACTTGAAGTGCACACACACACTGAGACTTGGGCCTGGGGGGTATTTTTCATACCTGGAAGAAGAATGTTTGCTGTTTGTGTTGAGATATGCATTGCTGTTATACAATGTTATGTGACTTATGACATTCAGTGGCCTTTCTAAAACATTCCTGGTCTCTGAGGAAATCCAGCATTAACCATGCTATCCACATGCTTTGCTTTAACTTGGAAGGCTATGGCCAATGACTAGTACAGTGGGAGCTGTAACCTTCTAAAGGAATTGAAATCATCAGTCTTTGTAAGAGGTAGCCTGGGAAAGTGGGGTCCCAAACCAAGCACAGGGTTGGCCTGTGAAGATCCCCAGTGTCATCCCAGGATTTTGCACTGATCGAAGCCACTTTGCTTTGAAAAACTAGAAAAGCCTGATGCAAAAATACCTGTGCAAGGGACGGAAAATCTAAGGATTAATGACCTCTCCCTTTAAAACTGCACAATTAAACACCAAATGTCCCTGAGTGACAGAGATGTGTGCTTTCACTGGTACAGCCTCTCTGCCCATGTGATCCATGAGCTGTCCTGTTCAATTAGAAAAGAAAGATGTCACTTGCCCTTCCTCTGCCAAAAGTGTGCTCACAGACAGCTGGGCAGAGGAATAACCTCACATACCCCTTGGAGTAGGGCTTGGGGTCACTGCTGGACAGTACCTTGTTCTTGGCCAGGAGAGCTTCACTGGTTTCCCAGTCAGAGAAGTCTTTTGCAGCTCTGCTTTTCCACGTCCTGGCAAGGAAATGGGTGGTGGATTAATGAATGAACCTACTTGAATGGGGCTAGAAGCTATCAAGGAGCTTCCCCTATATTTCTATAGTTCTTTTGGATTACAACTGAAGTTACTTTTTCCTTAAAATGAAGAAAAGTCTTGGGATTGCACCTGCCAGTATTATTTTCCAATATTTTGATATGTAGTAGCATTTTGTCACATTAGTTTGCAACTTGGAAAATATAAAGAACAGCTCACCATAAAAAGGGGTAGCACCACATGTGAGTTGCAGAAACCACTTAGTCCACAGGGAAAGACCTCTATTTTCAGCTTGCTGGCCATCTTTATTTGGTTGAAAATAGCAGAAACTGTAACTCTTATTTATATGCATCCAGGTCCTTACTGCCCTTGAACTCTCTGCTGTGCTCCAGTTGCTGAAGTACCTGAAAAGATTAAAGTAAAGAACATCTTTGGCATACTTTTTATTTAAAACTGATTAGTTTGTTGTGCATTTTGTGCTACATGTGGTTGTATATGTGGGGACACCTTCTGAGAAATCCCAGAAGCTTCACAGTTGCTAGAAGGAGAAGAGGCCTCCTTGGCCTTCTCTCTTTGGTTGGGTGGGGTGGAAGGGAAAATGCCAGCATAGCTAAGCTGGTCTGTTGGACTACATTCCAAGTGATAGTTGTTTCCCAGATGATGTGTTCATGTTGGGCTGGGCACATGCTTGTGTGGGAGAGGGGCATTTAGCCTTCTTCTGCACCACCAAAATCAGGGGTTGTAAAATTTTATTGGGAAACTTGCACCCCGTACCAGCCTGAAGAGGCCCACCCTGCTGGAAGTGCTTCCCAGCGTACTGTGGGTATGTGTTCAGGCTCTGATCACCTCTCTCCCTGTGCTCTGCTTGCAATTTTTTATCAAAAGGAATGTGAAGAGGCTGTCCCAAAAATGTGCTGGGCTATAAATAATGATTTTGCTGTGCCGACTAACAGCCATTCAGTGACTGAGCACAGACAGCTGCTGACAGAAGGCTGAATTGTTCAACAACAGCAGACCCGGGGATTAAGTGTGAATTTTGGAAATTGCCTCATAACTTGCACAGGGACGTTTACATGGGACATCAAAGACTATTGGTACTGTCAAGCATGCATTCTCACAGTGAGCTTCCTTTGGGCAGGATTTGCCTCCTGGAGCAAATAAGAACACAGATTTGTGTAAATCTTTCCAAATTCATAGCTTGCTTTGAAGATATGGTTTGTCACTCCCCTTTATGGCATGCAGACTTTCTCCCAGTTTCAGTAGGGAATCACTCAACAGTGCTTTTGGTCGGGGGGGGGGCGGGGGGAGGCGGGGCATATAACAGCGACAGACAGTATTGTAAACCTTCGTGTGATAAATTAACCCTTTTGGTCACATGCAAGTCTGTTAGCAGACTTGTCCAACAACTGCATATCATATGCAGAAACCTATGCTGAGGCTGGGACTTTGCCAGCACCACAGAGCTCAATACACTCACCTACATTTGCCACCTTTAGCTGTAGATGAATTACCTCAGTACCTGTGCATGTGTTAGACACAGAAGGTAGCTTTTCATGATAACTGTGTTTTGGAACATGTCACAAATACTAGATTACCATATTAAAAAATGCAGCAATCCAGCAGCTTGACAGTTGGAGCGTGGGGTTACAGATTCATTCCTTCTTGTACCAAGATCAATAAGTAAAGTCTGTATTAGCAGTGTAACAGAACCTTGGCAGCAGATCCAGAATCTTGGCAGAAGTTGAAAAAACACCAAATCAGAGTGAATCCACTTTTTTTTTTTTTTTCCAGGAAAGGAGTAATTTTAATTGTGCCTGAACATGTAATTGAGCATATACTGCGGGGAAAAAGCAAACTGTTCCATTCTGGTGACACTGGCACATGGTGAGGGTATACCTCAGAATGGTTCCTGGCTTCGGAGTGGAAATTGGTGCTAGGAACTTTTCAATGTGTGGCTGGGAGGGTTTTGAAACCATGCCAGTCTAAGCTGGCTTGGTTTATTTTTCCATTGCAGACAAATATTTTTTTCTGTAGTGTTTAATACATGAAGCAGGGCTTTTCCTGCTCCATTTGAGAGGCACTTCAATAGCCCTGGGGGATGTGAGTTGCACTATGACTTTCCTGATATTTATCCTCTATTTTCCCTGACTCAATTCCAGCCCCATTTTCAGGATTAGAATTGGCTGAAGTGAGGAAAGAAGTTTTTTATTTTAGAGACTTTGTTGAAAATCCGTGCAAATCCATCCCTTTTTTAAGGGAGAGATGTGTAATTGGCAGCATCAGAGGTTTTGATGGACAACTTTCTTGGAAGGATTAAACGAGGTGTTCCACTTACTGGTAACAGATGATGGAACCTTCTTGCCCTCCTTCCTCCCCATTGACTGGAGACCCTTATTCTGGCAGATGCTTCACTATGGGATTTTTTTCTGTGTGTGAGTGTGGTTGAAGAGCTTTGAAGTCAGAAACATCGATATGTTCACTGAGGTGCAGTCTATTGTCACTTTACAAGCCATAGACACGGAGAGAATAGCGAGGAATAAGCTACACAGGTTGGGGGTAGGCTGATGTTTTGTTGCATTTTTTCAAGGATTGAGAGAGAAAGAATACTGCTTAGGAGTTTCAGAGATGAGTAATTCGTGCTTTGGGAATGAAATCTCATTTCAGTGTGCCAAATAAATACCTGATCATTGCAGGAGGAGGGATTAGCTGTTACCCCCAAATATCCCCCCAAATCATCAGTTTGACCAGTTTTCTAATTGAAATGATAATCCAATTTTCCTGGTTTTGGTAGGTTTGAAATCAGCTGCCTCCTCCTTACTGGTTCAGTGTATGTAATTAAGCAGAAGGTGATACTGCAATATGTCACTCATCATGTGCAAAACAAGAACATCAGGACAGGGATGGTTGCAAACGGATACTAAAAACACAGCTCTTCTGAATGGCTTGCCTCAACCTCAGTGACTGTATACCTCCCTGCTTCCCTGGTTTTACTGGATCATCTTCTGCCTCTGCTGGACTGTGGGTTCTGTCTATTCTTCTATTCTTCTCTCTATTCACTCTCTATTCACTATTCTTCTCTCTAAACTCCCACTGAAGGCACATCATCCTTTGCTGTTTCTTTTGTCTGTAGTTTGCCATTATAATTCACAGTCCCTTGATGGTCTCCTCTTTCTGAAGGACAAATACTTTTTGAGATTGTATGAAGCTGGAAAGCAGAGCCACACATATCCTGGTGGGTCTTAACAGAGAAATATTTCACATCCCATGGCCTGCATTTGTCATACTTGTATAAGCAGGACTTCAAGGGCTGTCCTTACCTCTCATTGCTTACAAGAGCTGTCAGTAGTTTCACCTTGTAGCAAGCCATGAGTCTACCATCCACACACAATTTGTGTGTGAAGTCATGCATGTGTGTATTTATGTAAGTAACAAAATATTTTTGAATCATGAGTTTTGTTTTCTTTCCTATCAAGTGGCTATGCCTCCATATAATATAACGATGTATTTACTGTGTTAGCTTAAATGAGCCCTAATAATGCCAGATGGAAAGGGAGGTGAAATTCGAATAGACAAGCTTAGTGGGAAAACTGCAAGTGGTATAAGTACAATAGGAGGAGAGGTGGCTCTGAAGGCCTTGTTAGATATGCCTGTTTCAGTTACAAGTGTGAGTTATCAGCACATCGGCAGGAAGTATGAGGAGAAAAACAGAGATCAGGGAAAATTTATTCAAATGGGATTGCATTAAGAGGAGGGTGCAGAGCCATCCCCCTGGAGAAGATCTCCCCATAAGAAGTGACCTCTTAATCCCACAGCTGATTCCCAAGACTCCTGAGTTCCACTTGCAGAGACAAGTTAAACAGCTTTGATCCTGTGCAGGGCTTGACACTGTAAGAGAGGATCGCGGCTGCGGTAAACTCATTAGGGACTTGTCTCCTGCTTTTTATGAAGGGTACAGATAAAGGCAGCAAGAAAAAGCCATGCAATGAGGGAGAGGAAAGATTAGGCTATTGCTTAGGCAGCGGTGTAGCCTGGGAAGCTGTAGGTGCCAGGGAATATTTTGGGAAGTTGCTAAGAAGCGAGGAGGAGGATCACTGCTTGCTGCCCTGTGGAGAGGTACTGCCCCTTTCATACCTCTTCTCCTTTCTTTGATGCCAAGACTTAAGGACAGTTTTTTCCCATTGTAAAGTTACACAACTGTCTTTGTGTCAGGAAAAATTGCATTTACAAGCTACATAAATTAAGCTCCGGGAGATCTTATGTGTAGGGAAGCTGTTTTCTTGTTTTTGTTGTAAAATGAGACAGCCACAGCTAGGCATCAAAACCTGTGAGCAAAAATAGCTTTGGTATTTATCCAGGATATGAAGAACACTGTGAACAACTGTGTATGTATTACAATAGATGTGTCAGATAGTGCTTTGTTTACCTCGGTTTCCTGGAAATTGCAAGGCTGTATTTAATTGCTGATAATTTTTTCAGTCTTTAGTTGCTTGGGTACATCTTCTGTACAAACACAGCTGTAAGGCTGACACTGTAAAATTGCTACTATTTTAGCCAAGCCTCTTCACCTGTTTCTGAAAACAAGGAATGGAGAATGCTGCTTTGATCTGTAGGTTCTAAAAACTCTGAAAAACTTTTCCTCAGCTGTTTGAGCAGTAGTGGCTGTTGCATTCAACACATGGCTTTCTGCTCTGCCAAGTTAGACTAAGGTTGATGAGGTGTTTGAGGAAAAAGGTTTGTACATGATGGAGAGACCTGCTCACTTTAGGATGGAAAAACCTCCAATAAGTTGAAAGTCTTGGAGCATGTTCCATTCCTCTCTATCCTGTCCTCTAGCAGTGACTGATGGGTGCAAGTCTGAGATCGCTGCAGCTTTCTGCTCACACTTTTATTACCATGTGAGCTTGCATTTATTTGTGCATGCTCCTTGTGTTTGCACAGGGCTGGCAGAGGGCCTGTCCTGTTCAAATGCAGACTGGATGGGAGGGTCATAAAAATGAAGCTGTACTGCTGGTGTTCTTTGACCGTTGACCATGTGATGTTACAGTGCCAATAATGACATTTACCAAGATTTGGAGTTTGTGCACAGATTTATGCTGGAATGAGAACTTAATCGATGGCACTGAGGTTCCTTTTTAAAACAGCTGGTGCTCGGAAACGGGCTGTCTACCACGGCTTCAGAAAAATGTTTCATGGCAGAAGGATTCCTTGGTATCAAACAGAAAAACAATTTGAAATATGCAGTGTATTTTGAGTTATAGATGTCCAAATCCTACAGAAACAAATGAACCCATCTCTGTTATCTTTGTGTATCATCAGATCAGAACGGCTTCTGAATCCCCAGAAAAGGCCCTGAACACACATTGCTTGCTTTTAAAGGCTTCAGAAAGGTGGCCAAATTCTCCGTCTTCTTGCTTCCATTCCTTATTTATTTGCTTGTTAGCACTGACTGACCTTTCTAACACCCCTGTGCTGTGTCCCAAGTGCCACGTGCCAGCTCTGGGGTGAGTCTGGGTTTTCCTGCTGCATGCACGTGGCTGATGTCTGGTTGTTCCAGATGGGCTAGTTGAATTGAACAGTGGCCTCACCATTCCTGAATCTGGAAAACCTCCTTAAAGCAGGAATATGCAAATCATAATACAGGGTATATATTGAGAAGTTGCTATGGAGCGAGGAGGAGGATCACTGCCTGCTGCCCTGTGAGGAGAGATACTTACCCCTCTCATAGCTCCTCTCGTTTCTTTGACACCAGGATTTAAGAACTCTTTGCTTCCTCCGGCTCCGTAGACCAGGAGGAAGACTTTGCCCAAGAAGGTTTTTGATTCCCTTGGGCAGCCACCAAGGGTCCCCATTTCTCCAAAGAGAGATGATGAGACAAAACTCATCCCAGCTTTGTTTTGTCTTGTGAGGAAAGAGAGAATTAATTATTTCCTGGAAAGCATGCAGCACAGATGAGCTGAGCTGAGCTGAGCTGAGCCAGCTCCTCGTAAGTTGTTGCTGACCTGCTTGAGCAGTCCTTGCACTAAACACCTCCTCAGATCCCTTCCAGACTGAATTATTCTATGATTACTACATGCACCAGCTGCTTCAGAAATTTCTGGCACAGTTCACTCACGTTTTCTGCCACAGGTTTTACATACAGAGATGGAATTATACTGAGGAGAGCTGGAATTTCAGGCAAGGTATAAGGGACTTTCAGCAGGTCCTGGATGTCCTGGCATCCAGAGCCACAGGAATATCTGTGCTTTCTTCTAGTGCAGAGTTGGAGGAACCACGGGAAGGCAGCACTGCTCCATGTCCTAGGTGGGAATAGGTTTGCCCTTCGTTACCATCCCTTCTTCCTGCTCCTCTCAGGCATTTGGTCTGACATTTGTAATTCAGCTGGGTTAAGGCCTGCACACTGTGGTTGTTACCTGTGATTAAACCCTGAAGGAGCAGGACAGCTGGGAAATAGGAAATTTTCTGATGTGAACAACAGGTAAGTGGATCTATTCAGGACCGAAATAGTCTGGATATTTCTTAACATTGTTGAATAATAAATTCTGGCCCTATGCCTGCAGTTTATTCTATCTTTTAGTCACTATTCATCTTCCCTACTTCCCCTTATTTTTCAGATGCCTAAATGAGAAGCTTTGCAAAATGCACAATGTGTTTTCCTCATGTTTCTGCCTGGTCTAAGAATAAATTATAGCTTAAACTTGAGAATGCTGCATCTGTCACTAGTTGTAAAGCGGCCTTGAAGAATTTTGTCTTGGCAAGCCTAATTGCTGGTAACTGCTTCTTTTATGCAAATCTGGGTGCTCACCGGACTGCTAATTTGGTGGCGGGCTCAGGGAGGCAGAGCTGTAGTGGGCAAGGTGGCTTCGCAGGCATTGCAGTGGGATGCCCCGGGAAGTGAGTTTTTCAAGCATATTTGATCCAATCCAAAGGAAAAAAACCTACTTATTTAAGTTCCTGCTCATCCCTAAATTAGTCTTCAGTATTTATTTCTAAATAAAAAGAAATTATCTTGTGAGCTGTGCTTGCTTTTCTTGCCTGGCTCCCCTGCCTCGGATGGTACCCACAACATCAGTGTGATCATGCTGCCTGCCAGCCTGGCTTGTGGGTCTCTCTCTGAATTGTTTCCCCATATTACCTGCTCGTTGCTTATTGTAGAAGCACTTATTGCTTGGCAAAAGTTGGAATTATGGAGTCATGAAGCTGCTGGTCCCGTGCTTGTCCTCCAGGTGTGGCTGTGGTGCTGAGTGAGTGGCCTCACAACCATGTGTACCTCGAGGAAATAAGGTGACTCTCTTTCTGCTCCTTCAGCAAAGGAACAAGAGCTAACGGGGGTGGTAGCTGGGAAGGATGTTAATATAAGGCTGCATGCTTTACTGAGCATCCTATGGAGCAGCCTCTTCTTGCTTTAAGGCTTTGCTGGAGCATATTCAGCTCGCTGGGAATCTGGCCACTCAGTTAACAGTCCTAGAGACAGGGACTGTCACAGCACCAACTATGAGCATAATGTGCAAACGGATAGCTAGCTGAGGTTTGCACTCCTGAAAATGGAGTGATTATAGAGCACAGTGGGGCTCAGTGCCACGGGGGACGTGTATGTTCAAAGCTACACAGCTAGTTGTGCAAATTGCAGTCCCTGGTTTACCTGGAAAGGTCAGCAAGCAGTGCAGCTGGGTGGCTGTCGTGTGGCTGGCATGACTGTCTCTCAGCAGCCTGTTTTTTCAAAGGCTGATTCTAGCACATACCTTCCAGTGGCACTCAATATACTTTTCCTTTTTTTCTAGGGTACAAGACAGGTCCTGAGTCCCAGTGTGATGCATGATGCAGAGGTGCAGGGCCCAGCAGAAGAAGGCAACTTTAGTTCTGTTGAGTTTTGGTTTTGCCTTTTTAACAGGGAAAAATTGAGGAATTATTTGTGCAGAAGTGGCACTTCCTTGGGTCCTGGTGTCAGAGACTGAAAATA